>OY740717.1:93776681-93933596 GCA_963513945.1 Hydrotaea diabolus | reverse complement strand
TAGAATCTACTCTTACTTCCGAGGAAACCTATACAAAAATAGTAATAATAAGATTATAAACATAGAATTTAAAGAAATCCTAAAAAAGAAAGAAAATATATTAGCTATGAAGGAAAATTGTACTATTGTAAACTCTGTAAAAGAAACGATTTAAGCAACATTGTTAACTCTACCATCCCTTCTCAATGGATGTCATCTATATAGCAACATTTCTGACGCTTTCCACATCCCAACAATAGAACAATTACATTCAGGTGTAATCCTGCTAAATGATTTTAATGGGCTAGTAAACAATCAGTCAATGAATGGAACATACTTAATTATTTTCAATCACGAATCAATAAACATTGACAACAGAGTTTATCGAAATTTCGAGGCTACAAGTATGTCAGCTTCACCACAACGCCCTTGGAAAAACCGTATATTAAAGTACTTTCCTTGGAAATGTTAAGCCACCTTCATTTAATAATACACATAAAATAAAATACCTAGAGACCGATTATCAATAAATCTTTAGTCAGTATTATTATTATTATCTCCCTCTTATCCATAGTTTCATTTAAATTCATTTTCCGTACAAAAGAGAAACTTATATTCTATGGTACCAGATCAGAGAATAAAGAAACTAATAAACCCAATATCGAACTTAATCCAACCACACTAACTATACCAAAATAAAACGATCTCCCATATTTTTAATGTTTGGGGACAAACATTTTAGGAGTGGAAGAATTAACACCATAGTTAATTACAAAACTTTACCCGTATTAACAGAAGAAATTGGTCAGCTAAACTTGAAAGTGAACGACCTGACTTGATTTCACATTCAAAGTTTAACTAAGTCAGCAAAAACATTTCATTTTGAGGTATATACTAGGCTTCAACACAAAATCACTTATATTAACGCAATACGAGCCGTTACAATAGTTTTGTTTATTCTTTGTGACAAAGTATGGCAATATTGGTAAGGTAAGTCAGCTTTAAACGATGTCACTGAAAAAGTTCTTCACACATCCCAGAAAGCTTAAAGCTTTGTGTCCAGCATATTTGCATATCTTATGTATATGTATAAAGGAAAATATGTTACTCTTTAGCAGCAATAAAAATGTAGTAAACCTCGAAAACCAATACGCGACGAATTAAAAATACGGAAACAAATATCTTTACAAACTTTTATCGAGTTAAATGAATTTGACAGCACAAATTAAATATTACAATAAGTAAATCAACAATAAAGCGCATTTAAGTACTTTTAAGTACATGAAACTAAAGAAAAGTTAGTGAAATATAAAGTACTGCAATACAATGTGATATACATAGTACATGCCAACGTAAATACGTACAAGCAATGCTACTCTACATACAAATGTGTATGTGAGTTTACGTACAACAAGCAAACTATAATAATTTAACACTAATTCTTGGGTAACTGATGAAGAAACTAACCGTCAAAAATCAGATTTTTTTTGTTAAATCTTAAACTTTTCCTAATGGTTTTCCGCGTATTCCATTCGTATATACATATACACGTTATGACGTACACGCATGAATGTACACGCATGAATATAAATGTACATACATATGTATATTTTCCCAACTAAACATAGATTTTTTGTATGTATTAATAAATAAAAAATATATATTTATACATATTTATATAAATATATATATATATATATATATATATATATATATATATATATATATATATATATATATATATATATATATATATATATATATATATATATATATATATATATATATATATATATATATATATATATATATATATATATATATATATATATATATATATATATATATATATATATATATATATATATATATATATATATATTGCATTAATCAGTTTATATATATACATACATATATCTATATAAGTGAGTGTAGGATATGCAATTAAATTAATGTTGAACATCTAGTGTAACTTAATTTCAGCAAATGTTTCCCAACAACTTTTCAGAATCTAGGAAACCGTAGGCGTCTGGAGTTTTTTGAATGAGTACAACAAGAACGTGTGGATGTACATATGTATGTATGTATGTGCTATCGAAGAAACATCAAACCACGGCAGAGCATGCGTTTCATCTTCATGTATACAAACCTTTGTGTATGTCGAGTTATAAATTAAAATTTTCCGACTTTAAAATATTGTCATTAAAGTTGAATTGCATTAATCAGTTTATTTTACGACTATTTGTGAAATTGGCCAAGCAGTAGGATATTCCATTTGATTTTTAGTATGTTTACATTGCGGCATCGAACTAACTCACTTCTAGGATTACCCATTGAATACTTCGATAACGTTTACACGAATTATCTCTTTTTTAAGAACCTAAACGTCTCAACCAAAAACGACTTTTCACGGTATACTGACTTACAGGACTAAGAAACTAACTATACAATTCAACTAAGTCATCGTTGCAAATACCGTATTCCTATTTTAACATTTATTAATTTAAATGAACGTTAATACAATAAATTAAGATTGTAATTTGTTCACTTCAATTAAACAATACAATTACTTTCTGCTATTGGCGAAAAATGTAATATAAGTAGAAAATCATTTTTGTCGAATGGACAAAGAACTTCCTAAATTTTTCTATTGAATTTATTTATTTACAAGATTTATAATCGTAGTGAATTATGAGAATAAACATAGATTTATTAGGTACTAATATCTAAGGTTTTCGAATTACTCTAAAAATATTTTTCTATTGATTTTGTGTGTATGCCCCAGTTTTTTATGTAAAATTTCAAGAGATTTTAAAGAAGTTGCAAAGAAAGTCGACATTGTAAAAATCGACAATTCTATTTTTGATCCATATCAAACCTTTTGATTTGTTTTTGCCCTTTTTCATTAGGTGGATCAAAATGTCGATGGATATGGATCACATAAGCACAACAATAGTGGATGTGGATCAAGTTATATACAGTTGTCTTATATAAAAATGTATTTCTATCTTTTTGTTCCTTAAAAGAAGAAGTCAGAAAAGCGTTTGATTTAACTTTAACTCCTCAAGTTC
Source organism: Hydrotaea diabolus (assembly GCA_963513945.1). Lineage (NCBI taxonomy): Eukaryota > Metazoa > Arthropoda > Insecta > Diptera > Muscidae > Hydrotaea > Hydrotaea diabolus. The sequence continues at coordinate 93,930,546 of OY740717.1, read as the reverse complement.
GCAAATGTCATAAAAGACTGTCTATGTTATGCCCTGACAATGCCACGTAGTTCGGGACTTTGATAAAACCGTCACCTGAAACATCTGATTCCACAAACATGTTAAGGTCTAAAAATACACTAATGCTTTTGGAAAAGGTACATTTAAAGCCTCATTTACGATCTTGCCACTAACTTTTCGCACTCTGTAAGCATTATAGTTACATCAGCTTGAGAAAAATGTACTTATATTATTTTTTCATATTTGTAGCCCACATTTTACGATATGTTCAAAAAGTAATTTGGATTTACTGAAGTCGATGGAAAATGATCACTTTAAAATATCATCGTCGTGAAATGACTAAGAAAGTAAAGAGTGTGAGCATTAATTGATCACTTCTATTGATATTTTGATAATTAAATCCAACTTAAATCTGCCGAGGAAGGCACAGTCCATCTATCGTTGTAATAAAAGTACAGATCGCAATTGAACGAACCGTGTTTAAGTTAGTAAATATCTGTCCATGTTTTAATTATTTAGCTCTTGAATACTTAGATCCAAACTAGCTTAAATTTCGCGCACAGCATTATGAATGCACAATAACCAGCTCCGTTAAAATTTCACTTTATTGGTCCATGTTTTTGAATTGCAATACTAAATATCTCAAGATTTAACGTCAAGACGTTCTATAAGCAACGAGTTTAATTCGCATTTATATACGACCGAAACTCGATTAATATCGTTTCTATTTTATATAACCCCATATAAAGGTCCTTTCGAAGGTAATTTTGATCCTAATACATTTCAAATAATGAATTTAGGCTAATCGACTTAATGTTTAATATTTACAAAAATATTTATTCCTAAAATATCAGAAATTTATTAGACAAGCGTATGTCAGTATTGTTTTATATAATTTATAACCAATTTCGATATCCGTCGGATATTAACTTCAGGAAACGTCTTTTTTTTTAAAGAAGAAATTTTAGCCAACCAAAATTTGCAAGATAGAACAGATGTTTGAACTCAACAAATAAAAGTAAAAATAAATTTACAGCAGAATAGGTAATTAAAAATTGGAATATTATTTTATTTAAAATATATGTAATGAAGTAAGAAAGAAAAAAATGCTTTCTTTTGCTCATTTTTTATTACAAATCTTAACACTTTAAAAATCAAAAGAAAATGAAATGTAATGCAAACAGTAAACAAAATTAGCTGTTCCATTGCAAATTTTTACTGGAAGCGGTTCGTTTACTTTTCTTGCAAATTTTAATAGAGTAAAATTGGGCTTACGATCTTAAAAGTAGTAACTTGCAAATGTTTACTGGGAAAGTAAGCGAACACACTTAATGTCCCTAATCTCATTTTCTGATAATGTGTTTTTCTTAAAAATGTTCTTTATATTTATAATTGTTTGTCGCTAATGTTCAATAATCTTTTGACTAGGCTCTTCACGGTGTTTATTATTATGCTTTTGGGTTGGCATGAAAAATAATTTGCTATTCTTCCCAAAGATTTCGGTCTACCTTTATTCAATTTTCCTTACGTACAAGGAGTGTGTAAAAATATGGCAATCTTCTTCTATTATAACTGAGAATCGAATTTTGGGATGAAAAATATTCAGTTAGTCCAATATATCTTATTATTCCAAAAAGGTCGTCAAATTATTTGTAAAGAGCCGTGGTTTGATTTAAACTTTTCCAAACATTTATTTAAGAGGTGTTTCATGACTATATCTGCTATGATGGATGAAGCTGCAGATGCCATCGGTTATTCCATGAATTGGGTACATATTTTATCTTTATACTTGAAGTACCGATTGTTCTTAAAACAATATTTAATTTTTTTAAAGAAAAGCTCCTTAGTAATTGTCAAATATTTTTAGATTTTATCCCTTTTATCAAATCTATGTCGTAGTTGTTGTTGTTGAATCAGCAACTGTGAGTCGGGGTGAATTGCTTTTCAGGCGAATCCGTTCTTAGAACCGACTGACATGGGATTGCGTAGTCCACCGGTATGCTGGAAATAATGAAATGACATCAAAGGATTGTTGTTCTTGTTTTTAAATTGCACTGCGTCCCTTATATTATATTTTGAATTAGTCGTAAGTTTTTTTGAGAATGTTCGTTAAAATCTTACTCAGGCCACTGGAAGGTGAACTCACAGGTGAACAAATTGGTCAAAGAAGGAATTTCTCTTTATGAATTTTTGGTAACCCATAAATTCTTGGTGCAAACGCCGCGTCATTATTTAAGCTTTTCTATCACAGATGTACGAATACGAAATGTTTAATTATACAAATGCGAAATGTTTAACTGATGTTTAATTATTGCAACTCTTTTAAGTGCTTTTTGTACAATTTTTTATGTAAATTCAAGTAATTTAAAAAAAAATTGTAAAAGTATTATATTTTTTTCTTAAAAATATGTAGTTGCTTCCAAAAAATGATATTCGACGGATATCGAAATAATAATAAATAAAAATTATAAAAAATAATACAGACCTTAAATATATCTAAGTTATACTGATTAATATCAAAAAGGTCGAACAGATAAACGAATATTTACTAAGATACCATTACTTTCAGAAAACAACTCTTGCCTTCGACCAAAGTAAGTTCATTGACACTTGACGGCTTTGAAATTGAAAAGGAAATGGTCTTAAATATTTTCGAAGTGTGCTAATCTTAAGACTTTCACTGACTTTTATAGTTAGATTACAATTCCTCAACTCTGTTTTATGGTTTCGATAAAATTTAGCATATTAATTTCCGTATCAAAGTGTTTTGAATCGAAAAACTATCCATTTAGATTAAAATAGCACAATACATTTTTGTGTGTAGGGTACAGCCAAACTTCGAAGCAAATCTTGTGGCAGTAACGCAATAAGGCAAATTTCCTTAAGTTACACTTATATAACTCGAACTTCCATAACATGAATATTACTCGAAGAAAAATAATGGCAGAAACGTCTATAAGCCGAATTTCTGCGGTGGTTGTTTTTTTCTTCCAAATTGACTTTCAGAAGTGAAACGTAATTGCAAAATTGCAATTTACGTTTAAACGTCAAATAGGTTGTTTGCTTATGTTTATTTTATTTTTTAATTATTTTTATTACTTGGGTAAGTCTCAAACATTGACAATCGTACTTGGCTGCGTTGGAATAACATTACATCCAATATCACTCTTTAGGATTGCAATAACTTTTATAATAAAATTCTTGTATCAGACGTTCCCACTGATGACGATATGGTTGACTTCAGAATTTTTTATTTATGCAAAAAGCGCAATAAGTGGAGAGGGGGACTCGGTAGAAGAATAAATTATACAACCCTCCAGCAATGTTAAGCGAAATCCTAAAAGAATATAAGTTTGTTTCTACACACGAATGAAAGTGTATTGTGAACAAAAAATATCATTGCTGAAACACTTGAACTAGCATTCTATCAACATAAAGTACATAACTACTTTTCTGCACAGACAATTTTTGAAAAAAGATTGATAAACGGTGATTTTTAAAAAAAAATTATTAAACAATTTGAAGAATAGTAATTGAAATTGCTAACAAAAAAATAAATAGGGAAGACCAATAGTATCATACTTTTCTGATAATTGGCGTTAAAAAAAGAAAAAAGTTATTCAACAACACTAATTTGGTAATGTCAGTATCGGCAAGGAAAAAAAGATTCTTGCTAAAAAGTTTCCACGTAAACAAAATAAGTACCAGTCTTTATATCGGACTATCGAAAGACGTACTTCTTGTGCTCCACAAGAGTACTTCTTGTGCACCACATTCATCACAGCAGACCCAGGCTCAACACCGTGTAGGAACAGCTAAAGATTCAGCGGAGGGTTTCCACCTTGTAAATACCGGCAACTTTAAGTCAGATATATCTAATGATTTGTTTTCGGATGTTTTAGTGATAAACTTAAAAATGTTAGGTACAACTTTGTGTACTATTCCATTTTCTAACGATAGTGCCAAACATCTTTTCTTTTGCCCGCCGCCGTCAATTAAATCCGTTTTATAATAGGTAAGAAAGGCTGAAGAACGAAATTTGAAATTTGAATGATCTAAGGGTGGGCGATTTAACATTTTGAATTTGGTAACGGCGACTCCTTGCTCGTTTTCGAAGTCCAAAATCATTACATTATGACATGCCACCAAAATAATCAATGAACAGTATGTATTTAATCAATAAAATGCTATACATTTGCATTGAAAGTGTATACAATGTCCTTGAAGTTTCAGTTTGAGTCAGTGTTACTGATGGACCTTCGGCAACGAATTTTGCTTATTTTTCTACTTAGACACTTTTATGTTCCTTTTCATTTTGATACTAATGGCCTGTTTCTCAATGTCGTAAAGAACGTATTCGTTCGCCTCGTACACGAAAAAAATATGATTTGGGTTCTCTCATCACATTCTATGCGAACGATGGCTTGAACGACAATTCGAGAGAACACGTCCGTTTTCTCACAAAAAGCTGTTTCTCAAGCTCGAACGAGTTGTCAACTCTGCGAAGCAAATGCCAAATTCAGGATCCTGCTATTTTGCTTTCGTCTGACAAAAATATGTGTATAGGCACATAAACAAGAAAATGTTTTTATAATTTTGACGCACGTAAGAGCAGGCGAACAATAGGTTTCGTTGTTGAGAAACGCAAATCGAGTCGAATTCGAGTGACTGACTTTAGTTTGCCATAGAAAAACAGGTTATAAATGTGCAACGTTTTGTACTTTTGTGCCACTTTACTACCGTTTGTATCACATTTTAAAAAAACTTTTTCATTCTCAAAATTTTACCAAAAAATGCAAAATGCGTTCCAGTAATGAATGTTTTATTTACTCTGACCAATGTGTCAAAATGGTCGACACATCGCTATTTTACATCTGTTGTAATATTTTGGGCAAAGGATGAACCCCATTAAAAAGGTTCGGTACAGTGCTGTTAAGAAGGCTTTATCGAATTTCATTCTTGAAGCTACACATGATTTTTCAAATATTTATTATGAGAGACCAGTTGCCAACCAAGTCAAAATTTTGCCACATTGGTCCATGTATAAGTAAAGCTTCCATAGCAAAGTCTCTCCCAATTTGTAGCCCTTTAGCTCCAAACGCTATGGACGATATGTGTTTTGTCACATAGTTTAATCCAATCTCGTTCGAATTTCGTACAGACAAATCAAATAATTTCTTTTTTAAATTTAGATTCTTAAATGTTACCCTTTACATACGACATATACAAACTTATGACTTCCTATTTATACCTTTAAGGTTTACAGACTGTATGAAGAATACTTGTAAACATTTATCATCTAACACCACGAATCGTACAGTCGAAAATTATTTAGACTTCATCAGTTCAATTTGATTCAAGCCTCAAGAAAATTGATAAATGCAAGCCAAGAAATTCGTCAAAACACTATTCCACTCTTTGCCACTTTTTTTTTTAAAGAATCAACTGTTTTTTATACTTTTTCCAAATTCTCAGCGGTGGTACTGGTTTGAGTTGATTAAAAAAAATTCACCTTTCACGCCTCAGACTAGTTCGACCGTTAATGGGACACCGTTAAGCAGTTGGTCCCTTACATTGCGCATAAAGATATCAACGTTAATATTGAGGGAAATAAGTAATGGCTTATTACAAAACATTTGAGTTCATTAACTAAAGACAACATAGTGATTCCAAAGTATTTTTATCTCATTTCCATCGCTTATTTTTGGGTCACTAAATATATATACCAAAATATAAGCGATGGAAATGAGATAAAAATACTTTGGAATCACTATGTTGTCTTTAGTTTATGAACTCAAATGTTATATATATATATGTATATATATATATATATATATATATATATATATATATATATATATATATATATATATATATATATATATATATATATATATATATATATATATATATATATATATATATATATATATATATATATATATATATATATATATATATATATATATATATATATATATATATATATATTTATATATATGTGGCATCTGAATATTTGATATCAAAAATCTCTATTAACGTCCCATTTAGACCTTCTAGATACTATCAGGTTTTACATCTAGATTTCCAAAGGTACAATTTTACATGTGGTGATCCATTTCGTAGAATGCGTGCTGACTTTAACTCGTTATATCATTTAATTGACTTTTCCTTAGGTTTTGGTGCATTAAAAACTATAATTATTTTTTATTTCAACTCATTGTCTTCATAACAATTTAGACTACTTGCAAAAAACAAATTTCCTAATTGCTTACACATAGTGTTTCTTATAATTTTTAATTATTTCTAATATTATAAAAAGCAAAGGTGGTGGTTATACATTAAGTTTGAATCGTATAGTCTTCCAATCAACAGATAATAAAAGGGAATTAAGTAAGTCTACGAAAATCACAATGATTAACACAAAATCTGAAAGAATCACCAGAAGGACGTGGAGATGTTGATTGGTGAGGTAATGAAAGCAAAAATCAAATACATATAGTAGAATGGAGGTTGTCCACCGAAGTGGAAATAGGATGCATTCTTGAAACTAGAAATAAATGTATTTCAAATCAAGAATCCTTCCATTTAGCTTGAGAATGGCCGAGTTCTATTGGCACCTCGTTAACTTCGCACCATTATACAGGAATATAAATATGATTTCGTTTTCGAAAAACTATAGGCAGTTTTTGGAAAGAAAGGTATTCAAGAATTACCTTTTGCCAGATTAAGAGAGCTCCGTTATAAATCACTGATAGTATTTCTTAAATAAATTTTTTCTACAAATTGCAAAATTTAAAATCATGCGGTTTGCGATGATAAAGCAAATCAATTTTTGGATACAATTTCAAAAATTTCTCGTAAAGTTCTGAAGCTTTTGCGTTCGCGACCACTTACTCGTTTAATAAGCGAGTACTAATAAAACACGCCGAATATTAGTTAATTCCAAATAAAGTCGACACAAAATCTGCACTTTTGAAAATTACCTCTTCGATTTTGATGAAACTTGGCAAATATATTCTTCTCGTTGATATTTTGCGCATGATTTGTGTTTGGTAGGGCTTGGTTGATATTGATGAAACTTGGCACATATATTCTTCTCGTTGATGTATTGCGAATAATTTGTGTCGGTAGGGCTTGGTACAAATGGTTATACACTCTTGCACACATTTACAGCCCGTGTTCAAAAAAAAAGTTTTCAGTTGGCTTTTCTGAACATTCAAAAGTGCAGGGTATACTTATAATATAGTATATAAGCCGGGCGTGACCCGGCTTAACCTTTTTCTGCTAGTTAGATGAGTCTTAGAAAATGTATTGACAGATATATTGGATTTTGTATGCTTCAATCTGGCTCGACCGCTTTTTGAGTTTTACACCATATTTTGAAGGGGTTTATGAGTACTTTAATTTTAAAAGTTTTAATCTAACCCGTATAATCCGATTTGTGTGGTACAAGAAGGCCGTTGTTAAGAATTTACTTTTTCTTTTGTCAGCGAGTGTTTTTATAATAGCATTTCCCAGTAATAATTTTAAGCCGCATCCCATTTTTAGAAGAATTCTTTAGGCGTGTCAACTACTATTATTGTTTGTGTAAATTTTCAATTGATTATTATTAATTTTTGTGCTGTTGATAAATATCTGTAGCTAATTTACATATATGTGACGCGCAAAATAGAAAGGGACCTAAGGGTAAAAACCAGTTTTGTTCAGGAGAGCCATTTTAAAGATTTAAATACGTGTATCTTTGGGTGTGAGTCGCAATGGGAACGTCCGTCCAAAAAAAAATCAAACTTGATCTTCCAATAATTATATTTTGTTACTCACAAACTTTACTTAACATTTTTTTTAAAAACGTCCAAAAATAAAAAAAAAAAAAATGTATTCATTTGTTTGTTACTATTACTCATTTGCTTATTACTATCACTCGACGAAGTACTATTAAAAAATAAAATCTTTAACACCATATGCTTACATATTTAACTTTAAGAATCGGTTTAAACATAATCAATTCATGCGCATATATTCAGGATTCTATCACACGTTCGTGCGGTTAGGCCCTTAGAATGGCAAAACAGAAAGAAAATAACACGGCATCTTGAAGTCAAATATGACCAGTAAAAAACAAAATAAAAACCTTCAAGTTGATTGCTTGCCCTTTCGTTGAAAAAAACGTTTATAAAATTTTTTTTAATTCCAATAAAAAAACATTAGTTACAAACCTAATATAAATCACTTTCCAATATTTTTTTAATATCCCATTAAATACAGGAAATTATATTAAAATGATTTCTATGTAAAATTAAGTAAGTGCAAGTTCTAAAACTTCTGTACCCATGGCGAAACTAGTCTGAAATTTTGATAGCTAGTAGAGCAAATTAAGGTCAATTTTCTAAAAAAAATTTTAGGAAAAAAAGTATAAATTTTTAAACATGTAAGGATCAAGGATATAACCATGATTAAGAGGGTTATGTTAAACAAGAATATACTGATTTACATTATCGTTAAAATTACATTAATACCTTTCAGGCGATACCTCAAGTATTGATATTTTAGGTCGCGTTCCTAACATATTTGACCTCTAACACAGCTACTTTCCCAAAAATGGTCGTTTAGGCCAACTTTGAGATGCTGTAAGATTTGTAACAAACCCTACCGAACACAAATTATTCGCAATACATCAACGAGAAGAATATATGTGCCAAGTTTCATCAATATCAACCAAGCCCTACCAAACACAAATCATGCGCAAAATATCAACGAGAAGAATATATTTGCCAAGTTTCATCAAAATCGAAGAGGTAATTTTCAAAAGTGCAGATTTTGTGTCGACTTTATTTGGAATTAACTAATATTCGGCGTGTTTTATTAGTACACGCTTATTAAACGAGTAAGTGGTCGCGAACGCAAAAGCTTCAAAACTTTACGAGAAATTTTTGAAATTGTATCCAAAAATTGATTTGCTTTATCATCGCAAACCGCATGATTTTAAATTTTGCAATTTGTAGAAAAAAGTTATACTATCAGTGATTTATAACGGAGCTCTCATAATCTGGCAAAAGGTAATTCTTGAATACCTTTCTTTCCAAAAACTGCCTATAGTTTTCCGTAAACGAAATCATATTTATATTCCTGCATAATGATGTGAAGTTAACGACCTTCGAGCGAGGTGCCAATAGAACTCGGCCATTTTTTTTTTTTTTTTTTACTAGACGAACGTTCACACGCCACTCACACCCGCCCCTGCCATCCCCACGTCCCCATGACGTAGGGACAACGTACACATTATGGACCGATCCATAGTGGAGATGACAAGAAACGTCATCCATGTAAATTAGCTACAGATATTTATCAACAGCCAATCGGTACAAAAAAATATTAATAATAATCACTAGAAAATATAAACACCAAATTAATACTTTATAATATATCCACCACCTTAATTTAAAACAATAATACAATCCAATCAAAGTATGAGAAGGACTAGAAGCATGCAATACAAAATCAAAATATAACCACCACCTTTCTTTATTAAAATATTAAAATCTAATAAAAATAATATACATAAGTATTTACGAATAATAACAATTACTAAATTTGTTTATAGCAGCCTAAATAGTTATGAAGACAATGAGCCTTGGTGTAATGAGTTTAAATAAAAAATTATTACAGTTTTTAATGAATCAAAACCTAAGGAGAAATCAATTAAATGATATAACGAATTAAAATCAGCACACATTCTACGAAATGGGTCACCACATGCATAATTGTGCCTTTGAAAATCCAAGTGTAAGAACTGATAGTATCTAGTAGGTCTAAATGGGACGTTAATAGAAAATTTTGATATTAAGTATTCAGAAGCCACAACCCCACATATAATTTTATATACCATCATCGTATTCATCATAGTTCGCCTACTCTTCAATTAGGGCAATTTAATAAGATTTAACCTGCAATTATAAGAAGGAAGTTCATAACCAGTATTTCAGTGAAGACCTCTTAAGCAGAATATTAAAAATTTTTTCTGCACGGACTCAATTTTGTTAACATAGTAATCATATTGGGGATCCCAAACCACTGATCCATATTCTAAAATTGGCCTAACTAGGGAAATATAAAGCTGTTTCGTAGTATATGGATCAGTAAACTCTTTTGCCCAGCGTTTCACAAAATAAAAGACACCATACGCTTTATTTACCATAGTAATGATATGGTTATTAAAATTCAACTTTCTATCCATCATAAAACCGAGATCAATAAATGAATCAACCGATGCCAATTCAGAGCCACATAAATTAAATTTAGTAGCCAACAAACTACGTCTAGAAAAGCACATATGCTTACACTTTTTAAGGTTTAATTCCATAAAATTAAATTCACACCAAGTACTAAATCTGTCCAAATCACCCTGCAGTATGCGACTGTCCGCAAAGCTAGCATAAGAGGAAAATAATTTAACGTCGTCTGCAAACATTAGTAAATTAGAGTTGATAATAGAGTCGGGCAAGCCGTTAATGAATAGTTAAAAGAGAATAGGTCCAAGGTGGCTGCCCTGTGGGACACCAGAGGAGATACGAATTGATCTGGAAAGACTTTTCAAATAAAACTACTTGTTCCCACCCAATTAGGTAGGAGGAAAGCCAATTTATGAAATTATTACTAAACCCAATTTTGTTTAATTTGAATAGTAATAGTCTGTGATTTACTTTATCAAATGCCTTACTAAAATCAGTATATATAACGTCAGTTTGCTTGCGACGAATAAATGCATCTATAACTTCAGAGGAAAACTGAAGTAGATTTGTAATAGTAGAGTGACCCTTACGAAATCCATGTTGGCATGGATGGAGTATGGGCGCCACATTATGTGAAACAAAATTTGTTACAATTTTTTCAAATAACTTAGGAATTGCGCTTAATTTAGCAATCCCTCTATAGTTCGATACATCCAACAGACTACCAGATTTGTGAAGTGGAAACAAGTAAGACAGTTTCCATACATCAGGAAAGTACCCCAATTGTAATGATGAATTAAATAATAAGGGTAAGACCAGGGATTCCGAGCAGCCTTTCAATAAAACACTCGGAATGCCATCGGGTCCAGAAGTACTAGTGGGTTTAAGACGATGCAAGTTTAATTCAATAAGTGAAAAATCTAAAAAAGGAGGAACTATTTGACCTACTGATGAAATTTTGTAAGGGTACGGAATTGCAGGATTAAACGAACGTAGTGAATATGTATCTTCGAAAAAGTCAGCAAAACAGTTTGCAATAGACTGATCGCTTGAGAACTCAACACCATTAAATCTTATTCTCGATGGCTTAGAAGATGTTCGACGTTTTAAATTAACAAATCGATAAAATGATTTGCGGTCTTTTTTAAAATTGTCAAGTACGACCTATAGCATCGACGAGCCTCGATATTATACCGTTGTCTCGCTATGGAATATCTACCATAATCAGCAGTTAGTCCTGTTCTTTTGAATCTTTTAAATGATTTACTCTTTATGTTTTTTAATCTACATAACTCCATAGAAGACCAAGGCATAGTTTTTCTACAACAATGGGTTCCATAGGCACTGTTTTAGATGCAAATTCATGTACTATGTCATAAAATTTCTTAACAGCAAAATCAAATTCCGCAATAGTACTACAACAGCAGATAGCATTCCAATCAACAGATAATAAAAGGGAATTAAGTCTAAGAAAATCACAAAATCTAGAAAAATCACCAGCAGGACTAGATGGTGATTGGTAAGGTAATGTGACTGAAAATGAAATACCTATAGTCGGGTGGTGGTTGTCCTCCGGAGTAGAAATTGGATGCATTCTCATAACTTGAAATGAACGTATTTCATTGGTCAAAATCAAATCAAGAATCCTTCCATTCTGGTTAAGAATATTATTAATCTGAAATAAATTCATTTTTGCCAATAGGCCAGGAACATCAGTGGTCCAATCGCTGTTACTAAGAGGAGTAAGTGCTTCTGAATCAGGCAACATATGCCATGATACAGAAGATAAGTTGAAGTCTCCCAATGTTAGGATAATATCAGACTCATTCATACTTGTAATTATTTTTCCAACGGCAGTCAAATGTTTATTATAAACATCAAAATCGGTCGAAGGAGGAATGTAGGAACAGGTAATAAAAAGTTTTTAGATCCCAATGCAACACAAACTGCAATAAATTCCAAATTGTTAAATTCATCAGAAAAAATGAGTTCGGTGTTCCTTCCGGTTTTTTAACAGCAGTATCCATAAGTCCAACTGCACAAGCAATTTCTTCTCCGCCAGAAGACGTTAACCTGTTCCGTTACAGGTACCGCGGATGTTCTTTCCGTCAGCTTGGGAGAATTTTTCCTCGACGATTTCTTTCGTTTTGGTGTCGGTGTCGTCGTCTGAGGTACGACAAACTTATCCAAATCCGGATATTTATCAAACATTTCAGAGAATTTAGAAAATTTCTCCTGAATGCTTAATAACTGCTATCCCATCTTGGATACTTCCGCAAGTGTATCCTTGAAGAATTTATAAAACTGTATATCAATTCTTCTACACCGCATATCCAGCAACCAATCATTCTCTCGTTGGATGTTAAATTACAACCTATGAGAGTGCAAGTCATGTTCTTTTTATTAAATTATAATATAACAAAAAAAAAATATCTATATGTATATAGTGATTAAAATTGGATTTGTGAACTACACAAAAAGGGAAAAACAAAAAGAAAACAGTGGCAACACTCCAAAACTCAAGAAACACAAAACCAATATTGAAGACAAAGCAAAATGCACAATAATAAGCTACCAACAATTGCAGCTTAAATTATCACAATGTTGTTGTTGTAAAAATAAAACAGCAAGAATAAAAAGCACAAATATTATGATATTTGATAAAACACTGGACAGCACTATATCACCAAACTACGTAAAAAACACTTCTAGTGATTATTATTAATTTGAACACGGATAAATAATACTTTAACTTTTTTAAATTAATTATTTAAAATTTAGTAGCGCGGAGCACTGAAAAATTGCAAGTAACACGACAGGGTTGCAAAAAAAATTCTCAAGCTAAATGGGAGGATTCTTGATTTGAAATACATTTATTTCTAGTTTCAAGAATGCATCCTATTTCCACTTCGGAGGCAACCTCCATTCTACTATATGTATTTGATTTTTGCTTTCATTACCTCACCAATCAACATCTCCACGTCTATCTGGTGATTCTTTCAGATTTTGTGTTAATCATTGTGATTTTCGTAGACTTACTTAATTCCCTTTTATTATCTGTTGATTGGAAGACTATCTGCAGATGTAGTACTTTGATTTGAAATTGATTTTGCTGTCAAGAAATTTTATATCATACTAAATGAATTTGTATCTAAAACAGTGCCTGAGGAACCCATTGTTGTTCAAAAGAACAGGTCTAACTGCTGATTATGGTAGATATTCCTTTGCGAGACAACGGTAAAATATACTTAGTAGGGACATAAATACTGTTACAACATTGAATACACCCATTTCAATAGTAGAACTGAACATACCCCGTTAATGTCATATGGGTTTTGAAAGCTAACCTCAATAGCGTTAGTCTGTAACGGGATTTTAAAATTGTTTCAACTTTCTTCATGGAGTTGTGAGATAATGAAAACCGTATCGCTGTAATAGCGATACCGATGCATAAAACTGTTTGAGGAGACTGGAGATGTAAAAGACCGCCAACGGTCGGGCCGCTCACGCTCTGTTCGAACACCGCATGTCATCAAAGCCGTTAAATCAAGAATTCACAGAAATCCGCTCTGAAAACAGAAAATCATGGCCCATGAGATGAATATCACGCAAAAGTCCATGAGTCGAATCATTAAAAAAGACTTGGGACTTTCAAACGACTTAGCGGACATTTATTGACTGCAGCTTTAAAAAAAATAGAATTGAAAAATTCAAACGTCTTTTGGTGAAGCACGCTGATAACTTGCACAGAACAATTTTGTTCACCCATGAAAAAAATTTTACCGTTCAGGAAAAATTTAACAAGCAAAATGATAGAGTGTATGCGCGGTCATTAAAGGCAGCATCTAAACTGATCCCAAGGGTGGAAAAGGGTCATCACCCAGTTTAAAAAAACATCGGTCAAAGTTAAGCAAGAAAACGTTTTGAATGCTGTTGTGAAGCCTCTTAACAATTCCCTGTTCCAAAACCAGTCATGGACTTTTCAGCAGGATTCTGCGCCGGCCTATAAGGCTAAAACGTCCTATGCCTGGCTTCGAAACAATTTGCCAGCGTCTATTTCCACTGTAGAATTACCCTCAGGCAGTCCAGATTTGAACCCATTGGATTACAAATTGTGGACGGTTTTAGAGGACAAGGTTTGTCACAAAAGATACCCCAACATTGGATCTCTTAAGACTTCTTTGGTTCGAGCTGTGGCCAATTTTCTAATGGATGAGGTTCGTGCAGCTATTGACGATTGGCCAGTGCGACTTAAGGCGTGTGTAAAGGCAAAAGGCGGACATTTCGAATAAGTAGATTCTTTTTGGATACAATATACTTATACATCAATAAATATATAAAAAAATATTTGATCCAAAAACATTCAGTACTTTTTATTTTACAGCATAAAACGTGTGTAACAGTATTTATGTCCCTACTAAGTAGAGTCTCGTCGATGCTATAGGTCGTTATTGTTGAAAGTTCGAGACAATTTTTAACAGAACTCTAAATCATTTTACAGATTTGTTAATTTAAAATTCAGGCGATCCGTCAATTGCAAACCGATTTTTTCGAAAATACATTTTCCTGACGTTCGTTTAGCCCTGCAATTGTGTACCCTTACAGCATTTCAATAGTAAATCAAAAAAGGGTGGTCTAACTTAAACGCTCGATGTTTATTATAAATAAAACAAAGCGTTTTCAGAGAATTATCTTAATATTTTTTAAGGAACTTTGACAATTATGTGTAAAAAAAATATCGGTCAAATGGTCGCCACAGACCAGTGGCATACCCCTATCCAATGGTCCATATTTTCAATAATTCTGAGTCATAATGGTTTCGTTGGCTGTGTAGCAAGTGGTACCATCCTTTAAGAAAAATATAACGTCTAGGTCCAAATTCTTTCTGGCCACAAGTTGTCCGTTATCACCTCGCGATAGCGAACACTATTTACGACAACTGCTTGGCTGACCTCATTTTCGCAGAAGTGCGGCCCAATGACAGACCGAACAGGGCGAGGTGTTTTCACATTTCCTGCAGATGCGGTTTGCTGAAATTTGTGCACAATTCTTCCGACTGTGGAAATATTTGGTCCATTATGCTGACCAAAAGAATCACGAAATGCATTTTGATTCGAACGTCCATTTCCGTTAAAGGCTTCAAAAATCTTAACGCGCTGCTGAATTATGTACCTATCCATGGTTGAATTTATCAAACCCTAAAACAAAGAAATGCAAGTTAAGTTGGGCGAAACACTTGACGTTAAGGTATGACTCACTATTAAGATCGTGTGTTATTGTTCGACCACCCGGTAGTTCCTCCTATTTTAGATTTTTTACATATACTTATATAAGTAGAATTAAATTTGCATCGTCTTAAACCCACTAATGCTTCTGGTCTAGGTAATACGAATTTATTATTGAAAGGTTTTTCTTAATCCCAGGTCTTACCCATATCCTTATTTCTAAATTTGTCATTGAAATTCGTGTACTTTCCTGATTTATGGAAAAGGTCTTGCTTGTTTCCACTTCACAAATCTCCTAGTTTGTTGGATGTATCGAACACAGAGTGATTGCTAAATTAATCGCAATTCCTTAGTAATTTGATAAAATTGTCCATCCATGCTAACACAGATTTCGTAAGGGTCATTCTACTATAACCAATCTATTGTAGTATAGTGTATTACTAATCTGTATAGATTTTAGAAAGGCATTTGATAAAATAAATCACAGACTCTTACTCTTCAAGCTAAACAGAATTGGATTTAATAATTATTTTATAAGCTGGCTTTCCTCGAATGTAATTGGAAGGGAACAAGTAGTATTATTTGATAAAAGTTTCTCTAAATCAATTCGAATATCCTCCGGTGTCCCATAGGGCAGCCACCTTGGACTTATTAAATTTTTACTTTTCACTAATGACTTGCTCAATTCTAATATTAACCCTAATTTCTCTAGCCAGAGTATGGATCAGTGGTTTGGAATCCCCAATATGATTATTATGTTAAACAAATTGAGTTCTGCTTAAGAAATCTACAGTGGAATACTGGTTATGAATTTCCTTTTGACAACGGCAGGTTTAATCTTATTAAACTGGTTTTCTTTTGGGCGAACGTTCCCATGACACCCTTCGACAGGACTAAGGGAAGGTGGTAATGTGATATCTAAATTTATCAACAGCCAATCGGAACAAAAAAATTATAATTTTTTCACTAGAAAATGTACACGAACTTTAACTTAGTAAAATATAAGAAACCAGAACCAGTTAATAAATTAGAAACACTATAAGTATACGATACAAACTTAAACCACCTTTGCTTTTTACAATATTGGAAACAATTAAAAATTAAAAGAAACGCTATAAGTAAGCAATTATGAAATTTGTACTTTGCAATTAGTCTAAATTGTTATGAAGACAATGAGTTTAAATAAAAAATAATAGTTTTATTGCATCAAAACCTAAGGAGAAGTCAATTAAATGATATAATAAATTCAAGTCATCAATTTAATAAGATTTAACTTGTTGTTGTAGAAGAGAGTTTATAGTCCGTATTCCAATGTAGACTTTTTAAGCAAAACAGTAAAAATTGTTTCTGCAGGGATTCAATTTTGTTAACATAATAATCGTAAACCACTGATCCATAGTCTAAAATAAGCCTGACTAATGAAATATAAAGCTGTTTTGTAGTATATGAATCAGTGAACTATTTTGCTTAGCGTTTCACAAAATAAAAGACACTATACGCTTTATTTACTAATACAATAGTAATGATATGGTTATTAAAATGTATCTTTCTGTTAATCATAAAACCAAGATCACTAAATTAATCAACAGATGTGAATTCAGAGCCACATAATTTAAATTTAGTAGCCAACAATCTACTTCTAGAGAAGCACATATCGAGCCATAAGCGCTAACCTATCGTAAGTGAAAAAATGCAAATTTTACAGGAGACGGTTTTTATTATTTATTTCAAACAACTTTATTAAAAATGCAAATGTTTTAATGCAAAAATTTAAGATTTCTACCTACTCATATAACTGTATCAAAAAACAAAAAAAAAATCTGAACACATTTGCGATTGCTGCAGCAATTTGATGTGTGACTTACGATAAAATTGCTACACAATAAAATTTAAACAATCATTTACGATAAAATGCAAAAGCTTTTTTTTTGATGTTTTACTAACAATTTTGTCATTTTAAAAATACAAAACGATGAGGCTTGTCCTAACGATTATTTTTCAGCAATAAAATTTTTTTTCCAAAAATTTGACTTACGATAGGTTAGCGCTTATGGCTCGATATGCTTACACTTTTTTATGTTTAAATCCTTAAAATTAAATTCACACCAGGAACTAAATCTGTCCAAATCATCCTGCAGTATATGACAGTCCGCACAGGTAGCATAGGAAGAAAATAATTTCACGTCGTCTGCGAACAATAGTATATTAGAGTTTATAATAGTATGGGGCAAGTTGTTAATGAATAGTAAAAATATTATGGGTTGAAGAGTAGGCGAGCTATGAAATACTGTCAAAATTTTCTCTCTCTGGCTCTCATTTACTTTACTTTTTGTGTAAACAAACACGATCCAGTAAAAATTTGCACAAATTTGTACAAATTTGCAAGTAAACGAACGCACTTATTATAAAGCTACAAGCGACCTACATATGGAAATCTAAGTGTAAAAACTACTAGAAGGTGTAAACATAATTATTGATGGGCGAAACTCATTTATTTTTTTTTGAAATTATAAAGAAATTATAAGTTAACATAAAAAATCAAGGCAAAATCATAATACGTAATTTTTAATCGATTTTTTTACTCGAACGAACTTTGTTACATTTTAAATATTTTTGTTATATGTTAAAATAAAAATTTTAGGCCATATTAAGGAAAGTCTTAAGTCGGGCAAAACTGCCTACATGATATCCTTACCATACGCTTTAGCCTCAATATTTGTCCTACGTGCGGCTTAATGCCAAACATCAAAAATCGGTCTTATGTCGATTGGACCACAAAACGAAGGCACATGCATATATCAAAACCAGACCGATCTCATCAATTTTAAATATTAAGTGTGTTAGTTTACTTTCCCAGTAAAAATTTGCAAGTTTCTACTTTTGAGAGCGTAAGGCCAATTTTAATCTCTTTATTAAAATTTGCAAGAAAAGTAAACGAACAGCTTCTAGTAAAAATTGGCAATGAAACTGTGGATTTTGTTTACTGTTTGCATTACATTTCGTTTTATTTAGAATTTTAAAGTGTTTATTTGTTAACATAAAACAGCTGATTTCAAACATCTGTTCTATAAGTATATTGCAAATTTTGGTTGGCTAAAATTTCTCCAACCAAAATTTGCAAACTCTCTAACATCGAACTGTCAAAATTTTCTCTCTCTGTCTCTCATTTACTGGACTTTTTGTGTAAACGAACACAATCCAGTTAAAAATTGGCACAAATTTGCAAGTAAACGAACACACTTATTATTTTCCTGTGTGCAAAATAACGCTACAAACCAAATTGCGTTGTAATCTGATGCAATTTGCCGCTGTTAGGTTGGTAAGACCCAATGTCGAATTGGAACTATATCAAAATCTAGACTGATCTGTTCTGTTTTTATCAATGTTAATACTGTGTGTGAAATAACGCCAAAAACCAATTTTCTTTAAAATCTAATGAAAATTTATGTCGGTAAGACGCAAAATCGGCAGGTACATTTGTATGGGCGGATATATAAGAAGTTAGAACAAACTCTCCTAATAGCAAGAACGACGGTAATTAGCCAAAAACAAGAGACGAGTAAATGTCACTGTTTCGACGAAATCGGCTCAAATTTGCGTCCTACACATTGATTACAAGAATATAACTCATAAAATAATTAAGTCGATCGGTAGAATTTGTTTATCATACTTCTTCAGATGTTTCAAATAATACCCCATTGTGGTGAGGGTATAAAAAGCAAAAAATAATCATTTGCTTTCAAAAAAAATATGTATATGGAACAAATCTAGTTTAATAACATTTCTCAAAAAAAAAACAAGAAAAATATGGCCCTGTAGGGCATTAAAAACGAATAAGTTTAACAAAAAAAAAGCCGGCGGCAACCTATATTTTCCGAGTTACGGGACCCTCAATTTCGGACCTACAACTGGATATATCTGCGACATTTGGAATCTTACCTAGGCGATATTGGTAAGCGTATGACAATACCTTTCAAACGGTATATAAATTTTAAGAATAATTTAACCCATTGTGGGCTGGGGGATCATTTTGTATATTTTTGACCCGAGTTTTTGTGAAACATGGATCAAAACTCGGAAATTGCCTATTTAAAGGTAATAATTTCTTCCTAATAGTTTGTTGCCAACACTTTAAGCTTTTATTGAGTATTTTGATTTGGAATTTAACCCTTTAAATGACGGAGATATTGTCATTTTAGTTTCAGATTTTGCTCAAAATTTGGCAGAATTTTCACAAAAAAATTACATAGATCTTTTTTCGATATGGAATTATCAGTCTTGCCATTTTCTAACAATATAGCAACATTTGTAGACGAAATTACACGCTGTGGTGCCATTTCTTTTAATAACGGAGAAAAGTTTCATTTTAGAAAACTCGTTAGAAACGTAAAGTGTAGTAAAATGAATAAAAAGAACAGTAGGGAGTTGCGAAAATTGTTCAGCGATGGCCCCGCTCGAACAATAAATCTATTAAAGGACTGAGGCTTAATACCAAAAAAGGGAAAATATTTTTGCCCAAAATGACATTATTTGAGGCTTGGAACACTAGAAAAAGTTGCTGATGGATAGATTTTGAGGTAAGAAATACATAAAAATAATTAAGTAATAAAAAGCATTAATAATTTGAAGTTAGAGTGATATAAGCTGAAAAAAATCGCTCGATTTTTTTCAAATAATTTTTCATTTTTTTGTAATAAAGAGCTTAATCTCCTGTTCTAGAAGGGTTAAAAAGTCAAAAATTAGTTAAATGAAAGGTTCATATGGTGGATATAAATCGATAAATACATACTTTAAAATAAGCATTTTTCCAGTTATGAGGCATTTTTAGTAAAAGATCGTAAAAAATAAAAATGTTGCTACCGCTTCTTAATGGGTTAACAGATCGAACATATGTATGTATCACTGGATTGGCGTTGTAATAAGCTTTCTAACGATACCCATATTGTTTAATAATAGAGAAAAAGTTTCACAGATATGGCTTAATATCTGAATTATACGTCTGAATTTCGAGGCCCATATTTTGGAAACTATGGGAGACCGCCGATTTTTTTATTTGATATTTTCTGCTTAGAATCAAAAGTTATATCGATGGTGCATTGGTGTCCGTGCGGGAGTTGTTACTAAACTAGATTTAAGCCAAAAATAATTATACACTTTTTCAAAATTAAAATCAAAATGAATTGGACAAAATTGGCAAAGATATCGTTTTTTTTCTAATAGGCCACAGTCCAAACTAATTTATTGTGCAAACAAATTTCACCGAATTTTATGATGTTTTTTTATTTTTGTATGGTAAAAATATGCGAGTGAAAAAATATTGTCGCACATGCCGTAAACTTTTATAAATTTCAAATTGCTAAAAATATCTATAAAGTCTTGGCCATTCGAGGCGCCTTTGGCAAGACTTTACCACAAAAATATTAATTTGACAATTAGTGGGAGTAGAGCTCCAAAAATATTGCAGGGCTTTGTGTCCTCTCTAATTGCGTTCATAAGGCCAAAAAAATGTTGGCATTAGAGTCGGTCATAATGTCCAGAAGTTTTTTGAGGATGTAACGGCGTCTCAACAATGGCTTGTGTATTTTCATTACTGCAAAAGCAACAATTTTGGTTACTAACGTACCCATTCAACCAAAAGTGAGCTTTATCGCTGAACAACATTTTCTTGTAAAAATCAGGATCGATGGATGGGCCCAAAACGAGATGGCGTTTTGGGCCCATCCACCACGGTTTGCAAACGTTGTTCCGGAGCAAGTGTATTCATTATACATCAAGTGACAGCTGTTATGGCTACCAATTGGCGGCCATATCGTTTCAGTGCACGACTATCCCTTTCGCAATGAAAGCACAAATGTTCTGCTTCACCACCTTACATACCGAATAATATCCTTAAAACTTTTAAGTCAGAGACGATTTTCGGTTAATGTGTTCTCTAGCTGACAGAATTTACAGAACATTCGCTTAGAATTTTAAGGTTCTGAGTTCAAAATATTTTTTTTACAGTTTTAGGAGCAATTACACAGTACAACAGCCAATCTGGGGGGTGAGAAATTCCAAGTCAGGGTGAGCAAAACCCTCAAAGGGTTTTGCGTTCGTATGTGCCAGTTTTTTTTATGACCTTTTACATTTTTTCCTTATCTTGATGTTTTTTCGCTTAGTTGTAAAATGTTGGCAAAAACGTAGTTTGACATAACTCGAGAACGACTAGTTCGATTTTGCTGAAATAAATTGAGAAAAATTAATAATTACATTTTCTTTAATCCATTAATATACTGTTATCAGCTTTCTCTACCAAATCAACATTTTTGCAATTATAAATAAATTTATGAAGAAAATTTTGCCAAAAATTTTTTTTTTTTTTTTTTTAAACACAAATCCCAAACGGAAAAACGTGTAGATTCTTATAACTTTCACGTAAAGTCATATAACCTATAAACAAAATGCGACATAGATCATAGAAATCGATTTTATTTACAATTAATTGAAGGTATCCCATTTTGACAAGAATATTGATATATGTTTTTATTCAAAAGAGTGTCATTTATCGCCTTTTTTATAAATTTTCCCCAATAACTCCACCTTCTGGCCATAAACTACTAAAAAAATAAAGTAAAAATTTTTATAATTTTTTATTTTATTTATTTATTTTAATAAATATTGCCTAGACTTTTTCGATGGTGGTTGTTCGGGACTAGTGGCATCGCATTCATCGCTGTCATCAGTTTCTGAACCACACATAATGTCAATGTGTGACTCCACTGCTGGCCCTTCTGCACCTCCTGAAAATTCTTTATCATCAGGATCATCCTTGTCTTGGCACACAAGCTTACTCCACCAGCAAATTTCCGCAAGTATTGCACTCGGCGACTTTTTCCCTCTATATCTCATTTCAAATGGCATAGCAACTTGATGATAGCGTTCGCCTTGTTCATCAGATTCGGTAGCCAATTGTTTGCTGAAGTAGTCCAGATGATGATGTAAATAATGGATTTTCAAGGACATGTGGACACCAATTTCCGAGAACGATCTTAACATCCTTGCGACAGAAACATCGTAGTTGGTAGAACGATGCTTTCCCAACAATCCTTCTTTTACTTCTTTGATTGCCTGCCATGCGTCCAATTCAGCGTCAATCAAAATATTGTTGAATGCGCCACTTTTAATCAGCTTTCGTATATCTGGACCATTTAGTACGCCTGATTGGAAAAAATGAAGTTGTTAAGATGGAAAATCATGGGAAATGAATGTGATATTATAATTTACCTTCTTTAATTTTACTTTCGCTGAGTCTCGGGTAAATTAGTTTCAAACACAAGAAAACTTCATCTCTTTTGGCGACAGTTTTGATGAAATTCTTAACAATTCCAAGTTTAATATGCAGTGGAGGCACTAGAGGCTCCTTCGGCACTAGAGGCTCACGAATAATATTGTCCGTTTGTAACCTGCTGTGCTCTCTGAGTTTCCATCCGTGGCATGCATATGGGTCACCGGAAAATCGCGTGTCCCAATCGCACAAAAAGCACATACATATATTTTATATAGCCGCTTTGAAGGCCGCAAAGCATTGCTACAACTTTTAAATCGCAGCATATGCGCCACATATGCTTGGCGTAGTTAACCATTTTTAAAATATTTTCCAGTGCATCATATGTTTCTTTCGTTTCTGTACTATAGGCGATTGGAACTGAAGGTTTTTTATTGGTCTTATGCAGTAAAACCGCCTTCAAGCTGAGTTTTGAACTGTCAATAAATAGCCTCCAGTCATCTGCTTCATATTTTATTTCCATTGCGTCCATCAATTTTCCTACATCCGGGCAATATGCAGAAGTTTTTCCATCATTCACAAGGAATAAAGTTTGGAGTGTTGCCTGACGACTTCGATAAGCTGTGACTTTCACACCGGGTACCAAAAGATTGTTTGATTTCATAAAATAAGCCAGTTCTTCTGATTTATGCTGTGTTAGTTCCAATTTGGCAACAATTGAATCAAGGCTATTTTGATTTACTAAAATAGGCTCATTGGACACAGATGGTTCGGGATTATATGAGGTATCATCACTTAAACCGTATGCTGCTGCAAAACTCGGAGCGGTCATAGAAGATACAATATCTGGGCTAGAAGCTTTTGGCACAGGAATGTGGTCCGAATGAGGCAATGGTGTTGCGGCACTTGCAACACCAACGTAATTATACGATTTTCTTATCCTTTTTGCGGCTCCTTTATTCGCACATGCATAGCAATTCAATGGATTGTGACCTTCGCCAGGATTAGTCCAAGTCATTGGGATACCGAATGGCATAGTTTCACGACTTCTATTTTTCCAATCCATTAGACGGTTGTAGCAGCTTTTACACACCACATTTGGTACCCAATTTTTGTTCAGTATAACACTTTGGTTGAAGTACATCTCGTATATTTGAACAAAAGCAGTACTGAAATTTCCCATTTTTTTATGTGTTGAGACATATTGACCACAGCAGTAGCAGAAGCTATTTATATCTGGCTATCACAGTTCCATATTCTATTCACTTTTGTTCACTTTTAAAAAACTGGAGGGAAAATACTTGTTCTCTTCGCGTTTGTCGGCACTTGTTTAATGACAAAAAACGAACAATGAACACCTATTTATACTATATCATTTTCATATTTTTCAATATTTTACCGACAGGTACTTATGAATTGGCGCAATACACATTGGACAACGCAAAAGTTTTTCCAATATGCACAAGACAAACTGCCGAAGGGTGAAAAATCTAGCAGCAACCAATTAAAACTTTAAACCATATATTTTAAGTGAAATGAAGTTCCTTTTTTTGTATTGTATTTCTAAATAAACAAGCATATAAAATAGAAGTACGTTTCGGTTTTAGGGGGAACAGTATGTGAAAAACGCATACAATTATCGCAAAAACTTTTATCGTAAACGAGTCAGTTTCTAAATTACTTACGAGTCGTAAACAATATATAGGTACGTTTATTATCTTGAGTATTTCTAATGTGAATCGTTTACTTTTTTCGCTTTGTAACACCCGCATACTTTCAAAGTTTGGGTAATGTGTGTGACTTACACAGTGACCGTTTTTGTTACTGCATTGTTGTTACGTAGTTTTCAGTCTGATTTTTCTGTGGACAGTTTTGATTATACTCGTAGCTTGTTCACTGTAGTAAAATGTTTAACATTTTCCTTGTTGTTGCCTTCACACGAAATTTGATAAATAACGGTAGTCTTTTCTAGCGTCGGTATTATGGATGTTGTGTTGCTCAATAGTTGTCTTACTGAATTTTTTTCAATATGTTTCTGTCGATAAAGCGATAACCGCATAAAAGAAAAAATCGGACAAACCCCGTTTGGAATTAGCGAAGTTTTAAGCTCGAATTATTTTTTAAAGTCCCAATTTTGTCCCACAAAAGATTTGAATTCCAAAAGATTAGATCCGAATGAAACCACTTTCTATATTGTGATCGAAATTGATATAAGTAGTTTCTATATCGTAAAAAAAACTTGATAAACGTATTTTTTGTAAATAAAGATTATAAAAAAGAGGGCTTATTAAATATGTCATGCCGTTTGCAAGCCATGTGCGTTCGTCTGTTGAAAGCACGACTGCTGTCAAATGGATTGATCTAGGATTCTGAAGGTTTGCATATTAATAGTATATGGTCATAAGCAGTTTGGGGTTGTGAATGGGCAAAATCTGCCCAGGGGACAAATACGTTTCTTTTTAAGAGAAAAAGGGGATCTCGGAAACAAGTACACATTTTTGAACATTTGCTTTAAAAATCATATTTTTTTGTAGATCAACAATGGTTAAAATCGGCACAGTTAGTTTGGACGCACTTAATACCTCAAAAAGGACATAGTTGCCAAAATTTTGACTCATGTGATCCAAACAATGGACCGTTTTTTGCCGTATTTTTCAAAGGGGGGTTTTAAGCGGAAAAAGAAAAACGAGAATAATTATAATTTTGTTGCAATGTAAATTGCGTTTATTTAATTTACCTTGAATAAGATAGTTTATAACGAATAATACTTAAACTTATAAAATAAAACAACGACCCAAAGAGATTCTGCGAAATTTCCCAACGAAAAATAAAGGAAAAACTGCAGAACTGAACATTGCCGGCCACCTTGTAACATCATGGGGTGGTGCAACTTAAACATACTAACTAATTGGGCCAAGGGGACCCTGCGTAGTACCATGCAGCAAGTGGCAACACGGAAATGGGCAAAGACGACCCTATATAGTTTATAACGAACAACACTTAAACTTGTAAAAAACAACGACCCAAAGAGATGCTGCGAAATTTCCCAACGCAAAATAAAGGTAAAACGGCAGGCTTGCCTGCAGAACTGAACATTGCCGGCCACCTTGCAACATCATGGAGTGTTACAACTTAAACATACTAACTAAATGGGCCAATGGGACCCTGCGAAGTACCATGCGGCAAGTGGCAGCACGGAAATAGGCCAAGAGGACCCTACGTAGTACGTTTTGGAAGGAAGGGCATTACGGATGTTTTTACTAACTACGGAAGTGGCCCAAGAGGACCCTACGTAGTACCAGGTAGCAAATGGCGCTAAGGAAATTGGCCAAGAGTACCTTTCGGAAGGAAAGGCACCGCGAGTTGAGTAAGGCGGGAAACAACGAGGAACACACAAGTACACGAAACACAAAACAACAAATATAAGGACAAATAGTGTCATTAAATAGTGAAAGTAACCAATTTCGCTGACCATCACTTGCCGAATGAATACGCACGACGCGACATAACTTTCACGATGCAGAGGGAATTTGTTCATGCCTTAATACAACTAAATAGTTTTCTTTAAATCCCGCTGTGGAAACTTCCACTTATAACTATGATGGAGACTTTGAAGGTTATAGTCCTTCCATCGAGGTGATGGCCTGAACCTTGCGAAACCTATTCACGATGTCTAGAGGCACGTCATATATAACGGGTTCCGCTGGAGCAAGTATAGAAGTCCCAATTAAGAAGTGACCCGGAGTTAAGGCGACTAACTCATGGCGATTTTCGGTCATCGAAAATAATGGCCGTTAAGGCAGGCCTCGATCCTAGCCAAAACCGTCGAAAATTCTTCAAAAGTACATTTGAGTCCATTGCAGTGTTTGCGAAAATGTAACTTAAAATTTTTTACAGCAGTTTCCCAAAGGACCATATGCGGAGCTCCGGCCGGTATAAATCGCCATGTAAGTCCCTGAAAGAAAAAAGCCAGAATTTACCAAAACTTGTCATTCACGAAGGAAAATCTTAAAACCGTGTTCGAACTCTCTGGAGGCGCCGACAAGTTTGAACCATTGTCTGAAAAGACCGTAGTCAGATAACCACGGTGACCTACAAAACGATTAAACGCAGCCAGAAATGTGGGTGTCGACAAGTCAGACGTGACCTTGAAGTGTATGGCTTTTGTAGAAAAGCAAACAAACACGTGTACACAACCTGTTGTTACACGCCCTACCTGTAAACAGTTTTATGTCAAAGGGCCCTGCGATATCAATCCCTGTGGTAGCGAAGGCCCTGTTCTTTCTGGAGAAAGCTACCCCATGATCTGCGTAAAAGATGTGTTTTTCAACTATTAAAGGCTTGCAGTGTTTGATCACCAAACGAATAAGACTTTTGATACGTGGTATCCAATATTTAATACGTAACATTTGCTGATTTCCCCCATGTATGGAAATAACGTGTCAGAACTCTGTCAATTATAACGAAAAACGGCAAGAATATGGCAAAATAATAGCGTTTGTATATAGAAGTGTAAGAGAATTTACCAGGCGGTCATTTAGGCACAAAATCCCGTTGTTATAAAGAAAGGTATTTAATGACAAGAGAGAACTCTGCGGACCAATGTTTTTTCTCTCTAGCAATGCACGATACTCCTGCTCAGACTTAATTTCGGAGCTAGAAATGGCCCCACTTTCCCCAATTTTATTATTTTTATGAGCCTTGTCGAAAAATAGAAACACGTACGCTAAAACCGATCTAATATATCCTCCTATTGGGGGGGAAATGAAGCATGACTCTTGACAGTTCTTATTTCAATATCGGTGTAAAGAGAAGAAAGTTCTCGCATTGAGATATATTTGAACCAAGCCAAGCTGGACCATGCCACCATAGACATGAATTGGCTAAGTTCAGGGGAGAAATCCCGCGATTTCCTACGTCGACTGGATTGTCTTCGGACTTCACATGAAACAAATTGTTTCCCCCTACGTTCTCCTGAATTCTACAGGCACGTCTTGTAACAAAGGTAGTCCACGTGCAAGGAGTTTTCTTCAACCATTCCAGCACTATGGTCGAATCCGTCCAGTAATATACCTTATGTACCGTAATATGTTTAACAAATGTTTTAAGTAGCTCGGAGGCAAATACGGCTCCACAGAGCTCTAATCGCGGCAAAGAAATATATTTAATTGGAGCCACGCTTGTTTTACCCCCGCATATGCCTTTTCGAAGCATCAGAAAATTCGTGGATCTCGGACGTAAAACCTGTGCTATAATTCACCCAACTCGGAATTTGAATACTGTTTATGTCCTTGTATGTGTCAATAAATGTTTTCCAATTATTTTCTGTTATCCTGGGGCAAGGGGTCGTCCCATTTGATATTGTCCATCCAAACCTGCTGGATAATTATCTTTGCTACTACAATTACTGGGCCTATCCAACCTATTAGGTCAAACAATTTAGATATGATAGACAATACATGCATTTTTGTATGTCCTATTTTCGAAGCTAAAGCACACTGAAAAAAGGTGTCCGAGCAAGCATTCCAATGGATACCCATGGGCTTGGAACTTCTTGTTTCCTTAAATGCTAATAACTTTGCATCTAGCAAGTGGAAAACGATCTAAAATTTGTCGAATATTAGAAGTCCACTTTCGTACCTCAAAGCCAGCCGAAGCCAAAACTTTAATAAGCTGATCACGAGCGACTGTCGCAGCATTTAAATCGTGGAAACACTTAGGACGTCTTCGACGTACATGTACTTTCGAATTATGTGCAATGCGAGTGGGTCATCAATCTCTGCTCCATCAGCCAATTGCAACAAGGTTCGATTCGCTAGATAAGAGGCACAATTTATTTCGTGACTGTCTGCAACTTATATTCCCGGACCTGATCCGTTGGGGACTCTCGAAAAATAATGCGCTGAAAAGATGTTCTGGAACGATCCACAATAATCTGTATATACATCTGAGTTATGTCACAATTAAACACTAACTTAAGAAAAAAAAGTTACACTAAGTCCGACTGAAGAGTCGGCCCTATGTGAAGAACATCATTTAGGCTGTTCCCATTTGAAGTTCTATTTGAGGCATTGAATACGACCCGGAACTTGGAAGTCAGTTTATCAGGGTTTATGGCCGGATTATGTGGTAGGTAGCAAGCAAATGTTGTAGCTGACGACTAAGCAAATACGGATAGCATATATCCGAGATTAAAATACTCCTTAACCACCTGGTAATAAACTTTCTTTATTACTGGCCGTCGGCGCAGAGGCTTCATTGCAAAAAATATTGTTTGAGGACATTCGTCCTGGATTCTCCTGAAACTAAGGTCCGAGGAACCTCGGATTTGAAAGGAGGTGATACTACATAACGTCCATCCGAATTCCTGTAAGTGGTTTATTTGTAGTGCTCTACGCAAAATTTGTCCGAAGGGGACATGTTGCAGCCTTTGGGAGTTTCTTCGAGTGCCCAAAATCTGAGCAGATTTTTGTTTACACAGTTTCTTTGGAAAAGTCAACATAGTGTTAAAAACATGGACATTAACGACGATCCTAACAAATGTCTAACTCCTCCTATCAATATTTGAGGATAAAGGTCTACCCCATGAAGTAAATCGAACAGTCGGCAATCGAAAAGACTTGCATTTGTAGCTGCTGGGTTGGTAGTTGCAAAGAGATTTCAGGCGTAATTGAAAATGATGGCAAGTTGTCCCAAACGCACGGAGATCCTATGTAAATATCACAGTCTCCGTGACGTTGCTGAAGTAGATTGACTAACCCCTGAAATTCGGGCATTCGTGGACTCTGTTGGATGTTTTAGTAGACTTTGAAGGCGACGGATTATAAAGGAGGCTTCCGGCGAAAGGGTATATAGGCCCACGCACCAGATAACGTATCCGGGTGAATAATATTAAATATGGCGGTTCCTAAAAGCACAATTCGATTCTGTGAAACATGAAAAACCTGAATATACAAAGCCGTAGCTTAATGAACGCCCGTAGACGTTGATGGCTGAACTATATCAGAGGTGTGGACAAAGCAGAGCGGGTAGCCGTTTCTGCTTGCAATCTTTAGCTTCGTGACCACGACCGAGGCAATTAATGCAACACTGATGACGCGTAACAGCAGAAAATCCGTTAGAAATCGAAAGTTTTTTGAAACGAGGACACTGGCGTAGAAGATGATTTTGTTTGGGACAAAGTGCACATCCCTCGTGGGAATTAGTGCTTGAAGGTGCAGTTGTACCAGCATTAGTGAAATGCTTCTTTACATTTTTTCACCAGCCTTTCTTGAAAAATCTGGACTCTAAAGGCCTCGCAGACAAGCCAGTGTTCGAAGCGACAAGGCAGACTTATTTTTCACGCTGTGTTCCTATAGTGTCACGGTTATTCCGAATCGCTGAATACACAAGAAACCCAATATAGGGTCCCAACTTTCTGTATACTTCATAAACGGTCATCGCAGAAAGACTGCCGTTTATGCCGCGTTGTAAGTTTTTCAACTCCGCGCTTGTCTCGATATTAAGAATTGGAAGGCTGAATAACGCATTGAATTGGTCATTTATCAAAATACGCGAGTTGTCGTCGTTTTCCACCAACGCATTCCAAGCAAGGGAAAAACTGCGATGGGTCAAAGGAAAACTATATCCCGAGCCTCACCCTTTGTTTTTCGAACAAGGTGACAAAGTCGTTCAATGTCACTTGACGAGAATTGTTTATGTACACCGCTGTAAATAAATCCCAGAATGTCAGGTGACAAAGTCGTTCAATGTCACTTGCCGA
Source organism: Hydrotaea diabolus (assembly GCA_963513945.1). Classification (NCBI taxonomy): domain Eukaryota; kingdom Metazoa; phylum Arthropoda; class Insecta; order Diptera; family Muscidae; genus Hydrotaea; species Hydrotaea diabolus. The sequence goes on along the minus strand of OY740717.1, from coordinate 93,900,063 downwards.
GAATTGTTTATGTACACCGCTGTAAATAAATCCCTGAATGTCGGCCACGTATAGAAATCCCCGTGGAACACGTCAGTATCACAAGGTGGTAACGTCAAATTATGAACAATGTTTTCATTGTTATCCGGACACATATCAGACATTTGCTGTTGAGCCTTATCACTAAACCAGTGCGATTGAGAGGATTTAGTCACAATTGTTTCACTATTTCCTGCCGATGATTCCAATCGAAGAAGGGCCGGAAGGGGTATTCTCCACAATAACGCAATCCCTGGAAACTGGACTCCCGAATGGAGCATGTGGGGCGGGTTTGGAAAGAGCCCGAAGCTGGTGTAGCAATCGGTTGATTGAGGACAAACAATACACAAATGCTTGAAAAGCCGTACCGTACTTTGTGTCAGCGTCCTCAATATCTTTCGTCTTTTAAGGTCTCAAGATAATTTAAGCACTTCTCGTAAGTACTTATTATATTTCCGCACATTTTTTGTAATTCCATGCCCTTGATCTGCAGTGTATATAAAGCCTCTTTATCCTGATTGGATTCGAAAACCGCATCGAATTAATTACAGCCACTGCGGCTCTTTGGAATAAAGTATGAGGGTTGATTGGCATGATATTGTCTTTAAAGCAAAACTTAGTTTCAATAAGAAATAAGAAAAATCGAAGATAAATATTTCAAAAATTAAAAATAAATATCAATCTTTCAAGCAAGTTTACTTAAATTGCGAAATGAATAATCGGAAGGCAAATGGTTGCAAAAGTATCGAAAAATACTCGAAACGTAAGGCTTAGTACACGAATATGTACAAATATCGAAAAATTTAATCAATTGTTCAATTCAATCCACAAAATGTTTAAAAAATGAAAATTAAAAAGCCTAAGTTCACAAAAGCATCGAAAAATTCACAAAACGAACGGCTTTGTACACAAAAATGCTGAAATTGCCAAAAAAATTGATAATATGATAATAATTTTTCAATTAATTAAAAAAAAAAGTTTGGAAAACTAAAATTCCGAAACCAAATGTTCGCAAAAAGTATCAAAAAATACTCGGAACATAAGGCTCAATACACGAAAATGTACAAATATCGAAAAATTAAATTAAAACCGAAACAAAATCGAATAATACGTGAAAAAATTATATGGTGGACTATATAACCATATATATGTACCACAAATGCTGGAAATAGAGACAAGTGTAATAACTTTCGTTTAGTTGCAGTCGTGGAGAATATTTTGGCGAGCTCTGTGGACAGTATTTATATTCAATTATGTGGTTGTATGTTTGCTTGTTCAACTCTTTATTATTTTTTTAACCACCGATAGATAGCAAATATTCTGGTTTTTGTTATGTATAAAAACCCCAACGACAGATTTTACTATTACTTGTCACTTATTCCACAGCACCATAAATGTTCGAACAAATCAAAAAAATAAGTGTGTTCGTTTACTTTCCGAACAAGTTTCTACTTTTGAGAGCGTAAGGCCAATTTTACTCTCTTTATTAAAATTTGCAAGAAAAGTAAACGAACAACTTCCAGAAAAAATTTGCAATGAAACCGCTTGTTTTGTTTCTGTTTGCATTACATTTTATTTGTAATAAAAAAAATGAGCAAAAGAAAACTTTTTTTTTCTAATTTTAGTGATTTACATATATATTAAATAAAATAAAATAATATTCCAATTTTTTACTTACTATTTCTGATGTAAATTTATTTTTACTTTTATTTTTTCATCAAAACCGCTGATTTCAAACATCTGTTCTAACTTGCAAATTTTGGTTGGCTAAAATTTCTCCAACCAAAATTTGCAAACTCTCAAACTTGGAACTGTCAAAATTTTCTCTCTCTGGCTCTCATGTACTAGACTTTTTGTGTAAACGAGCCCGATCCAGTAAAAATTTGCACACATTTGTACAAATTTGCAAGTAAATGAACACACTTAATATTTAATAAGTTTTACCGACCGATGGTATTTTGGCGACCACCACTTTGTTTGCAGGGTTAATGGTAACAAATTTAACACTCGCGGCAATAGCACTTTATAGAGAAAAAAATGAACACAATGTACGCACCTTGTTAATTTTCGAATTAAAATTCCAGCGAGGATGATATAAAAAAAGTGATGATGTTTTTCTGTTTCCTTGAAGAGGGAAAAAAATTAAAATATTCTCTTGCTCGATTAAATCCGGCTCGAATGATCAAATGTTTGGCCGTATATACAAAAGGCAGGTTTTGAGCGGAAAAGGGAAAACGAGAATAGTTATAATTTCGTTGCAATGTAAATTGCGTTTATTTACTTTACCTTGAATAAAAATTGATGTGGACGCACGATCGTGGCGGTAGTTTCGAACGAACAATACTTAAACTAATTAAAAGCAATGACCCAAAGAGATGCTGCGATGCAGTGGCAACTACTCGTTGGAATAACCTGACTACCTTTTTGCCCTACATTCGCACAAAGTCGTATTGAGCTGGTAGTAGAAATTTCCAGGGTTGCCTGCAGTGAGAACTGAACAGACCGCATTATCAAAACAGACATATGGGTACTCAACTATATGCAATTTCTGCTACTAAGCAACATAAAGATTTTGGCTGAAATTGTTAATTGTAAGGTTCGACCTGGCCTGGCTTAGCGACGTTTTTACTTGTTTTGATATCAGTTTTTTTTTGAAGTTTTGCCATGACATAAACCGGTTTTTTAAAATTTTCCAAATTTAATTTGATGGACTCTGAAGGTAAAACAAACCCGATCGGAATGGCAAGTACAGAGATAAAACCATCCCAACCGAATTCTGTGAAAAGCCTATATTGCGGTTTTATTTTCATCACGAAAAAACGAGTAGGCGGTTAGAAAAATAAACTTGGAGTCACTTGTATCGAAATTTCTTTCTATGAAAAATTAACTCTTCAATTATAACATTTGCCATCGAACGATACCGATGTCTGTGGCCTAGTGAGTAGAAAAATCGCTTAGAACGTTAGCGGGTTTAGGCTTGAACCAGTGGAAAAGCAAACCAATAGTTTTTATTTTCTTTAATTATTGTGCTTAAAAAAATCAAATAAAAAATTAAAATTCCTAAGTTTGAACTGGTAACTTTGTAGAGGGTGTTCAAGCTACTGGGTAACTGGCATCGCTTGTTGGCAAATATAAAATATAATTTGATGTCAAATGTAAAATTTGAATCTTAGTCGTAAAGTATCATATTTGGTAAACTTGTTATATAAATTAACTTTAACGACAAGCGAGTTTGGCGTTAACATTCTCGTAAAGAATTTGTATGGCAAATTGTATACTCGTATACGAGACGAAAAAAAAAGCTTATTAATATTTGATGGGGTATAGGTTTGATTTTCACCTTGAACTCTCGTCTTACAACGGAATAACTTTTTATCTTTCATGCCACTTTATTTAAAACGTTGGGTCGCAAATTAAATGCGTGTGCGCGAGCAGTATGTGGAATTTCGAGAGAGACAGTCGAAGCCCCGAAGAATAAAACAAGGAGTTCCCCAGGGCGAGGTGATATCTCCGGCACTGTTTAACCACAACCTGTCTTAAATTCCTGAATCACCAGAAGACGTTAAAATTATGTCGTACGTTGCTGACTGCATAATTCTGCCGTCAGGATCTAAATTGAATGACATATGCTATAAAATCAACTGTTACCTTACTGATTTAGTACGCTTCTTCACTGCGAGGAATATGAAAACATCAGCTTCCAAATCCTCAGCCACTGTATTCACTGCTTGGGCCGAAGAGGTGCGGTTGTCACTTAATGCGAAAGTCGATGCCGTCAACATCCTGAGTACCAACTACAAACTGGGGTTACATTGGAAGTCTTTTTCGAGCCTCTGAAGATGTTACAGCTATCTTCAATAAGTTGAAATGTAGGAAGAAGGTCCGCTTATGAGGAGACAAAGGTCCTTAACGTTCGCAGATCCAAATTTTTTGTCTAAGCAGTATCTGCTTGGGCGTCTTCGTAGCAGTTATCCAAGCAATTATCCAATAAACAGGATGCCTCTGCCTAGGCAGGTAAGGAATGTCTTCACGATCTTGAGAGAAAGGTCTAGCGTTACAGGGGGAGCCTCTACTAACAGGTCTGAACGACATTCACGCCGATTAAGTCGCAGCGGTAGTGTCTAGCTATAGCATGAATATAGTGCTTGGGAACATTCACCGTTAAGAACATTAGAGGAAAAAACGTATATTCTGTAAAAAAATATTTTGATCAATATCTGGCACACTGCACACAGTTGCAGATTTTTTTTTGATTTCACTCGGAAACAATGTATGTAATATATGCCTTTTACAAAAAAATTTAGGCAAAGTCGCATTTATGAGTCATTTTTAGACGATTAATGGTTTTCATATTGTTTACATGTTTGATTTCTACATATTTCTGTTAATTTTATTTTAATTAAAATGCTTAAACATTATTTATCCATGAACCTATTATTTGTATATGTCGTTCCATAAAATTACCTGATACAACACTACAGTTACAATGGGAAACGTTTGTAGTTCCGGACAAAGTAAGAAAAAAGACAGCATATCAGAGAAATCAGATGAGTATGTTTTTTAAAATAGTTTGCAAGTTGCATTTTCATTTCTTTCGCCTCATTTTTAATATATGTCTGTAGTTCGTACAATATCAATAAAGACGATAACACAAATGGAACTAATGAACAAAAATTAGCTCCCTTAGCAGACCCGGAGCACTTATCTGATGTACCGAAGAACAATTCAACTTTAGCAAAAGACTCCTCTAACCAGGAAAGTGATAAATCATTGACGACTAATGAATGTCAGCATAATGGTATGAGTTTTAATTATTACAACGTTTTGTGCAAATATATTAATAATTATATATTACATTAGCTATCTCGACAGCAATTCCCATCTCAATTACCAATAACCGGAGTTACACGACAGAAGGGGCGGATACAAGGAATACAGTTCCAACCTACTTATCAATCCTTCAGGGAAAGCCCCTTTTAGGAAGAAAAATGGAGAGAAACAAAAAAATTGTTATATACATATTGTCGGACAACAGTCCAGAATATAAGAAACACATGCGCGTAGTATATAGTCTGCAAAAACAACTCGCAAAAAAATGTCAGACTAAGGGGTTCGAGTTTTTAATTTCGGACGTTCACAATACAGATACAGTCGACAAAGTGAACTTTTTCAAGCTGATGCATACCACGCGCTGGACGCAAAGCCCGTTGGAAGCCCAAGGAGGACACGAGGAAGCAGCCAACTGTCTCTCAGAAATAAATAGGCACTCTTCTTCGGCCTACATTATACCAATCTTATTTTTGGGCTCTTCATTGGGTGTATCTATGTTGCCATTGACTATTGAAAGTCAAGATTTTACACAAGTTTTGACAGCGGCTAATGAAGATGAAAAAAATTTATTGGAAAAATGGTATATTATTGATAATTGCTACCAACCAATGTGTCATCGTTTAAACACCGAACTTTGCAAAACATTTTCATCGTCTCAGGCAGATGAGTTGAATAATTTGTTCGGTATTTTATTGCGCCTATTTTCGGATGATCTCAGAGATTCCTACATGTCAACTGTTGTAGAACAAGAAGTCAATAATACAGTATTAATGAGCCAAGAACTCGCTAAGCGCTGCATATGGATTCAAACGGGACCACCATTTTCCAAAGCCCCGGAAGATGCGACAGCTTATGATAAAGAAGTGTTTAGACGTATGTCCAAACTGTATACTGAATTGAAAGCGCATTTATCTGAGAAAAATTTGATACGTGTACTACCGGCCATGGCTATTTCTGAGGAAGAATTAGCATCAGTTATTGAAAGTTTAATAGAAAAGTCAATTGCTTGCATATTTGATGAGCACGCCGCTAAAAATATCATGTCACACAATACTAATGGTGTGGACCATGTTCTTTTGAAAGAAGTTGAACTTGTTGGTCACTATTCGAAAATTCTCGCACAAAACTCACCAAATTTTGATATTATGAATGACATAAAAAGGTTAGGCAGCAATAAATTACAATAAATATATGTGTTTAATACAAAAGTCATTTCTTACAGGTACATTAAGGATACTACGCCCTATCCGTTAATAGTTTCTGGTCCAAGTGGATGTGGAAAAAGTGTATTTATATCCAAAATTGTAGAAAATATACATAGATGGAAACCCGAAGTGAATTTAATACTAAGGTAACGTTAGCTTTTTTTGATCTGAAATTACTTGCTAAGACGTGATAGTCTTTGCACAAAGAAATAACAAAGAATAAGCTAAAAAAAAATACAGTTTTTCCTTCGCTCTCACCCAAAAACAAAATTAAAAGAGCGCGAGCAGATGCTGTTGCCTCTTTAGAGCTTTCCAACAATATGACTAATGGCCTGTTTACGATGCTCGAACGAATGCTTTTTGTCGAGTGCTAAACGACAAACAGCTGGTTTTGGTTAATCAAACAATCCTCATGAAAACGAAAACCGAGTCACTCGTAAACGTAACGTTCAGTAAAAATTTTGGTTTATGTGACTCTTCGCTCTCATTTATGCGAAATGAACCATCAAAACCAGTCACTTGCTTTTTTTGTTCGTTTGGCGGAAAAATAAAAAAAAAAAATTCTGTCCTTTGTTGAGACACCGCCCAGGAGTAGCAAAACGGTAGCTGTGGTCACACCAACCAAGCAAAGCAACCAACAAGACAGGGCGTTGGGAAAAAAATAGCAGCCAATAAACAAACAAAAAGCTACCAACACACCAGCAGCTACCAACAAACAAAAAGCTACCAACACACCAGTAGCTACCAACACACCAGCAGCCAAGGTTTATGTATAGATATTATAGGTATTTATAAACCTTGCCAGCAGCTACCAACAATGCAACAGCCACCAACAAACCAGCAGCTACCAACAATGCAGCATATAACAACAATGCAGCATCAACCAACAAACTAGCAGCTATCCACAAACCAGTAGCTACCAACACTACAGCCACCCCAAAGACGAATTGTTTACATTTATTGTTTACATATTAATTTTTTTCTTTACATACATATATGTATAAGGAACTGTCATTTGTTTGCTTTCCCTCACAGCAGCTGATGTCATTAAAGAGAGGCAGAGTTGAATTTATTATAGTATATTCACAATAATTAGAGGGTTTTAGAAAGCAAATACGAAAATTACTGATATGCTCTTTGTCTTTTCTTACGTTACAACCACGCGAACCAAATTGAGAGTGATACATAAAACAAATTTGACTGGCTTTCGTTCGACCACCGTAAACAGGCTATAAAATGCCAAAATCGTATAGCTCTGCTCAGTGAGCCGAAAATCAGAACTGTCAAAACAAAGATACCACCAATAACTATACTCAAGTGCAAAATTGAGCAAGTACATGAAATTTTAAGGATATTGAAAATCACAAATGATTCAATTAGAAAGATTTCGATAGGCTTAAAACTATCTTTGACGAAGAAAGATGATGCTGATTTAGGATGTGATGCCTTAACCAAAAAGTTTGAATTGGAATATTTAGCATATCTTCCTAAAAATGTAAAACCTTATAAGCCAGTGTTACTAGGATGAGATAAATCTCATTCACTAGTCATCAAAAACTGTCTTATTTCATTGGGACTAAAGTGTATTCACGTCAAACTAATCTTATTATATCTAATGATAACCTAAAAAGAGCTTATTATTTATATCGGTTACTTCCAAAGAAAATCAGCATCTTTGAAAGAATTACGACTAAATTATTTCGTCATAAATTAAGGTCAGATGGAAATATCAGAAACCGAAAACATCCAAACTCACGCAGTATTACCGGAGACGGTGTATAGTTAAAACCTTTTGCACCAACTTTGCCAAAACTCACAATACAGCTGACTGTAGAGCATCAAATCAAAAATATGCTGATTGTAAGGGTCCACATAAAATCCACAAAACTCTATGTATCTTTCTTAGGGTCATAGTCGTTAAAAATTTATAAAAATCCCTCAAAGATTTCAATCTCGTAGAATCCCGCGACTCCCGTTTCTATGTACCGAATTGACCCGAAGCAAACACTCTTCGGCCAGGGTTAGTCACCTCAACAATATGTGTTTTTTGTTCGTTCATTTTTTTGTCATGGGAGCAGCATATGCCGGAATTCCTGCTCCAAGACGTGATCGAACAACAGCCCGGACCTTGGATCTGCTCGGATTTTTAGAACCGTATACACCATCGTGCTACGTCTGTAAGGTGTAATTGTTGCATGGAGTGGGTGCACTTCAGCTGTTCAGGTCTGAACAGCATCTGGGAGTAATGCGAAGCGGACTTTGTTGCCTCGTGCTGTACCGACGAAGTTAGCAGTGGGTCTCTGGATTTGGTTTCACCATCGCCGTCTACATATTCGTCGTCGTCGCCATCCAACTATGAGACTCACTCGCAATCTCTGTCGCAGCAGCATCAACATATACATCATCTTACACCACAGATTGCTGTTGCCACCCTGAAAGTGCATCAAATTTGCAATTTTTATTGCAAGGGCCTACGCAACAAAATCAGTGAAGTCGCTGCGATCCAAGAAACTATGTTGAATGCCACCACGGCCTCAACAGTTGTGGCGGATACAACGTGCTATGCAAGGATCATACCAAAAGTGAATGTTACACCATTCTGTACAGTACAGACCTATATAATGTATGGTGGTAGCAGTCAAGTCTGGAACTGCCGAGATAGAGCTGTACAACGTATTCATCCCGCCGGTTGGTAGCTGTGCCCCGCGTTATTTTCCTGACATTAGCAATCTGCTAGAAGGCAATAAACGATTGGTCCTAGAAGACTTTAATGCTCACCACGAACTGTGGCATTATCTTTTAGACAAGGACCAGTGGGGCATAGCTTTGGCAGAGCACATTGGTAGCTCTACGTTCTGCACAGTGAATGAGGACGCCCCACGCGGTTTATGGGCGATTGCCACTACTTGCCAGACATTACTATGTCATCGACTCTTCTGATCAAGGACGTAACCTGGCAACGCTTCATCTCACTAGGATCGGACCACCTTCCCATAATTCTCTCCATAAATAGACCACCCGACTATAACATCTGAACGCCGTACGTATCTTTATCAAAAAAAGGCTAATTGGGATAACAGAGAAGCCACCAAACTTTAAGTAGCCAAAAAAGTTCCGGGCCATCATCAACGCAGCAGCAGAAGTACGACCAACTTTTCTATTAGAAAAGCGTGATGGCATTCGTCGGTCCAACCCTACTAACCATAGAACTAGGGATCTCAACTCTGAAATCAGTAGTTGGTCAAGGAATATAACGGAACAAATAGCTGGATCATTTGAAGCAGTGCAACTTAAGATTCGGAATTGGTAAGTTGTGAACAACTGTCAAATCGCTAACCCTACGAAAAAAAGGATGATCGGACAGCCGTCACGTTCGGTGAACAAAGACAGATCCGAAACGGTGTGCGTGTTGTTTTTACCGGCTTTTTATTGAGAACCCAGAGAGTGATAAGGCGAAAAGGAGAGTATTGCGACGTATCCGCGCTCTCCGAGTCGCAGAGGCACCACCACAATTAGCCGTTGGCGAAGTTACCCATGTCATCCGCAGCGCAAAGTCGTCAAAGGCGCTGGATCCGGACGGAATCTCCTTGATTTCTGCAGTAGCAAAGACGCTTGAGGCACTGCTCCTCCCCAGGGTTCCGCAAGCGGCACAGCACGAAAACTGCTTTACACGCCATCACCACATGTATAAGTCGCGGCCTTAACCAGAACAAGCCCAACGACAAGACGGTCCTCGTGGCTCTTGACCTAACAAAAGCCTTCAACAAGATCAATCATGCCACTCTGTTCGATGACATTGAAGAAACGTCCTTTCCGCCCAGTTTGAATCTTTGGGTCGTAAACTATATGTGTGGGTGCCAGTCATATGTAGAATTTAGAGACAGGAAATAAAAGCCCCGTAGAGTTATACAAGGAGTTACCCAGGCTGGAGTGATATCCCCCTCTGTTTACACACTACCTCTCTAAAATTCCTGCACCACCAGACAGCGTTGAAATTGTGTCATATGCTGATGATTGCACAATTCTGGCGCCAGGACCTTAAGTGCGACAAATCATCTTCGAGAAAATAAACTATTACCTCGCTGACTTACCACGTTTTTTCACTGCGAGAAATATGAAAATATCCGCCTCCAAAACATCAGCCACACTATGTACAGCATGGACCGCAGAGGTGCGTTTGTCAATCACTATAAAAGTCGATGACGTCAACATTCAGACTGCCCATCGTCATCCTTGTGGTGACGATGGGCAGCCTTTTTCGATTCTCTGCACATGCTACAGCTATCTGCGATAAGCTCAAAAGTAGGAATAAGGTCCTTAAGTCACTTGCCGGCAGTACTAAGGAAACTTACTGACCTCTTACAAAGCGATAGGTCCGTCTGTAGCGAACTACGCAGCAGCGGCGAATGTGAGTACAACGCAGTGGAAGAAAATTCAGACTTGCCAGAATGTAGCCCTCATAACATCAGCAGGGTGTCTTCTTATCGTATGTCTTCTGGGGACCATCTACAGGAGAAGACGAAGGTCCTTTCCGTGCGCAGACACAATTTCAGTTAGTGACACAATACATGTTAGTGTGTTTTCGCAGTAGTCATCCTAACCACCATCTCTTGGACAGGTACGATCTTCATGATCTAAAGAGAGAGGTCCAGCGGTACAAAAGAAAACCTTTAGATCATCGAAACTATCAGGCAGGTCTGAAAAACATTCACGCTGATGAAGCAGTATCAAGCTACAGTGTGAATGAAGAGCTAGGGGAGCATCCTCCGGAGGTTTCATCTGAGGAGAAGGTACTACTCAGATGAGATCTGGTCGGTGCAGCCGCCTCAAATCTTATTGGGCACGAATTGATGCTAATGTTCCAGACATATTAGGGACCACGTGACGTGCTGCACCTCTTAGGTCTCGGTGGACGCATCCGGTTCAAATGGCGCGTTTCCTCCACCTAGATATCGAAACAGATCCCCCATAGACGAAAAGGACTTCAAAATAAAATATATTGTTGCTACAACTACCTCGTAGAAATGCAAGGAAAATACCCGAATACAACAACAGGTCAAATTCCAATACTATGTTCGCAAATACATGGAATCAAAATGATGCTCCCAACGTAAACGCATGAAAAGGCAGAATAATACTAACAATGCCGCAAACGGCAACTTATTTACGCTAGAAGAAATGGAAAGTTTAACACGTGAACTGATTTCAAATCTAGGAAAATGAAAATTTAAAGCTGATCAATTCGAAGTGATCACCTGTTTAGCGTGTAAATTTTTACATTGAACAATGTAATAAGTATCGTTTTATGGAATGCCAGAGGCATCTGGAACACAAAATATGATCTTTCCCACTTTATGGACAATCACAACAACGATATTTGCACCCTAAATGAAACATGGCTAACAGAAAATGTCTCTGTGAAACAACAAAAATTAAATCTGCTACAGAAACGATCGTCAGAACGCCAGAAGAGCTGGAGTAGCAGTCCTTATCAGGAAAAAATTCAACATCAATCTTTACCACCGCAAAATACATCACTTATTCCCACGACGATCATTTTAATCCCACGATAGCAGGATCTACGAACTCAGTTCAGATCACCTTCCGATTGCAAGATAACAGGAATATACCTCTCTGCGAAGCTTATTACACTTGTTCTTGCACAACCAAACTTGATGAGATTGTATACAGGTATACAAATACGAAACGTGTACAGATGTATAAAATAAATACCTGACAGCCATCCTTAATTCTTGTTTAAAAAGCTGTTATTTCCCATACTCTTGAAAATGCTCTAAAACATACTCTTGAAAATGCTCATAGTACAATTCTGGAAAAGGTTATTAAGGACCTCCTCAACAATTTGGGTTTAGAAGGGAGCATAACACAGTACAACATTTTCAGGTGATTGATTCGGGACTCAATTCAGATAATTGTTTGTGAAAGTAGCCCCAAAAAGAAGAACTTCTGCAGCATTCGTTTGGTCAAGGTACATCAAATAATAATTTAATAATTAATTTGAAGTTAGTAAGTATCGTAAAGGGGAATTTGTCCCGTTTAAGGCTCTTTTCTTTGTCATAAGAGAACCACTAGTCCGAATAAACAATTTAAAAAAATTAAAAATTACTTCCTTTCCTTTAATCTGTTCATACAACGTTTCGCTACATACGCAACAGTTTCGCAGTTATAAATAAATGTGTGAAGAAAAAAAATATTTGTTGCCTAAAAAATAAGTTTTTTTTTAATTCATAAAAAATACAAAACGGTAAAAAGTGTCAAGTCCTATTACTTTCACGTAAAGTCACATAATCTATGAACAAAATGAGACATAGATTAGGAATCGGTCGAACAAGGAGAGAGGTTCCACCAGGTGACCATGCCAATGGAAAAGCGATTCAAAAGCAAAAAATTGGAATCATTGCTTGCGGAGGTTTGTTGGTGGAGATCTAAAATTATGCAGTTTAAAGATGAAAGCACCGATGATAAAGATGTACTGTGTAATACATCTCAACCAGTGTTAAAAATGGTTCATGGTAAATCCACAGGGATGGTGTTGTTGGACATAAAATAAGCATTTGATTCTGTCTGTCTTAACGCCCTTATTTTCAAACTAAATAAATTAAATTTCCCATTGGAAATGATAAAATAAAATAATACAAAGTTTCTTAACGGAATGACGTTTAAAGTTTACTTAGGGGAAATATGTTCAGAGCAAAAATCATTAACTGCAGGGTGTCCACAAGGATCATGCCTATCTGCTATTTTATACATAAATGGTGATCCATCTAGAGGTATTTTTTCAGAACAAAAAAAATATAAAAATTCAAATCAAGTTGGTAATTTGAAAGGACATTTTATGGCATTTATTTTTGAAAATAATTTCCTTCAAATGTTTTTCCTTCGCTGTTTTCGACCAAAATTTAGTGATAAGGCCAATTTCTGGCTCAACGGCAAATTCAATAAACAAAATTGTCGCATTTGGGCTGAAGAGCAACAAGAAGAGGTTCAAGAGGTGACATTATACCCAGAGAAAACCACGGTTTGGTGCGGTTTATAAGCTGGTGGAATCATCGGTGCATATTTTTTTCAAAAATGATGATCGCTATCGCGCCATGATATCGATCTTTATGCTACCTGAAATTGAAGCCCGTAATCTTGACGACACTTAGTTTCAACAGGACGGTGCCACTTGCCAAACAATGGATCTATTGAGATGTCATTTCGAAAAGCAGCTAATTTCACGTTTTGGACAGGTAAGTTGGCCGCCTAGATCGAGTGATATCACACCTTTAGACATTTTTCTTTGGGGTTACGTAAAGTCCAAACTCTATGCTGACAAACCAGCTATGATTCAAGTTTTGGAAGACAGCATTACACGTGTCATTCAAACCATACCGGTCGAAATGCTCGAACAAGTCATCCAAGGTTGGACCCTCAGAATGGAAACCCTGAGGCGTTGTTGCGGCCAACATTTGAAGGAAATTATATTCAAAAAATAAATGCCAAAAAATGTCCTTTCAAATTACTTATACCAACAAAGATTCCACACTTGATTTGAACTTTTAAATATTTTTTGTTCTGAAAAAATACCTCTAGATGGATCACCCTATATAACATCTACAACTCCGATATACCCACGATTCCTTATTTATGTATGCAGATGACACTTTGATTTTATGTTCGGATGTTTACTCGAACAACATTATAAGTAATCTGTAGTCAGTGTTAACTTTTCTACAAAACTACTTTAATAAATGTAAAATTCGTATAAATCTTGATGAAACCGAGGCAATATATTTTACAAGACAACGAAAACCTTGTTGCACTCCACAAAAAAATCTCCACTTTTCAAACCGCGATATTGTTTTAAAAAACACAATCAAACATCTAGGAGTCATACTCGATTTTAGAATCAACTTTCAAAAGTTAATTATATAATATAAATAAAATCACGCGCATTATGTATCCTCTGATAAAATCTGAACTAAATATCGAAAATAGAAAAATTATCATCAAAGCTATATTTTAACCCATAATGTTTTACTCTGCTCCAGTATGGTCGTCATCAGCTAAATGCCTCATTATAAAACTGTAGGTTTCTCAAAATATACTTATCAAAATGATTTTTAAGCTGTCATGTTTTTATTCCACACAAAGACTGCACCGACATTCCAACATCTAATACGAGGGCGACCGCAAAAGTAACTGGCCTAACATAAAAAGAACCGTTTTTTGGAATTATTATTATTTATTTTTCAACATAATCTCCTTCCAACTCAATACAATTCATCAAACGTTTTTCAAGTTTTTTAATTCCATCCGAAAAATAAGATTTTTCAAGACCTTTAAAATATGCCTCAGTTTCAGCAATAACCTCGCTATTGGACGCCATTTTTTGCCACCGAGAATTTTTTTTAAATTTGGAAACAAGAAATAATCAGAAGGAGCTAAATCTGGACTACGAGGCGGTTCGGAAAGTTCTTAGCCTATCAATGAAAGAGAATAGTTAGTTTTTCAAAAATATTTTTATATTTCAATATAATCTCCTGAAACTTCAATACACTTAGTCCAACGCTTATGTAGCAATTCTATCCCTTGATTAAAATAGTTTTCCTCAAGGTCTTCAAAATAGTGGTTTACAACTGTAATTGCATCTTCATTTGAGGTAAAAGGCTTGCCAGCAAGGATTTTTTTTAGATTTGGGAACAGGTAAAAGTCACTGGGAGCTAAATCAGGAGAATAAGGTGGGTGGTCAAGCAACTCGTACTTTAATTCGTTGATTTTAGCCATTGTTGAAACACTCTTGTGCGCTGTCTTGATGTAAAATTATTTTTTTGTGTTGTAAGCCAGGACGTTTTTCTCGAATTTGTACATTTAATTGATCTAAAAGGTTGCAATAGTACTCTGAATTTATTGTTTTACCCTTTTGCAGATAGTCAATCAATAAAATACCTTTGAAGTCCCAAAAAACCGTTGCCATAACCTTACCAGCCGATTGAATTGTTTTGCCTTCATTGGGGCACTTCCTCCAGCTTCAGTCCATTGTTTGGATTGTTTTTTGTCTCTGGAGTATAGTGGTGGATCCATGTCTCATCAACAGTTATGAAACGACGCTTTTATTTTGCTGAAAACGATCCAAACAAGCTTGAGAAATGTTCATTCTTATGCGTTTTTGGTCGACTGTTAACAAGTCCGGCGCCCGTCTTGAAGAAAGCTTTTTCATCTGTAGTTCTTCATGCAAAATTGAATTGACTCGATCATTTGAGATGCCCATGATATTAGCTATTTCACGCACTTTTATTCGTCGATCATTTAATACCATATCATGCACTTTGGCTACAATTTCTGTTGTTGTTGCTGTTTTTGGACGTCCACTACGTGGTTCATCTTCAATGCTTGTACGACCACGTTTAAATTCAGCAACCCAATTTTTTACTGTTGCATACGAAGGAGCACTTTCACCTAACACATTCACCATATCATTATGATTTTCTTGTCCCGATAAACCTTTTTTATGTAAATATTTAATGACACCACGCATTTCTAATTTTTCCATTGTAAAAAAAATCGCGGATGCGGCTTTTGTGAACACCTGTTTCTATATGAAGGAGTTGCCAGATCGAAACAAAATTCAACATGTGTTCATAGCAGAGATGGAAGTTTCCAAAACACTTAACTTTTTTCTGTTTATACCGCGCTTTTTGTGCTAGGCTAAGAAGTTTCCGAGCCGCCCTCGTATATGGTGGATGCGGAGCAATTTCAAATCGTAATTCGGCCAGTTTTTGTTGAGTTAAAAATGCAGTGTGTAAAGGAGCATTATCTTGATGAAAAAGAACTTTTTTTTCTAAATGCGGTAGTTTTATCTTGATTTCTTCACTCAACCGATCCAATAATGCACAATAATATTCACTATTTATAGTTTTTCCTTTCTCAAGATAATCAATAAATATTATACCCCTTGCATCCCAAAATACTGTGGCCATTACTTTTCCTGCTGACTTAACAGATTTCGCCATCTTGGGACCACTTTTACCAGCTTCTATCCATTGTTTTGACTGTTCTTTGCATTCTGGGATGTAGTGATGGATCATGTTTCATCAACAGTTATGAATTGGCGCAAGAACTTATTGGATTACGCTGATAAATCGCTAAAAGCTCCTCGGAATTGGTCCAACGGACGATTTTTTGGGGCAAAGTCAACAAACGCGGCACAACAAACGCGGATAGCTTTTTCATGTGGAGTTCATCATGTAAAACACTCCAAACTTGTTTTTCGTGTATTTTAACAATATCAGCAAGTTCTCTGAGCTTTATTCGTCTATCTTTAGTCCCTTCATTAAATATTTTTCTAATGTTTTCAATAGTAGTAGTAGCAGTTTTCGGTCTTCCAGAGCGTTGTTCATCTTCCGTACTTGAACGACCCATTTTAAATTGTTGAACCCAGGATTTCACGGTGGAGTATAATGGTGCATTATCACCATGAACAGAATCCAATTCATCTTTGATTAATTGTGGCGTATAACCTTTCATATAAAAGTGTTTAATTACCGCACAAAAATCTTTATTTTCCATTTTTCAAAAATTATAAAACTTGTTTAACTTCAATCACTTGTAGCAAAGAAAATAATCATTAAAAATTTCGAAAATTTTGACAGATGGCTTATAAAAGATTGCTTTTAAAAAACAAAAAAAGTTGCTAGTAAAACAGAAAATGTGCCAGGCCAGTTAGTTTTGCGGTCGCCCTCGTAAGTGCAAGCAAAAGATCGACTTGAACAAAGCTTGAAGAGAAAATGTGAACAATCTCAATATCTACACATTTATGAATTAAATTCATCGTCATTTTTTAAACTGACAGCCTTATTTTTTATTAAAAATCTAAAACAAAAAACATTTATAAACGTTTGTGTAAAAAAATTCAACAAAACTTCTACCTTGCACATACATTTTCAGATATGCAAATTTGGCAGCTCGTTCATCTGATCTTGTATCGATGATGGGCTCGATAGCTTATCAAATGTCTGTTTTGGCGTATGGATATCAAATAAGAATGAACCATGTATGTATATTTACACCATCAAATTTATTATTATACATTTCATTATCCCTAATGTGTTGCAGACAATTGAGAATTACTCGCAAGTTATAGGAGACGTTATAAAAAGTAATAAATGTTTTTTTGTCATCATCATTGACTCAATTGACGATATTATGGACGAACCTTATCTAGATTGGTTGCTAATTAAACATAACGCTTCATGTAAGATAATTTTGACATTGACTGAAAACAACAATGATAATAACCCTTTAAGGGATAAACTGACTGAGGCGGGAATCCCAAATAAGTGCTTTATCAAAATGAAGCAATTTAGTGCGCGTCAATGGCAAGATATTCTAAGTTCAGGTGGGGGAGAATTTTATGCTGCTAACGGAGCTATAAAAATGCCACATGAATGGAAACTTTTAAATGGCAAAACACCATTCCATGCAAAGTCGCTGTGGTGGTTAGCCTGGCTCGGTCATACCTCCGTATCAATGACGGACATAACAGAAATGTTGGACAAAATTCTGCAGGTTATAGAATCGAAATTTTCTAACGATCACGCCGAAATATTGCTATTGATATTATCTTTGTCTCAATGGGGCATTCGGGAAAGCGATTGTATAGACATTTTCCACCGAACAACACAAATGGACATACAGGCGGCATTTAGAGTATGGTCAAAGTTTTGTTGGTTGTTGAGCCCAATGCTTTTATTTATTCGAAATATTCGAATAACAGACAAATCACTTCGAAACGCTATCCTGTCAAAGTATAGAAGTAAACATGCGCATGTTCATCAAATTGTTCGCGAATTTTACGACCGACAGGATAACTACTTTACATCAATAAAGGATATAAATCCAATGTAAGTCTACGTATTCCTTAAATATAATTGATTGTTTTTCTATTATTAATTTAATTAATTTCCAGATACAACAAACAAAAATTTTTGAAGTTGCCTTATCATCACTTTTGTAATATAATGGAGGACCACACCGGACTTAATAAAATCGAAATATTGTTTCACTGTTTTTACTTTACGGAACTTGATTGGATGGCTCATAAGATTCATGCCACTGGAGCAGCACATCTCATGAGTGACGTAATAGCATCTGAAAAAATATCGGGCATTACTGAACAACCTTACATACATATACGACTACTAAAAGATTTTCTCTGCAAATACATGTATGAGCTAAATTATGATGGCCATCAATTCTTTACACTTATCAAATTTTACATGAAATCTCGAATACGAGATGAGCGATCTTTAAACGATGATCAAATTATTCGTTCATGGCTTGAATCGACCAATGAATTGTCCATTCCGTTCCTAGATATTATAAATAAGTCGTTCGGTGAAGAGATCGAAAACGGAAAATATAGCTACGATGCATTAATCAACTTGCCTCATCAAGGATTTTTCGTAGCCTCCATAAGTACCGATAGAGAAGAAATTTGTATATGGGATGTTCGAAATTGTTCACGTGTCCGGGTACTTCAAGGTATATCTCAACCAACTGTTATGTGTCCTTTTGGTACATATAATGCTGCTGTATTGTGTCGGCGAGAAATCAGAGTAATCAACTTAGATGGCGGTAAATTCGAGGTATTGACAACTTCTATCTTTCGAACTATTTATATTTGATTGCCAACTGAATTTAAGGTAACGCTTAAAGGAGTGATGAACCAAAAAATGCCATTTTTTGGACTGCATGATCAAAAACATTTAGTGTGTTTATCCCGCAATCGAATGTACGTGAATTTAATGAATTTGGAATCTGGGGATTGCATAACTACATTCAAAGCTGGGGAAGATAGATTCCTTAATTCGCTACTAGTTTCTGGAGATGGCAGGTAATGTACTCACTCATAAATTCTTATTTTAAACGTAAGGCTATGTGATGGAAACGTTGTGTACTACATACAAAATGCTGAAGTTTTGTGTGTGGTGTGTTTCCTCTAAGCAACAACTAATTATGATAAATAAAATCATATATGTGACCCGGCCTATGAAAAGGTGGCTTATGACTCAAAAAAAATGTTTCCACTTTTTGGTTTCGATAGTTTTTAAGACGCTCTTTAACGTGGTGAAAACTAGAAAGTCCTAACTTGCTTAGAAGTGTACTAAAAATCAAGATAAATGAAATTTAAAATTTTAAAAACAGGATTGAACGGTGCAAAAACGATTTTACCAAAAAAAGCTTTGCATTGAAAAAACATCGCTCTTTATATACACACACGAACTTATCTCATTTATGCTATTTTGCCTTTTTTGGTTGCCTTTTGGGCATGACTGTTCATAATGCAAAAGAAAAACTACTAAGAAACTGAAGAAATGCATTGTTTATCTTTAACAGCTGTTTCTCGCAATTTCTTTTTTGAGTCATAAGCCACCTTTTCATAGGCCGGGTCACATATATGTTTGATAAAATATGCTGTTGGTTTTGTTTAACATAATACTTTTTGCTGGTATGCGTTACAATTATTTTAATTAACCGACAATAACAACACTAGTTTACACCGGAAATGTACATTTGATGAGAGGTGACTTTTCTAATGTATTTCCATCTGCTGAATTCAAAAATCAAGGTAAAATTTTTTTTTATGGAACAGTTTTTGAGATATCCTTATATTTTTTTTTTCGTCCTTTTTTCACTTGACAAATCATATCTCGAGCTAGAAATGTCTGATTATATCGTTCTTGATACTTAAATGCAAGGTATTGTGTAGACGAACAAACATGTATAATTGGATCTTTTATAAGTTAAGTGGTTTAAAATATATCGATGAAAATAGGGCAAATTTTCAAAAAAATCATATTTTAGAGTGATCCTGTGCCGGCGGAAAAGTACATACCGTTGAAAAAACGTCCGGTTCCTCTTCATGTTCGTAAAGATGATACTTTAACGTAAGAACTAAGACCAACCACAAGAAAATCGACCGAAAAATGACAAAGTTATAAGCAATTGAGTGAATAAATCCAAATCCCATATTTTCCGAATATTTTATTTTTTTCGACATTTGACATTTTTGTGTGTTAGAAATAGTTGTGGCTCTTGCTTTGTCTTCGGTTGCTTTTGGGATCCGTTTCTCTAGTGAGAAACCATACATAGTCTCCCAACATTGCTTCATCCCAAAATCCTTGATAGCGCCGCTCAATGGTCTTAATTTGTTGGTGAAATCTCTCGCCGTGTTCGTCACTCACGTCACCAAGATTGTCCGGAAAGAATTTCAAATGCGAATGCAAGAAATGGATCAAGGATTTTGGGATGAAGCAATGTTGGGAGACTATGTATGGTTTCTCACTAGAGAAACGGATCCCAAGAGCAACCGAAGACAAAGCAAGAGCCACAACTATTTCTAACACACAAAAATGTCAAATGTCGAAAAAAATAAAATATTCGGAAAATATGGGATTTGGATTTATTCACTCAATTGCTTATAACTTTGTCATTTTTCGGTCGATTTTCTTGTGGTTGGTCTTAGTTCTTACGTTAAAGTATCATCTTTACGAACATGAAGAGAAACCGGACGTTTTTTCAACGGTATGTACTTTTCCGCCGGCACAGGATCACTCTAAAATATGATTTTTTTGAAAATTTGCCCTATTTTCATCGATATATTTTGAACCACTTAACTTATAATAGATCCAATTATACATGTTTGTTCGTCTACTCAATACCTTGCATTTAAGTACCAAGAACGTTATAATCAGACATTTCTAGCTCGAGATATGATTTGTCAAGTGAAAAAAGGACGAAAAAATAAAAATATAAGGATATCTCAAAAACTGTTCCATAAAAAAAATTTTACCTTGATTTTTGAATTCAGCAGATGGAAATACATTAGAAAAGTCACCTCTCATCAAATGTACATGAAAAAAATTTCATTTTGTAAAGTAGTGTAATTTTTCAAAATAAGGCTAAGCATGGGTGAACCTCCAAAAACATATACCAAAAATGTTAATTTGAAGTCTGGATACTCTTAATTTGGGGTTTCAGCGAACAAAATACAAAAGGTCTGTTCCTGTAGTTTTTTTCGTAAAAGTAGTAAATGAGAGAAATAACAAAAGTTCTTAGAGAGGAAAATTTGCAAAAAAAAACAGTACGTGAACGGATTTGTAGTACAAGTAATTAAAGCTGTAAATAATTCTGCAAACATAAAGTACGGGACTTGTAGTAAAGCGTCAATAAGTTATAAATGAAAATATTTTTAAATCCAAAATTTTTAGAAATCAAATGTAAAATTTATTTGTTTTTTTTCATTCTAGATTAAAATAAAACTACTTTGTTGTTTACAGTTTACTACTAACTAGTAAAATAGAAGAACATATTTTTTCTTATCTCTTAAAGTAGAAGAAGTAGAACAAATTTAGCCAACTGCCCGCTAAGTCTCAAGTTTCTTCAAAATCTATATAAAGTTTAGAATATAGTTTATCAAAACGGAAAAAGTTTTCAATACTAAAGAAAGCCGCATATTTGTTGAGAGCTTTGTCTTTGAATCGATTTTGCTGTTTTTTCTGAGACATGGTTTAAAAATGATTTTGAACTATGAGGTTTGCGTAATAGATTCACGATTTATAGGAATGATAGAATTGAGAGAATAGATGGAGTCTTAATTACGGTGTCCTGTAGTCTCTTCGAAACGATTTTAGTCAGGTGAATTATTGCAGTTTGTGTTTCATCGGGAAAAAATAAACTTTTTTTTGTCAGTTCTTACATTCCTTCTTCGGCATATTTATTTTGTTTATAATAAATATTTGACTGCCGTTGCAAAGATAATTCTGTTCTGTGGAACAAATTCAGGTTAGCAAAAGTGAGGTCGATTCTGAGAGTGAGGGGTGAAAATATAGGCTAAATTAGAAGACCCGTATCGCGGCGTTTGTTTATGTTAGTTCGAATTTTTTTTTAATAGACCATCGAACTTTGCAGTCAAATGCCGATTTTCAGCATATTGTTTATATGGTTTTTTGGCTATTACTCGTCGACTAATTGATTTTTTTCTGTAAAAGCCAAATTATTGCTAGTGACCTGTCCAACAATTAAAATTTTAAAAAAAAAAAATTGATTTAGAAAATTTTTGTGGTGCTTATGAAGCAAAATGTTGGAAAAATTATTTTTTTTTTCCATGCTTTTTGAAAATATTTTCCACAAAACTAATTCTTTTTTGCTTAATGTTTGATCTATAATATGCCTCTCAGTTTCTTCAATAAATTTCATTTGAAAAGAAAACAATCATAGTGCAAAACTTGTGTTTTCCAGCTTAATATTAATTTACTTCTCATTTTTTATGTATCAATTTTGTTGTGTTGGTTTTGAAGAAACATTGAAAAGGAAATTATGAAAATATGTAAAAAAATATAATTCTGAAATGTTAGTTATGAAAAGTTTTAAGTAAAAAGCTTAAATAAATTAAATTAATGATTTGGCCAGTTGCTATTTTAGCAGGCGGCTGTGGATCAATCACTGCTCTCTCTAATATCTTGGTCATAGTCATCATCATCATCAGAAAGGTCGATAATTTCGTCCAACAGGTTATTCAGGAATTTCATTTTTGTCTTCCCCTGTTTCCTCGCCTTCCTCTTCTTCAAAAGTGTTTTTATACCATCAGCAAATTTCAGCGAGTATTGCATCTGCAGATTTATTTCCTCTGTACCTGAAACGAAAATATTTTGCAATCTTTAACATGTTTAAACTGTTCACTCTGACAAAGATATTAGAAAAATCTAGGGGGAAAAACATGCACACTCTATAGTTACCTTATTTCAAATGGAAGAGCAGTTTGAGCTCATCAGATTCAGTTGGCAACTGTTGAGCGATTTCATCGAAAGCTGCCAACATGTTTGAAACAGATTGCCTGTAGTTGTATTTGTGTTCTTTACCCAAAAGTCCTTCAATGACTGCTTTCAATGCGAGCCATGCATTTAATTCTCGGTCTGCCAGAACTTGGTCAAAATCTTGACGACTCATTAGTTTCCGTGTGTCGGGACCATTAACAACCCCGTCCTGAATTTTGGCGTTAGTTAGTCTTGGGAAAATGTCTTTAAATACTGCTGGTCTTTTTGCGATACATTTCAAAAAAGCAACGGCAACAAAATTTTAATTTCAGGAACAAGACTTTCGTGTAGCCTATTGTCTTTAGGCCATTTTCGTCCAATGCGACTATTCCAGTTATGCTGTTTGTACTGGTTTCTTCCTTTAATACCTTCTCCGTGTCGTGAATCCCAATCGCACAAAAAACACGGATATTTTGGACGGCCAGATGCTGTTAAGACTGAAATCAATGAAACTATTTTGAGGTCGCAGCAAATGCGCCCCTGGTGTTCGTTATATTTGACTACTTCCAGAATGTGTTTCAAATTATAGAAATTTTCACTAGTTCTATTTGTCTTGTGCAAAATCACAACTTTTAAGCTGATTAGTGAACTATCGATGAATAAACGCCAATCTTCATTTTTATAGGTTAACCCTATCAATATCGTTGCAATAAACGAAATTTTTTGCATCATTCACATTTAAGAACTTTTCTAACTCTTTCTGGCGTTTTCGATATGGTGTGACTTTGGTACCTTACGCCAGTAAATTATTTCCTTTCAAAAATGAAGCCAGTAGTTCTGATTTTTTCTGAGTCAATCACAAATTTGCAACAATTCCATCCAATTTGTTTTGTGCGACTAGGATTGGGTCCTTTGATGTTTTGCAGGATGTACCTTCACCAGGATCGTATGAGAAGAAATGCATGGATGTTGCAGCGGCGGTTGTAGTACTGATATCTGTTTGAAGATCAATACTTCGGTATGTTGGTACTGGAACGAATTCTGAGTGCGTTAATGGCAATTGGACACTTGGCACTGCTACATAAGTTTTATTCTTTGCTTTCGTTCTATTCATAGTTTTATGGTAGTTGATACATCCATAGCAATATTATTCTTGATGCGGGCTGTTGTCTAACCACATCATTGGTATACCAAAAGGCATAGCCTTCTTATTTTCACTTTTCCATTGCATAAGAGTTGAATAGCAATTAAAGCAAACTTTTTTAGGGGCACAGTTTACGTCAGTGATGAACTTATGCGAGAAATATTGTTTATAGGCTTCCAAAAAAAATCACTCGCATTGCCACATTTTTCATCGCTTGCTATGAAACGTCCACAAACATTGCAAATATGATCCATTTTACATTTTGGTTCCGACATTTTTAATACAATATATATTATACAATGTTTTTTGTGTGTTATTTTTATGAAACCGATGCACTTAACTTAAATCACTCATAAAATAAAATAAGTTCCAAAAAAATGAATAGCGTATTTTATCACGACCGAGCCAAAATTATAATACATCAGCTTCGACTGAGTTTCCAGTCTTACCTAAATCTTTATTTTTGATATTAGTTCGCTTAAGCGAAATAAAAAGAAATCGCTACCTGTGCGGCTGCAAAAAAGTTGTTTTACTAATTCCTGATTCTTGGAACTTCCGTTTTTAATTACTTCTACCTCTTTTTCTTTTTCAATTTTTCTATAAAACCAACACTGAACAAAATTGATGCATAAAAAATGAGTGGTAAATTAATATTAAGCTGGAAAGCGCATTTTTTGTAATGTGATTGTTTTTCTTTTTCAAATTTATTGAAGAAACTAAGAAGCATATTATAGATCAAACAGAAAGCAAAAAAGACTTAGTTTTGTTTTTTTAAATATTTTTTTTAAAAAAATTTAATTGTTGGATTGAAAAATATCAATTAGTCGACGAGTTATAACCAAAAAACCATATAAACAATATGCTGAAAATCGGCATTTGACTGCAAAGTTCGAAGGTCGATTAAAAAAAAAATTCGAACTAACATAAACAAACGCCGCGATACGGGTCTTCTAATATAGCCTATATTTTCACCCCTCACTCACAGAATCAACCTAACTTTTGCTAATCTGAATTTGCTCCACAGTGTTATCTTAACATAGGGAGACTTTAAATTATCTTTAGTATCATGGCGTATTTTGCAAGATTCAGAAGCACTTACTCATCTCACTAACATCGATTGGTCCACTTATTTCGCTAGACTATTGGCGAAAATTAATTTGTTTCACATTAATAGTAATTTCAAGTGAAGGATTCTAGATTTGACCCTGACCAATGAAATATATTCGTTTTGAGTTTCAAGAGCGCTTCCTCTTTCACTCCGAAGAACAACCAGCATCTATTAAATTTTTAATAACATAACCTTTCCAATCACAATCACCAATTCCTTCTGGAGATTCTTTCAGATTATGTTCCTAACGTTCTGATTTTCGTAGACTTAATAACCTAATATTATCTGCTGAATACAAGGCTATCTGAAGTTGTAGTACTATTGCTAAATTTGATTTTGCTGTAAAGAAATTTTATGGTATACTAAATGAATTTCTATTTAAAAAGAGCCTAAGGAACACGTTGTTGTAGATAAGGCTATGCCATGGACATCCAAGGAGCTATGTAGATTAAAAAAATGTAAAGTAAATTATTTAAAAGGTTCAAAAGAACAGTTCTAACTGCTGATTATGGTAGATATTCCTTACCGAGACAAAGGTACAATATTGAGTCTAGTCGACGCTATAGGATAATTTTTAAAATGACCCCAAATCATTTTACAGACTCGTTAACTTAAAACGTCAAGCATCTTTTAAACCTTTAGGAATAAGATTTAATGGTGGTATGTTCTTAGCCGATCAGTCATTATCAAACCATTTTGCAGACTTTTTAGAATATATGTACATATACTTTACATATTAATTTCGTCGGTAAATCAGATAGTTTATCCTATCTAATATTCTTCACTTATTGCATTAAGTTTGCATAATCTTAAACCTTCTAGTGCTTCTGGACAAGAAGGTATTCCTACTTTGTTTTTGAATGGATGCTCCCATGCCTTACTCTTATCTCTACTATTTAATTCATTATTGAAATTGGCGTATTTTCCTGAAGTATAGAAAAGGTCTTATTTGTTTCCAATTCATAAATCTTATAGTCTGTTGGATGTATTGAACTAAAGCGCCATTCCTAAGTTATTTAAATATTTTTAACAAATTCGTTCCACATAATGCGTTAACACGGATTTCGTAAGTGTCGTTCTACAGCAACTGTTTTACTCCAGTTTTCCTTAGAAGTTATAAATGCATTTGTTTGTCTCAAACAAAAAGTCGTTATATGTAGTTAATCACAGACTTTTACTATTCAAGAAAACCAGAATTGGGTTTAAAAAAAATTTCGTAACCTGGCTATTTTTTATTGACCAACACTCAGGGGATGTCCCCTATTATGCAGTGCATTGCGTTGGTGGGTGGAAAGTGAGGGATCAGAGGGAGCGGGGGAGTAATGTTTATTGACATTTGTTTTAAATTTCTGCATGTCGTAATTGGTGGGAAATACACTTGCCGGAAGTCGATTCCACATACGGACTGTACGAGCGAAAAACGAATTTAATCTGTAGAGTATAGTGGGGTCTACTGGCCAATCGATATCAAAAGTCGCGTATTCCTGGAAAGTCGCGTATTCCTGGCGAACATCCAAAGTCAGGTATAAGTCGACGGATGTCAGCGGAGCACTCACCATGAATGTAACAATAGAACAACGACACACATCCCACATTCCGACGATTATCAAGGGAAACAAAAGAGTTGGATACCCTACTGTCGCCTATCAGCACCATCGCTCTCCTTTGAACACAGTCAAGTACCTGCCCATATGTAGGAGTTGTATTCCATCTTAGCCCTATAGATGTTGAAAAGATCAGGAGTGAAATAATTTTTACACAGCTTTAGAAAGCCTATACACTACGAATACATGTCTCGCCCAACATCAAGAGCATCTGATTGTTCAACATTCATACCATCGATAGATAATAACGACCCTGATTGGTCAGTGAATCGCTTGTGTAACAACAAGCAGCACTGCATCTTGTGGGCATTAAAATCTACTCTAATTATTCGACCCCTGTCGGAAATGGCCTGTAAATCCCGGCCAAGGGTATCATCCATAAAATGGCTTCTGTCTTCAATATCTTGAAGACTTGGCCTATGGTTGAATGAATAATAGTGACAGAGGTTGCTGTCATCCGCGAAGGAGATTTGATTCACGGTCTGACCCAGCAGATCATCAAGAAAAATATGAAATAAAGAGGAAGAAAGGACAGAGCCTTGTGGTACACCTGCGGTAAGATGAGAACCCATCTACAACTCTTATAGTACGATCTCTAAGAAAGCTCGATATAAAACGAGCGAAAGTATTACCGACACCAAATGCGATCAGCTTGGATAAGAGTACAACGTGCCAGACTCTATCAAATCCAGAGCCACAACCTTACCCTCACCAAACTTGAGGGTAGCCCGACTTCAGCATTCCGACAGGAAATCGCAAATCGCGATTGGGCGATAGTTCGCCAGATTATTGGCTTCACCCATTTTAGGGATTGGCTGGACGTTCGCAACCTTCCAACAAGCTGGGAACACACGATAAGCGAGGTTGAAAATGTTGTGTAATGTACGGGCTTCCGTCGAAGAGCACTAACATAGGACAAGTACCGAAATACCACCCGGGCCCGGGGATTTATTTAAGTCGAGGTTCTCAAGGACCCTTTTAACCCCACGTGTTCGAAAAAATATCTGATGCATGGAACTAGATACGTTTTCGATCACGGGGAGTGGTTTATTGCTTTCCTGCACAATTACCTGCAAACATTTCAGCCATTAGGTTAGCTTTATTAACCGGGTCAGTGAATGCCTGATTATCTTTAACAATAGTTGAGATAGATGATGAACTATCCCTTACTAGTCGTAAATCCTCTGATTGATAGGAGTGCACATTTGTTGAATGGAATGCAAATTTAATTTCTGGGAATCCAATTTTGTTTAGAATTGCGCCACAGGTATATATGTGACCCAAATGTTTAAATAAACAAACCGAAAATTATGAAATATTACAATGAATTGATATAAAATGTGGCACGTACCTTCTTTTTACATTTTTCAAATTTAATGCCAAGTGTGAATGGGTCAGTATGGGTTTTTACATTCATCATTTTTTTTTTGTATTATGTAAGTTTCCATCTTTACAATAAAAATGTGTTTCACAAAAACGATATTTCAATAATGCAGATTTATGTTTAATTTCCGTTAAGCGATTTTTTCAATTCAAATGTGTGTCATTATCCGAATTCGACTGTATACAAAATTATCCGTGGGGTTGTGGCTTTGATTTCAAGATACTATCAATTTTTACACTTGTATTTCCAAAGGAAGAATTATGTCTGTTGTGATCCTTTCGTAGAATGTGTACTGATTTTAAATCGTTAAATAATTTCAGCTTTGATGCATTTTGATCTATAATATCTTTTATATTAATTCATGACTTCATCCGAATTCTAACTATTTGCAATGTACTAATTTCCTAATCATACACTTATATTTGTTCTTATTTTTTTAATGGTGTTCGTTTATACTATTGCAATAAGTAAAGATGGTTTATATATTTAAGTTTGTATTGTATACTTTATTTCTTAATTTTTAATTGGTTCTGATTTCTAATATTTTACTAAGTAAAGGTGGCTATATTTAATTTTGTCTATATTTTCTAGTAATTATTTTAATTTTTAAAATAATATGACATTTGTTATCTCTCCATCATGGATCGGTCCATAATGAGCACCTTGTCCCTACGTCATGGTTTTGTAACAATTTGCTTGCAACATTTACTAGTTTTCGCAGTACGGGAATATTTTAGGAAAAGTAGTACGTACGAGAATAAACTGAAAATTATTTGAGCAAAAAATGTAACATATGTACATTTGAAAACAATCCAAGTAAAATTCATATTGCGTCCTTAAAGTAAAAAAAATAACGCACTTCAAGTTAACTTTTATTACCTAACTATAAGCTTACTACAATGTAATGCAGAAATGCCCAAAACCAAACCAAGCATATTTTGTGCAATGAGTTTTTTTGGAAATTTTTTTTTTCTGTTTTGAAGGGAATTTAACTGTTAACAGTTATTAATTGTTTCTGTTGTTTTTCTATTCGCAATTTTGTTTTACATATTTGTCATTTTTGTGTGGATTTAAAGTGAAAAGTTGTGCTTAGTCTCGTGCGTGCAGTTAATTGTGTTTAAAGTGTGCAATGTAATTAAAATAATAAAAATTAAAACATAAATATTAAAAAAGCTACCCTTATATATTGTGACTGCATTTAAATTGAAATTATTAGATCCAAATACATCACAATGAGAAGTGTAAGTAAGAGACATTTAAGAAGGCGTTTTAAAAAGGAAAAAGAAGTGTATTCAAATAGACTTGTTACACATAATTTAGCTGAATCAGAAGCCACCTGCTTCTCCGCTGATGTGCAGTTTTCAGATGAAAATACATGCAGAATGTATTAAAAATAAAAGCCACAAATCTTAATATTAGTATTCTTGTATAGATTTTCTTTTTTTATTAATGTTTTATAATTTGAAAATATTTAATTTTGTAATTTAAAGGATTTAATATATGTTTCTTGTACTTTTACTAAACTGTTTTTATTTTTTACTTGTGACTTTGGTTACAAATATTTCCATAGAAGAAGGAAATAAAATTCTTTAACAAAAAGAGAACATTTTTGGTAAATTATGCAAATAACAGGATAATTAAACTGGTAACGAATTTGTAGCATAATTTAAGAAAGCATACCATAACCTAATTAACTAATAATTGAGTTAGATAACGTCAACTTAAAGCCAACAAAATTGTAATTAATTTTTAGCTAACTATAAGTAAGCTAACTTTAATTTAAGCTAACTATGTTTGCTAACTTTTAGCAACTAACTTCAAGTTAGTTGAAATGTCATGCCTAGGACATCGCAATGTAAAAATAGTCAGTTGGCTTCACTAAAAGTAATCCAAGCATCAACCACAACTAGTTGAGAGATAGTCAGATTAAAGTGCGTTAAAAGTTAGTTAAGTTGCCGGCAGGGAAGCTTAAGCTAGTCATACACTGGTGATTCCTACGATCTCTGATTTGTTGCAGCGAAATTACATGTGTGTGGGGTAGCCATCGCACCTTTTTTACATTTCGGCATTTCAGTTGATCTTCAACCCTTAAATTAAACAGAACAAATGGCGAGTTAAGAGTTTTTAGTGGATGAAATGGGATTGGATGCATCATTCACTTCATCGCCTATCCTTATTTGTCAATGTCAAACCTACTATGAACTGATCGATGTGTTGCTTACTTCGTTACGTCACACACATTACGATTAATTCGGTGTATGGAGAAATGATGATGCATGCAACAAATCACAAATTTTACATTACAAATTTTACAGGAGACAAAAAAATGTCTTAGATCTGACACAGCGATGATAAATGAGATGAGACAAAAAATTTTAAAAATGTCCTTTTTGAGCCGGAAATGCACCAATTTGTAAATTATTAATATGACTTGGTGCTGGCGTTTGTAATACCAAAAAAGCATTGAGATAGTCACGAATCGACTGAGGATACTATTGATTACATTGCGTGATGTCCGTCCCGCCATTGTTCAGGATTGGGTCATGATCGTACCTTATTCAAATTTGTGTATGTTGGGCCATGTTTTATATCATACTTAGGTATATTCCGGTTTTAGAAAGCGCTGCTCTGGAAGTCACATTTAACATCCTATTCTGATTCAATGTTTAACAGTGTTATAACCAATAAACAACTCTGATGAAAATCTTGGTCCATGTTTTCGAATAGCCACCACCAAAGAAACAATTTGGAATCCTGCCGGTAGAAGCTGCAAATGAAATCTGATCATGCTCTAATTTCGATGGTACGTTGACCCTTTCGGCCTATATTTTCCTTTAAACCCCATGTAAAAGTCTATCCGAATATGAGTTGCGTGGGTACCACGATACTTTTGCAAGTAAAATAGTATCAAAATATCAACTTTATCATCCCTGATCTGATTTTAATTCGCCGTGGATGTTTGGAGAAAATGTTTATTGATATTCCCGTTACTGCCTGTTTTTGTTACCAGTCTACCTTAAGTACGTTGGTATGTCTGTGGACTATCGCGTATATGTATGCCATTTTTCTGTCGGTTTCGTATTCCAAGGTAAACTGTATTTTTCGATAAAAATAAGTTTAAAATGGAAAACGTATTTTCCACTTCTGGATTTTTAATGATGTACAATTAATCGCCTACGTATTTGGTTGTCTTTCTTTGACCGTCATTTTCTCAAATGCAACATTCAATAATTGTTCCATGACATTAGTCTGAAATAATTGGTGAAACGTGGGATCCATTGGCATTCCTTTGCGTTGTTCAAACGTCGCCGTATTTAATATACCGCACGCCTTCAATGCAGAACGTCTCTGCGAATTTTTGTATTCTCCTGTATGATATTCCATTTCGCTTTTATTGTCGATATGATCAAGTTAACTGGAATGCTTCTACTTGTACATGTTTATCGTGTTAAATTTGATATTAATCACTTGATACAATTCGGTAGTTTTATTGGCTGTATTCATTAATTTTGCCTAAATGCTACTTATATTTACTCGCAGTTGTGAAAACTTCCTTTTATGGATTCAAAAAACCATGAGCCGATGTTCAAGTCGCCTCCGGTTGCACAAATTTATAAAGATATCAAGCCGCCGCCGCTACCGAATATTTCCTATCGGCTTAAAACTGTGGCTATTTACCCTCCATCATAGGATTGAGGGTATATTCAGTTTGACATTCCGTTTTCAACACATCGAAATACTGGTCGGAGACCCCATAAGCTGTATTGCCCTTATGAATATTTCTACTCGTATATATGTTCACCCAGCTACTACCAAAAAATACACACAATCTCTTTTAGAGTTACATCACGGCTCGGTCTTTTAAAGTATGACCTACATGGAGTACATGGTATATTCTGGTACCCATTTTGTACACTAGGGCGGGTCGATGCCAGAGATAAGAAAAAAGTTGTACGAGTCACCCCCTAGGTTTGAAGCCCGTAGAGAGAGTATTTCAGAAAAGAAAAAAATTCCGTGAAATGCCGCCATAATGGATTTTATTGTACAGTTCCGTCATGTGAAGACGGTTGGTAGTGTAGTACATTTTGTGTCCAAGAGCTATATTTTTTACTCATTACTCATCTTTGACTCCGAATTTAATTTCAACAAGTTACCTCGGGTACACAATTTTAAACTATCATATTTGGAACATGTTGTGTATACTCCCAAACAAAAACGTTACATTCGTAATAATTTCTTTACATACATGCATTAGAATTTATTATTATTAATGAAATATTAAATGTTTTTTTATTTGCATTCATTTGAAATATTTATGAATCGCAGTTTAAAATGTTAGTGAAATTTTGATAAAATTGTGTTCTATGTAACTTTTTTGTTTGTAAATAAAAATGAATACAGTAAGAATTCGTAAATCCGAATAATTGATTGCAGTCCAATATTTGGATTATCGGATCTTCCCGTTTCTCACCGAACGCTCATTTCCATAATACAGTTGCTAACATTTGAAGGTAATTATTTTCAAAAAATAAATGCCATAAAATGTCCTTTCAAATTACCAATAAAGATTCCACACTTAATTTGAATATTTATATTTTTTTGTTCTGAAAAAATACCTCTAGATGGATCACCCTATATTTATAGAAGTTCCAAATATAATCAGACAGTGATATTTTATTCATAAAAGTCTTAAATAAAAATTAGTCAGTGACTTTTTTTTATAAAAGTCAGTCGGTGACTTTTATTTTTAAATACCAATATAAAAGGCATTTTGTTATCTCACTAAAGGAGTCATTGGAGATCAAAAGATGTACGAGTATATAAATCCTTTAGTTTGTTTCTTTTTCAGAATCAACGTAAAAAAAGATGTTGAAATGTATTTGCTACGGTTGCCAGGCAGACTGTACAGCTGTTTCTAAACCCGCCAAGGTTTTTCTTCAGTAGTTTTTGGCAACGATTACTTCGGCAACAAAAAGAAAAAACGATTTTTATAAATTTAATTTTGTACAAAAAAAAATCACTGACTGATTTTTAAGACTTCTATAAATAAAAGTCACTGGCTGATTTAAATTTCAGGCTTTCGAAAATAAAAATCACTGGCTGACTTTTATTGCTGACCTTTACAAAAAAACGTCATCTATAATTGTTAGCGTAAGAGAAAAAAATAATTGTTATTATTGTTACTTTGTAATTTGAAAAAAATTTATTCAAAAAAACTTTTATAACCTGTTTTCTAATAGGGACATAACAATTTCGTATCATTATGTCAACGCACCCTCAAACTATTTTTATGATCTTTCAGTGTCAAAACGTTATTCGAAGTCAACATTATCATTATGGTAATGTTCAGTTAGGAGCAACGTTTGGAAACCATCAAAATTACTTCCGAAATTCGGAGTCGGTGGTCGCAACTTTAAGAGCGCTTGCTCCAATTTTCGGCCGCAATAATCGTCACACCCGACAGGCTGTGCGTGCTCTGGTGGATAAATTTGGATCCAAATTTTCACTTTTGGATGTTCCAGCATCAAAGAGACGCCGTAAAGCAATTTTGCAGCCGTAAGTGTATCCCTTCAAATGAGCCAAATCAGTTGATTCCACGTCGTTCCCAGAAATTAGTAATCTCTCAAACCACATTGTGGCGTTTTTTGCAAAAAGATCTAGGCCTTAATCCTTATAAGGTCAGACTGACTCAAAAACTAAAGCCATTGATCATTTAAAACGCCGAAACTTCTCCGATTGGGCTCAGGCAACTTTCACGAAAAATTGCATCTTCACTGATGAAGCTCATTTCTGGCTGAGTGGTTTTGTCAATAAACCAAATATGCGTTATTGGACAGCAACAAATACACATGTGCTTCAAGAGTCACAATTGCATCTGCAAACAAATACTGTGTGATGTGGTTTTCATGCCGAAGGTGTGAGTATTTTTTCCTTGATGAAAACAATCGTCATGTTACCGTCAATGGAGAGCGCTATCAGGCCACGGCAGCTTGACATCGCGAAAAGGCTAACGTTCAAAATGTGTCCAAGAGTTGTAGAAATTTGGGTCCAAAGAATAGATCGCTGGCTCGTGGTGGTCATTTGACCGAAATCGAATTTCATTCTTAAAATGTAACATTTGCACTAACTACGCCTGAAATAAATTTGAACTCTATATCTTAAATATTCTGTGTTTTATTAATATATAAAATTGTTATGTCCTTAATTGAAAACCCTGTATATATAATGCAACATTTCATTAAAAAACAAAGAGATCTTCTCTCGAATCTGTGAGGAGTGCAAGATTTAATTCCTATTTCTAATGTACTTGGCCTACTGTTTAATGATTATTTCGATCAGCTACACATTTTACAGAAAAGCTTTTTCAATAATTTTTCGTAGAATCGACAGCATTTTTGAAATGGAAAACAACCACATCACTCGTCATGGATAAATATATGGTCTAAGAATTTTACGACGATCAGTCTAATGTATACATTTAATATGAGATCTCCGTATAAAATTTTGAAGTTTTGCAAACGGAATGACAAAATTTAGTATACACTTCATCGTTTGGTCAGAAGTTATTTCCAATACCAAACCAAAAAACAGCATTTGAAAACAGTTTATTTCTTTTTTATCACAAAATGTATGACCAATTTCACAGTGACACAACCAAAATGCGAATAAGAGGAAACCAATTGCAA
Source organism: Hydrotaea diabolus (assembly GCA_963513945.1). Lineage (NCBI taxonomy): Eukaryota > Metazoa > Arthropoda > Insecta > Diptera > Muscidae > Hydrotaea > Hydrotaea diabolus. The sequence goes on along the minus strand of OY740717.1, from coordinate 93,865,264 downwards.
ATGAAAGTTGACATTAACCATAACAAAACCTTCAAGGGTTTTTTTTAGTTCAGTGAGAGAATTTTTTTACACTCATTTGAAATGTTATTATTTTAGAACATTGTCTAACAAGAAAAGATCATTGAAAATTTGATAAAATAATGGTTATTTATTTTTATTATCCTGGAAAGTTGTGGTATCTTACTGTTTTTGGGGTTGAGGAATTCATTTTTGATATTTATGTTTACCTAAAGCTCGCGCTAGATGGCGCTGTCATACAAATGGTTCTATTTCTCGTAGATTTTCATTGAAAAACGGTGTATTGCATATCAGGAATTCCACAAAAATCTCATTGTTAAGAGAGAAGATAAATTATATAGAATATATTCTTTGGAATCCTGTTCTTTAGAATCCTTTGTGTTGAATTTTGCAGGATAACAGTAGTTTTTCTTTGTTTTGTCTTACTTACGTGTGGTGAGTAAGTTGAGCGAATATTTTTTAGTTTTCTTTTGCTATTTGCCGTGAGTGCTGTTAGTTAAAGTAATTTCAATAAATATTATTGAATTCAAATAAAGTAATCTCTTGTTGGAATTAAACATAGCTACATATATAGATAGCAACGAGATACCGTAATAAGTGCTGTTAAATAAAGTAAGAAAATATGTAGCACGTGCGTGACAAAATTAATATATGTTTCAATATAGACTTTAATATAAGGATTTTTTTCGGAAAATGCTGTTATGTGTGAATCTGGAGATGGCAAAGTCGAATGGAACAAAGTTTCTCCACCGAAAATAATTGCACGCGTTACGCACATGTAACACTTTTTTCAGTACGTAGAAGATGACGATATGAATGTTTTTTAAAAAAATACCTGCAAGCTTGCCCCGAAAACAAATGATAACACTACTCAACAAAATGAAAAAATTTCATGTACTCCGGATGCGATAATTTTTTCTGTGTAGATAACCTTGACATGAGCTCGAAAAACGCAATAAAATTTTTTTTTTTCGTTTAGTTTTTGTTTTATTTTTTTTTTTTAAATTTTAAAATTTTTTTGCGAATAAAAGCGAAACGCGTGCATCGATTTTCATGATCTTTGTCTCATTTTGCTCATAGGTTATGTGACTTTACGTAAAAGTAATAAGATTTGACATTTTTTTTCATTTTGGATTTTTTATGGATTTTTTAAAAAAAAAATTTAAATCTTTAGGCAAAAAATAAGTTTTTTCCTTTATATATTCATTTTTAACTTGGAAACTGTTGCTTGTATAGGAAAACAATATATGAACAGATTAAGGGAATTGTAATTTTAAATTTTTTAAAATTTAATTCAATTAAATCGGGCTAGTGGTTCCCGAGTTATGCCGGACGAAACAAATTAACCAAAAAAAAAATTTTAAAATTTAAAAAAAAAAAAAATAAAACAAAAACCAAACGAAAAAAAAATTTTTTATTGCGTTTTTCGAGCTCATGTCAAGGTTATCTACACAGAAAAAATTATCGCATCCCGAGTACATTTTGACTGTTGACTAGTGTAATTAAACAGCTTTGTGATGAATTTTTTCCTGAACTGTCGTCTCAATTAAGCAAACTGGAAAATCAAAAGAAAAAAGACCACGCGGAAATTCAAGCAAAAAAGGCTTTACACAACAATGTTGTCAAATTTTAAAATGAAGATTACATTACGTACCAAGTTTCTGGCAAATCTGGTGTAGTGTTGGTAAAAGTAAACAATACAAAAATTTTAATGAAATAACGATACATGATTATGTCAATAAACGAAACGTATGAAAATCGTATGTTGGAGAATAATATTAGCGAGAGAGAATATTATTAGCGATGTTATACCATTACTGTTCGATCACGAACATATTTTCGAAAAAAAAGAGAGAAAAATAATGAAAATGGTCGAGCTCAAAAAATTGAATTGAAATCGTCTGTAGCCAGAGCAATAGAAAAACTGCAAGCACAACTACCGAAATTCAAGATGCACTGTTAATACTGTAAACAATGTTCAGTCAAAAAGAAACAATTATTCAAGCAGGTTACTCATTTTTCTTATGAGCGAGTCACAGTGTTCACTTCTTGCGTCTGGAGGAAAAATGAGACTCAATTAATAGCTATTATAAGCAATGATTTGAGTCATGTCAAATATTCAGTATTCACCTTCTTACGAACAATTTTAGATTTCCTGACTATGAAAACTCTTGAATTAAAGAAATTTTAAATTTTTTCGGATGTCTGCGCTGCTCATTTTAAAAATATATTTGTTCTATCAAGTTTGATAATGCTTCAATCAATTGACAGTGTCAAAATAACTTGGTCATTCTTCGCCACATCACATGGCAAGGGTGCTGTTGATGGCATTTGAGCTACCGTAAAAAGATGTGTTTGGACGCAAATAAAATCGCGCCAAACAACAATTCATTCTGCAGAAGATTTTGCTAACCGACAAACTAAAAAATATTAAAATATTGTACAAAAATAAAGAATCTATGACGGTTACTCGCACACATCTCAATTCAATATGGGAGCTTTCGTATTTGCCTGGAATTCCAAAACTCCAATTTAATCACTTTGTGGAAGCTTCACACAACTGCCTTTACTCTCGCTTTACTAACAAATCCACAGAATATTTAAAAACCGATTACTTGAATTATATTAATAATTGAAAACATATTGAATGAAAGAGTTTTATTATTAAGTTCAATGTTTTTTTTTTAATTTTTGTTTACAGAAGTTTTTTTTTCGTTTCCAATAAAATAGATTTAAAAAAATAAGCACACTCGTATTTCAATCATTTTGTTTTGCATTTAAGTTTTTAGTACATATGGTCGAAGTTAACAAGTAATGTGAATGTATGAGGCAGTGGTGCGTTACGAGTGTAACACGTTCGTGGCGGTGTTTAAAGTTTAAAAAAATATGTTATAATAGTTTTCTCAAAAAAATTAACTACCAATATAATCTTGAATAACCTCTTCTTATTGCTGTAAAAAGATAGTACAATTCTACATCAAATTTTCAAAGGGAAAGTTTCGAAGTCTCCGAAATTCACAAACGGATTGATAAAAGCTTTACAGGTATTACTTAAGTATAAAGAGCGTAAAACTAATTAATAAAAATTGGAAACCAGTTTCGAAAAAATTTTCCTTAACTAACCCAATTAATATAGGGTGATCCATCTAGAGGTATTTTTTCAGAACAGAAAAAAATATAAAAATTCAAATCAAACGTGGAATCCTTATTGGTAATCCTTATTGGTAATAATTCCACCAGCCATAAACCGCTCCAAACCGTGATTTTTCTGGATATAATGGCACCTCTTGAACCTCTTCTGATTCCTCTTCAGCCCAAATGCTGCAATTTTGTTTATTGACTTTGCCGTTGCGCAGAAATGAGCCTCATCACTAAACACAATTTTAGTTGAAAACAGTGAATCTTCTTGTTTTTCACCGAACGGTCATTTCCATGTTACAGTTGCCAACATTTGCAGGAAATTATATTCAAAAAATAAATGGCATAAAATGTCCTTTCGTATGAACAATAAAGACTCCACACTTGATTTGAATTTTTTTTTTATTTTGAAAAAATTACATCTAGATGGATTACTCTTTATAATTCATACGCTGTAACAGACATGTAATTTGTGATATACAAAACAAAGGATAAAAGTTAAGCGTATTAGGGAACATGGATATTATTAATTCTTAGTTTAATACAGCCCTACTTAGTACTTTTAAAAAGTTTTGAAATTTAAGCATCAGAAAAATGTTTAAATGTCAAACTGTTCTCATTTTTTTCTATACCCAAAATTTTAACTTAAAGATATCATGTAAAAACAAGGATTTTTTAAAAATTTTATATATCACTCATTTGTACTGTTTCCTCTTAAGCTTAAGAGAAAACATTATGAAATTGTTTTTTCGAATATGTCCACTGTCGCGAAGTTGATGACTTATGGTCATAAGCTATTTGCGATTGTAAATGGGCGAAATCGGAATGGAGGAAAAAGTTTATCTTTAAGGGACTAAAGCTACCTAGGTAAAAAGTACACTTTTTTGTTAGTAAGTTCGCATTTAATACCTCAAAAAAGGGGGTATGTGCTGAAATTTTTGGCTCATGTGCCCAAAAAAGTCCCGCATGGTCAAAACGGGCGATTAATAGTCAATGTAGACATATGGGTACTCAAATGAAACCAAATTTTGCTACCAATCCAATTATAGGGATATTTTGATATATAAAGTTTTAGCTGACTTTGGAGACGGAGACTTGGGTTGAAAGGGACCGCTTTAATATCGTTGGGGCAGTGGAGCGTGTTAAAGGTTCGGCCTGGCCGAATTTAATGACGTTTTTTATTGTTATGCATACCTCATCATTTCTTGCGCTTGTGTATAAACTGCTGAGTATACAACAGCATTGCCAGTTGTTAATCATTTACCTTACGCATACATTAAAAGTAAGTCAATTTAACCGCCACAGGAGAAACCATAATTTTTAATTGAAAGTATATCGTTTAGAAAAACTGGAGTGGAAGTTAGTTTACCGGCACTATAATCGGACATTCAGAAAATGGAACTAAATTTGTCAGTCTATTCGCAAAACCTCGAAATTTTGATCCAAACCATATAATCTATATACATATATTATTGATAGTCGAAAAATGCTTAGGCGTTCCAGCCATGTCCGTCCGTGTGACTGTTGCCTTACAATATTTATGTTCAATCACTCAATATTACGCAGTTAGCACTAGATAAAAAAGAAAACAATTTTGTCAGCAAACTAAAAAGATATTATTTGTGCTGCCAGTTTCTTAAATAATCAAAAAAAAATGTATGTATACTTTTTTAAAAAAAAAATGCTTTAAAAATTTTTGTCGGAGTTTGCCTTAATAAGTTTGACTAAAAATGGAAGGAGACGGCCGATCAGGGTGTCCGTCGGGAAGGTATACTACTTTGTTTGTTTATAATTTTTGATTCAATGAAAGAGAATTGATCTTATATTGATAAATGTTTTATTTAATGTCGGCAATTATGTATGGAATACAATATAAGATAAATGTCCACCTCTTTTATCCTCACAAATGCGAGCCCTTTTCATTACATTTCACACGGTATTTCATTAATTGCATCACGAATATTTTGTTTGAGTTGCTCAAGCGTTTCTAGGTTGTTTGCATAAACCTTGCTTTTCAGATATTCAGGGTGTCCAGGCGTAATTAGGGCCAAGATTTGAAGAAAATTATATTGAAAATATAAATGTTCTTCCTTTCGTACGAATAGCAAAGATTCCACACTTGATTTGAATTTTTGTATATTTTTTTTTAAAAAAAAAACCTCTAGATTGATCACCCGATATATAATTCTTATCCAAATTTATGTCGTTTAATTTAACTTTTAGATTGTTAGAATATCTTAAATTGTATGTACGGGAGATATTATATTTTATTCTTTGTTATAGTACGAGAATTTATTGTTTGTTGGCTTACATTCTAACTGCAAGTTCGCGCATTAGAAATGTAATTGAATATGTTGTTATTTACTTGAATTGTTGTTCGGGATGCTGAAAATATTTTGGATGACTTGTTCCAGCTTTTCGGCCGATATGGCGTTAATAAAACGCGTAATGTTGGCTTCAAAAACCTTAATCGTAGTTGGTTTGTCAGCATAGTTTTTTGGACTTTACGTAGCCCCAAAGAAAACAGTCTATAGGTGTGATATCACACGATCTTGGCATCAAACTCACCGGTACAAAACGTGAAATTAGCTCTTCGAAATGACCTCTTAATAGATCCATTGTTTGAGTAGCTGTATCGCAAGTGACACCGTCCTGTTGGAAACAAATGTCGTCAAGATTACGGCTCTAAATTTTAGGTAGCTTAAACTCCGATATCATGGCGCTATTGCGATCACCATTCACGTTACGTTCCGGCCATCACCATTTTTTAATAAATATTGACCGATGAATCCACCAGCCCATAAACCGCACCAAACCTTTTTATCTGGGTATAATAGCACCTTTTGAACATCTTCTGGTGGCTTTTCAGCCCAAATGCGGCAAGTCTTTCAATGATAAAATGGCAAACAATACTGAAAAGTAAAAAAAAGTTTAACACTGTGAAAAAAAGTTTAACACTGTGAAAAAAACAAGTTTAAATCTGTGAAAAAATAGTTATTGTAAAAAATACCTTAGGATTGATCACCCGTTACTAGTTTCATTCAACGTGATATAGTTGTTCACCAACAGTTTTTACGCGCACACAATTTACGCTTAATCTGTGAAAAAACCATATTGAAAAATACCTTAGGATTGATCACCCGTTACTAGTTTCATTCGACGTGAGTATGTTGTTCAGCAACATACTTATATACTTAGCAATTAAGACAGTTATAGACGAATGGGAGAAAGAATATATACCAATCTCAAAATAATATATTCTCTAGTAACTGCCTGACGGATAACAACTATTTCAAGTTTGACAACACGGTATACCATCAGAAGTATGGTATAGCAATAGGCAGTCCCTTATCACCAACTATTGCAGATATTGCATAAGACACATTACTTTTCGACGTCATAGGTGAATTAAAATCGAAAAACATAGAAATAAAGGTATTATCAAAATACGTGGACGACATAATTGCTATAATTGACAAGAATCACATGGATATAATATTAAAACTTCTAAATGCGTACTACCACAAGATCAAATTTACCGATGAAATTGACATGAAAACTATAAGAGACAAGGAAAAACTTATAACTTAATTGAACACGAAAGAATCAGCATCCGGACGAATGATAAATTATCATTCCACACAACCAAAAAGCATTAAATTTATTACGTAAAGTTTCAAACATAAATGACAAAAAATTTCACGACCACAACATAGACACAGTTAAAAAAGTACTAATAAAAAATAATCCCAAGCAAAATAAAAAAGAGCTTAATTAAGAAATGCACAACAAACATTAAGTAATACAGGTATCACCCATACCTCAGATAAATTTTAACAGTTTACCATACAAAACTCATAGAAAATAGCGTTCTAAAGAATATAATAACACAACAACACATCAATAGCGTATAAGTCCAACGAAACACTGCGAAGTCTTTAAAAAAAACCACAACAGGAAAACTTAAAGAGAACAACGTTGATTACATACGGATAGGTGAAGAGAACACAGCATTATTATTAAAGAGAATCAACACGTAGCAGATATAAAAAATGAGAAAATACTGGACAAAGAGAGAATAGAAAATAAGAGATAAGATAAAATGTCTGAGAATACAACTGAGGATATCGAAGTTAGTAAACACAAAGGAAGACCAAAGAAATACATATCTACTTTACAATACTCCACTACAATAACCGAAAGTGTTTTGCTGCGATAATAGCTGATGTTGTTGTAACAACAATATACTTTATATTAGAGTCCTGTTCGTCTATAGGGGATCTGCTTCGATATGCAGATGGAGAAAACGCGCCATTTGAACTTGATGCGTCTACAGTATAATATAATAAGTATTGAGTCGGCTACACCATCCAGATATCAGCTGAGCCAGAACCACGCTCGTCTACCGAGGTAGTACCTTCTCATCAGTTGAAATAACCGGGGGATGCTCCCCTAGCACTATAATCACACTGTAGGTGGATACTGCTGCTGCGATGTCATCAGCGTAAATGTCGTTCAGACCTTCTGATAGCTTTGATGATCTAAAGCTACTCTCTTGTACCTCTTTTACTAGATTATTATGATCTCTCTCTCTAGATCATTAAGATCGGACCTGATCTGCCTAGCCGGAGGCAACCTGTCCAAGAGATGGTGGTAAGGATGGCAACTGCGAAAACACCCTAGCAGGTATTGCTAAGACAACAGGAAATTATGTCTGCGCACGGTAAACACCTTCATCTCCTCATATAATGGCCCTCAGAAGACATGGTAAGACATCCTGATGATGTTCTGAGGGCGGCATTCTGGCAAGTCTGAATTTTCTTCCACTGCTTCGTACTCACGTTCGCCGACCACAATTGTGCGGTGTAGTTCAAGGGCTCAAAATGGTTTTTTTGCCGACTCCCCAAGTAATACCGGCAAGTGAGTTGAGGACCTTGTTCCTACTTTTGAGCTTGCCGTAGATAGCTGTAGCATGTACAGAGGATCGAAAAGGCTGTCCAATGTGACTCCAAGAATTTTGGGGTAGTTGGTAGTCGGGATGTTGACGTCATCGACTTTCACATTGAGTGGCAACCGCACCTCTGCGGTCCATGTAGTAAATAGTGTGGCTGATGATTTGGAGGCGGATATTTTCATATTTCCCGCAGTGAAAAAGTGTGCTAAGTCAGTGACGTAACAGTTGATTTTCTCGCATATGTCATCCACTTTAGGTCCTGACGCCAGAATTGTGCAATCATCAGCGTACAAAATTTCAAGCCGTCTGGTGGTGCAGGAACTTTAGCGAGGTAGGGGTTAAACAGAGACGGGGATATCACGTGGGTACCCACACGTATAGTTTAAGACCAACGTTTTCAACTGGGCGGAAGGGACGTTTCTGCAATGTCCTCGAAAAGAGTGGCATGATTGACCGTGTTGAAGGCTTTTGTAAGGTCAAGAGCCACAAAGACCGTCCTATCGTTCGGCTTGTTCTGGTTAAGGCCGCGACGCATACGTGTGGTGTTGTTGTGGTGCTTGCGGAACCTATGATGACGATAAGCACAAGAAAGATGTTCGATCAGGCTAGGGAGGAGCAGTGCCATAAGCGTCTTTGCTACTGGAGAAAGCATGAGCCTGTACGATTCTCCTTTACTTTCGCCTTTGCCTGTCTTCAGTAGCGGAACCACTTCAGAACTAAGTAAGTGACTAGCGACAGATTGAGCACTTTGGTCTGGAACACTACTCCCGTCCCGGGGTATTTAAGTGCTTCAATATCAGCATTGAGATTCCGTCCGGACCCAGCGACTTTGATGACTTTGCGTTGCGGATGACATGGACAACTTCGCCAACGGTAAATTGTGGTGGTGCCTCTTCGACTCGGAGAGCGCGTATATGATGCAATACTCTCCTTTTCGCCTTATGATTCTCTGGGTGCTCATCACGTTCGTCTGCGAGTCCCGCTGCCTCTGCTGGGAAATTTGGTCGTACTTCTGATATTCGACCAGCAGGGATATGGAGAATAGCTTCTGCGTTGATGATGACCCGGAACTTTTTTTGGCTACCCGAACAGCCGACGGAATGGCTCGAATGTGGCATCTCGGAAAGCATTCCAATCAGCCTTTTTTTTTGATTGAGATACTTACGGCGTTCAGAGGTAATAAAGTCTGATGGTCTATTTATGGAGAGAATTATGGGAAGGTGGTCCGATCCTAGTGAGATGACAGATTGCCAGGTTTCGTAGTTGATAAGGCCAGGCGATGCCATAGAGCTATGGTAATCGCCCATAATCAGTGTGTGCAGAAAGCAGAGCTAACAATTTGCTCTGCCAAAGCTATGCCCCTCTGGTCGTTGTGTAGGAGAGAATGCCACAGATCGTGGTGAGCATTAAAGTCTCCTAGGACCAAGCGGTGATTTCCTTGTAGCAGATTGCTAATGTCAGCCAAATAAAGCGGGACACAGTTACCAACCGGCGAGATGTATACTTTGTACAGCTCTATCTCGGCAGTTCCAGACTTGACTCCTACCCCAATACATTCCATGTATGGGTCTCTAGAGTCAAGCTCAGGCGAAATATGTATGTACTGCACAGAATGGTGTAACTAGAAAGCAAGTCCCCCACCTCCACTTCGGGTGCGATCCTTACGTTGCACGTTGTATCCGTCACAACTGTTTAGGCTGTAGGGTGCATTCAACATAGTTTCTCGTATCGCAGCATCCTCGCTGATTTAGACACGTTCAGGGTGGCAACAGCAATCTGAGGTCTAAGATGCTGTATATTGTGATGCTGCTGAGAGAGAGATTGCGAAGGAGTCTCATAGTTAGATGACGACGATGACGAATATGTAGACGGCGATGGTGACACCAAATCCAGAGACCCGCTGCTAACGAGGCAACAGCACGAGGAAACGAAGTCCGCTTCGCTATACTCCCTGATGTGGTTCAGACCTAACCAGCTGAAGTGCACCCACTCCATGCAACAATTACACCTTACAGGCGTAGCACGATGGTGTATACGGTTCTGAAAAACCGAGCAGATCCTAGGTCCGGGGTGGTGCTCGGTCCCGGCTTGGTTCAGTAATATTCGGAGCAGGAATTTGGGAAGGTGCCGCTCCCATGACATTTATTTCTATGATTAAATTGTAGACGACGAAGGTGGCAACAAAGTCCGCTTCGCTTTACTCCCTGATATGGTTCAGACCTGAACAGCTGAAGTGCACCCACTCCATGTAACAATTACACCCTACAGGTGTAGCACGATGGTGTATACGGTTCTAAAAACCCGAGCAGATCCAAGGTCCGGGGTATTACTCGATCCCAGCTCGGACCTGTAAAATTCGGAGCAGGAATTCCGGGAAGGTGCTGCTCCCACGACAAAAAATTGGACGAACAAAAAACACATATTGTTGAGGTGACTGCCCCTGGCCAAAGAATGTTTGTTTCGGGTCAAATCGGTACATAGAACCGTCAGTCGCGGGATTGCGATATTAGTGATAAGTTTCGCTGTGATTTTTACATTTATTTATATTACTAAATTGTTTTGTGATGTCCAGGTTTTTGAGACAGCTTATACATTTGCCGCGAAGAGAACTACTCTTGGAAATTAATTAAAATAAAAAGTGCGAAAAGACGCTTATATATCGGCAAAAATCTATATGGAAATGATGTCGTTATACGTACTCAATTATAATTAAACAAAAACTTGAAGTTAAATAACAAAGAATTTGTGAAATAAATCAAAGCAACCACAATTAAAAAGGCACACACACAGTTAAAGAAATACACAGCTTGATGAGTCATCGTCTCACTTAAGAGCTAGAGCAACACAGATACTCTTTCTACAGAGTAAGTTCGCGAAAGCATACTTCGATGCTTCGAAATGCAGACGTAAATAATGGAATGAGAGGTAACATCACAAAGGCAAAAAAGAAATTGTAAAAAGAGAACATAGAAAACACACAGTAAAACAACAGCATACTTGATAGATAGAAAAAACTTTTACACCTACGTCTAAAGCACAGTAATGGTATTGCCGAAGTTATAATAGGCATAGAAACATACGTAGGATCTGAATTGGTAAACAGAGCCCTAGAAAACGAAAATTTGAATGTACAATCCATGGTCAACGTATTAAATAACAAAAAAGTTCCCCCACCGATGTATAAGGTTGAACTCGAACCCGACAGGCATAAACTTGAGAAAAATTAAGTTCATCCAATACACAAAATCTAGTTTTTGTTATAAATGAAAATAAGTGTGGAAGAACCGCGTAGAAGAAATGGTTCCGTTCAATGCCAAAATTGTCATGAGTTCAGACACATATTGTACACGCCAACTTTTTGAGTTGTATGTGGTGATCTGCACTAATCGTCCATGTGTAAAGTGAAATCGCAGGAGCAAAAATACTGCAAACCACAGAGGTTGTAGGGTTTATAAAGAACTCAAACAGAAACTAGAAGAGAAGCGTAAATTAATTTCTAACCGCAACGCGCCGAACCATATATGAGACATCCAACAGATCCTAGTTTAATCTAACAACATAAACGGTATAACAAGCTGTGTAACATACTCGAATGTTCTAAGGGCTCACACACCTAATGCCCATGTGCAACAGTTTAGTAACGCTGAATCAGTGATTCAACAGCTTCTACTGAGTATGAACATATTCATGTATACTATGCAATTAATGATGCAAGACTTTATACATAACCAAAATCAGTTAATTTAAGTTCTACTTAGCAAAAAATAGGCACCCTTAAGATATGAACATGGAACGCAAACAATATGCACCGACATAGACACAAACTGGCAGATAATCTACATAGATCGTCAAATTATTGATATAATGCTGTTATCGGAAACGCATCTTACAAACAAATACAACTTTCAGATACCTTATTTTAGATTTTATGGTACAAACAACCTTGACGGCGAGGTGCATGCATATACGGAAACGAATGAAACATATGTCACAGAAAGGGTCTCACAAAACTTCCTCCAAGTGACAACAATTCGTATCCAGAGTCAAGGTGGTTCTCTAAGTATTTTAGCCATATATTTCCCGCGTGGTTCGTGATATCAGAGATATACTCATGAACTTTTTCAATGGCATCGGCCGCAATTTTCTTGCTGCTTGCTATACCGCCAAACATACGCACCAGCTGTGCAAGTGCTAAAAGCCGCGGAAAAATTAATTGGATTTTATATCGCCCGGTGACCAACATACTGGCCTTTAGACTTTAAGAAGAAACCCAACTTAAAAAGTTTTAGCATAATAAAAGGAATAAGCAAATCGAACTTGTCTGCTTGTACTTGTTCCGACTTAGCGTCAGACCATTCAACTGTTACATTTCTTCTTCATGAGAAGGCTGTTCTTATAGATGAGCCTCTTTGATTCACGACTCCCAACATTAACTGGTTGGAATACAGGTTGATGTACATTAGCAGTCATATATGTAGGTTCTAATCAACTTGTTTCCAATGCCAAAGATATCGACATAGCGTTTCAAATTTTAAATTTAATTGCAAATTTTACTCCAAATGTACTTGAGTCAACCTTGTCTCTCTTGTGTGTATGACGTCACTCACAACCACAACTAATCAACAAATGTTGTCTACAACATGTTCAGAGGAGAGACAAAAGGGCTACCTTTTGTTCTCCTAATTAGATTATAAGCATATAAGAGACTGCTCGTTAACAACTCTTGCCTTATTCAAACGCTTTTTCTCTGCTTTAAAATAGACGGAACACAAGCAGAGACAAAATAGGCAGCTGCTCCAATGTTTTGTATGAATACTGGTTCTTTGCAAAAACCATTCTAGTGCATATGGCAGGTATTCAAAGGGAATTTTGAAATAAGACGAAAACCCAGAAGAGTTTGAAACGAATATGCAAAAAAAAAGAATTCAAACTGGCGTTCTGGTAACGGTACAGTATGTGTGTAACCTACAACATAAAATTTGCCACTTTTGGGAACATTAACTTTTTGTACACAACAACACTCTCGTAGGGTCATCATATGCTCGTGAGGTCATCATGCGTTCGTACCATTTGAGCTGGAACAAACTTTTTTCTCTATAGGTTGCTGGTAACTTCCCCGGTCGTTAGGACTAAATGGGATCTTTTCTACTCCAACTTGTTGAGGAGGGTCAATCTCGGGATTCCGCACACGCTGCTGATCGGTCGGAGCACCTTCTATACGTCGCTGCCGCATGTTGTCCCTGATACAAAAGACACACTGCACAAGGGTTTTGTTCACAGTTTTTTATTCTTTTCTTTAAAAAAAAACACTTAAGCTACAGTTGACTCTTCGAGCTCCTACACACAAGTGATTGAGCGTTGTAAAATAGTCTATTGCCTTAACCTCTATCGTTCAAGTTGACTATACTGATTGAGATGGTGAGGCTGGCAGAGAGACACGTTCGCGAACAAAAGGACATTTTCATGAAAGTGTTTTGGCAACGAATTCCTTTCGGGGGTGGGCCACTGCAGACCCTTTAAAATGCAAAAGTCTCTTAACTTAGGGAGCTGTGCACGATATAATTCGTATACTCAATGACTGGAAACTAATGTCAACCTGAGAGACATGTTTTCCAAATATTACTACCACAACAACCATATTATCTAATACTGTCCAGCCGAACTTAACAAATTGTATTATTGTTTTGATATAAATTAAAAAGCTCTGGCTTGCAATGTATTTCATAATTTGCATTAATGTTAAATCTTGTTGTTTCACAATTGATAAAACAACAAGACTTATTACGAATTAAATATACATAGTAAACAAAAAATGACAAAAGAAATTTTTTTAATTAATTATGTATTTTAGATTTTATACCGTTTTTTTCCTCTCCTGATAAGTTATGAAAATGTGTAATTTTGCTAAAAAAAAAAAAAGAAAATTTTAATATACAATTCGCGGTGAACGTATTAAATAACAAAAAAGTTTCCCAACCGATGTATAAGACTGAAATCGAACTCTATACGCGTAAACTTCAGAAAAAATTAAGTTTATCCAATACACAAACTCCAGTTTTGGTTATAAAGAAAAATAAGTGTTGAATAACCGCGTAGAGGAAATAGTTTCGCTCGATGCCAAAATTGTCAAGAGAACAGACGCACAAAATCGTATCTTACATCGTCAATCGTTTGAGTTGTATGTGGTGATCTACACCAATTGTCCGTTTATAAAGACAAATCTTAGGAGCAAAAATACTGCAAACTACAGAGGTTGTTAGGTTTACAAAGAAACTAGAAGAGAAGCGTAAATTTATTTCTAACCTCAACGCGCCGAATCATATGAAAGGCATCCAAAAGACCCAAGTTTATTCTAACAACGGAAACAGTAAAACAAACTTGAATGTTCTGTGCAACAGTTTAGTAACGCTTTATCAATGATTCAACTACGCAATCAATGATGCAAGACTTGATGCATAACCAAAATCTGTTAATTCAACTTTTACTTAACAAAAAATAGGCCGTCTTAAGATATGCACATGTTGGTGTGAACCAACATAGACACGAACTGACAGATTACCTAGACCGTCAAAATATTGATTGATAATAGAATCGAAAACGCATCTTACAGACAAATACAACTTTCAGATACGTTATTTTAGATGTTATGGTACACACCACCCTGATGGCGAGGTGCATAGGGGCACCTGTATACTTATACGGAAACAAATGAAACATGAAATCGCAGAAAGGGTCTCACAAAACTACATTAAATCGGCAACAATTCGTATCCAGAGTCAATGTGGTTTTCTAACTATTTCGGCAATTAACAAGGTGATTCACTCACGACTGGACAAAATTCATCAGCGTATTCCTTGGCTCATTTTATGAAAATATGTCCTTCTAGGACCATGCCCGAAAATTCTAAGGGGCGAATTGGCAGCGGTTTAAAACTTTTCGGATCGGTGGTCGGAGAGTACTGGGCAAAATTCGTAAGTTCTGAACCAGTGGTCGATTTTTTTGGTTTTTTGCTGTAGAAGTGCCTAATGAGGCTCAAAATGAATTGGACTTTATATCGCCCGGTCGACCAACATCCCGCATTCAGACCTTAACAAGAAACCCGACTAGCTTAATAAAAGGAATTAGCAAATCGAACTTGTCTGCTTGTACTTGTTCCGACTTATGGACTGTACTTATAGATGAGGCTCTTAGACTCACGTCTCCCAACACAAACTGGTTGCAATACAGATAATACTTATACAGACATATATAAGTAGATTCTAAGCAACATATTACCAATGCCATAGAAATCTACGTAGCGTTAAATTTTAAATTAAAAAATTTTAATTGCACCTTCGAACAGGTTGCAAAGTGCTCTTTAAAACGAAGATAGAGGCAGTATGACAACTTTACTGCATATCTTACTTCTACAGCTTCAACCAATTTCTCTATATGGAAAACTCTAAGAAATACGCAACACAACGCAAATGGCGATTTATCAGAAGAGGAAAAATCCAGTGTTTGTGCAAACCATATGGACCAGGTATTTCGTCGAAATCCTTTACGTACGGGATTTCTATCTTTAGATGAAATCAATCCCGCCGAAATTTCATTGTTTACAACTGCTAATGAAGTCGTGAATTTTATAAGGGACACCGCTAGGGATATGATGGAACTTCCTTTTCTTTTCGTGAAGTTCCTGTCCAAAGTCTTTAACACAATTTTGAGACATAGCTACTTTCCCAAAGCGTTGAAAATTTCATTGATTAAAAGCATTCTAAAGCCTGGAAAGGACAAATCAACCCCATCCTCATATAGACCAATCAGTTTACTTCCCTGCTTATCCAAAATCTTTGAAAATGTTCTCCTATCAAAATTAGACCGTTCCTTGTGCAAACGATATAGTACCAGACCATCAGTTTGGATTCCGGGAAGGTCACAGTGCCATTGTACAAGTAAACCGTCTGACCCAAGCAATAGAAAAATCTTTTGAACAGAGCGAATATCGCTTCGCCATGTTTCTAGATGTTGCTCAAGCATTTAAGAAAGTCTGTCACTTTGTTTTGATCAGCAAAATTTGTAAATATTTACCGGCGAATGCGCATCATCTGCTCAGGTCTTACTTTGAAAACCGCAGATTCAGAGTCAAATGTGGGCAACACATCATCAACGATCGCGAAATATAAGCTGGTGCCCCACAGTGACATAGGGCATACCCTTTATCTTCTCTTTACCGAAAAGCACGATATTGGAGCCCAGCTATGGGTAAAAGCAATTTCAAGCGACCTTGACAAGATCCAGAGAGTCCAATCGGAAACATTGCAGCTGATCACCGGTGCCCCTTGATACATGAGGAGTGAAAACATTCACTGAGATCTAAAAATGCAATTCAATATATCAAGATGATGCACAAACAGAAGTTCGAGCGATACGGCAACACACATATTATCTAGGCAGTTATATGAAATGAACGCCGGTATTCTAATTTATACCTGTGATCAAAAAAGCGGCGTACACACCATGAAAGAACAGAGATACACATTCCGACGATGCTCAAGGAAAACAATACAGTTGGATACCCTACTGTCACCTATCAACACCATAGCTCTCCTTTGAACACGGTCAAGTATGATATTGGAGCACCTGCCCATTTATAGGAGTTGTATTCCATCTTAGGCCTGATATAGGTGATTCTTACACCGCTCTAGAAAGCCTATATACTTGTGCTTCTTTCGACACTTCAAATACATGTCTCGCCCAACGATCGTCACATTGTTTCTTCATGCCCAGAACATCAAGATAGATAATGACGACCCTGATAGGTCAGTGAATCGCTTATGTGACAAACAGCACTGCGTCTTGCGCGCATTAAAATCCACACTTTTCATTCGACCCCAGTCGGAAATGGCCTGTAAGTCCCGGCCAAGTGTCTCATCTATAAAACGCCTTCTGTCTTCAATACCTTGAAGACTTGGCCTATTGTTGAATAAATAAGAATGACAGATGTTTCTGTCGTCCGTAAAGGACTAGAAAGGATTCACGGTCTGACCCAACAGATCATCAATAAAAATAAGAAATAAAGAGGGAAAAAAGACAGAAGCTTATGGTACACCTGCGGTAAGCCTATGTTTGTTGGATGAGAACCAATCTACAAAAAAATTATAGTGCGATCTCTAAGAAAGCTCGATTTAAAACGAACGAAAGTATTACCGACACCAAAAGCGATTAGCTTTAATAATAGTGCACCGTGCCAGACTATCAAAGGCCTTGGAGATATCCAGAGCCACAAATTTACTCCCACCAAACTGCTGGATAGACCGACTCCAGCGCTCCGACAAGAAAGCAATCAGGTCTCCCGTGGACCAATTTGGTTGCTGGACTCTAGATACCTCACAAGATGGTGGTTTACCATGCTCTCCAGCAGAGCGCAGAGCAAATCGCGATTGACCGATAATTCGCAGGATTATTGGCTTCACCCTTTTTAGCGGTTGGCTGGACGTTTGCAATCATCCAAGACTCGCGCACTATAATCAAGGTTGAAAAGACTGCGTAATGGACGGGCTAGCGTCGAGAAGCACTTACATAGGACAGGTGCCGAAACACCACCCGGGCCCGGTGACTTATATACGACGAGATCCGCAAGAATCCTTTTAAGCCCACGTGTTCGAAAAAATATCTGAGACATGGGACTAGATACGTTTCGATCATGGGGGTGGTTGATTGCTTTCCGACAAGGAAGAATTTCCTGCAAACATTTCAGCCAATAGGTTTGCTTTATTAATCGGGTCAGTGAATGCCTGATCGTCTTTAACAAGAGTTGGGATAGAGATTAACTATCCTTTACTCTTCTTACAAACGACTTCCCCTGGGCGATGCAGTAACCTTTGTACGTAGACGTTGTTCGTGCAGAAATTGTTCCCGCCTAAGCACTCTGGCACACGAAGTTCTTGCCTGTTTCCGCAGCAGTTCAGTTTTGGCGAACAACCGCGCGCTAAAGACTTTGCAGTATCCTCATTTTTGTCACGAGATTTTAATCAAACGTGATTTAGATGTTGTGATCCTTATTGCAGTCAAAACACAAAACGGAAGTGTCTGGATTATAGAGGCCTTAACCTCTATTTTACAAGGATTTAACCAAATCTGCTTTAAAGTTCTCAGTAATGTGAACGTTTAAAGCCCTACAGTAGTACGTACAATACGTATCGCACATTAAAATAAAAACGACTCTACCAATCTAGATTTACCCGATTTATAAAACTATACTTATCCACTCTACAAGCGTAGAGTTCTTAAATCTACAATAAAAATATTAACCTACTACAGTTAACATACCACTGTGAACAAATTAATGCAAATCCTGCCAGAAAGATGCAGTGAACCGCATAACACAGAAATCCATGTCAGGCTTCGATTGAATTTTATTTATGATTCGTTTACGTTTTGTTAGGCTCCTGTGGAGCAGATCCAATAATACCAAATAAAGCATTAATAAAAAAAGTTTTTTAAAAGTAAAAAGAGTTCGTGACGAATGAAAAGTAAAACCAATTGTATCAAAGTAAAGCAAACACAAACAAAATGCAAATAACACGTATAACACCTTTTTGTTGATATGATTTTCTAATAAATAACCCCTAAAAAGGTGGATAGAAACCAACGAAACGTTGGGAAAATATGAAATAAATTAGTTTTATTTAATTCATAAAAAAACTTACCAATTAGCCCAGTCAAAAACGACACAAATAAATGAAAAAATTGTTATTAGATGTTTACATAACTTTACCTTCAATAATTGGGTCTAGCTAAAGTCTTCTTATTTGCCATAAAACTAACTTATAAGACTCAATATCGGTTCACGTTTTCATGTAGCCCCCATAAATAGGTAAATGCCGTAGCCCCGTCTACAATTCTTATATCCGATCTTACTAAAAATTAAAAAAAGGAGTTATGGGTAACTTAAACCAAACCTACCGAAGCTCGACTATATTGGCCCATCTTTTGAAATAGCCTACCGCCTTTTATATACGTGCTTTCATTTCAATTCTATTCAAAGAAACTTTTGTTGATTTAAGCATTTATTCAAGCAAAAAGAAATACTTTTTACGTAAAAAACAAACTATTTAATTTAAAATTCACTTTTTTCAGGATACTACAAACGTATCAAGTGAGTTGCGGTGGTACCACGGTACTGTTCTAAGTAAAAATGTATTAAAAAGTACCAAAGTATGAACTTTATCATCGCTGGTTAGTAGTGCATTTATAATTTTTACATTGTGGGCCAATTTCAGAAAAAATAATTTTAGCTTTCTTTCAAATAAATAGTTGGTTTTTGCCAACAGCACAGCTGCTAATCGTTATTTCTCTCTTTTCTATTTAATAGCGATCTAAATGGCAAAAAAATAGTTTACAAACTTATTTACAATCCAACAGCTAGGCTTAAATCTATTAAATCTTAGTAACAACTCTTGCACGGACACCAAATTTGCACCAGAAACAAGACGAACCAAAATTTTCGGCGGCGGCTCGCGCCGTTATTTTCCCTACTTCAAAACTAGAAAAAGTAGACAGAACAGCCAAAAACATCGCTTTTACTAAAAATAATTAATATTATTAATTTTTTAATCAAATTAAACATTTAAATGCAAAGTATTTAAATTAATTTGTTCTTTCATTTAAGAATATTAGCATTTTTAAAATGTGATGTGTATTAATGATAAAATGGTATTAATTTTTCAATATTGGTTCGACTTGGTACAGGTTATCGTGTATAAACAGCTGCCTTTTGACCGTACATGGGTTCAGTCTATTTCTCTTCGCTGTAATGCACGCACCTGCGACAGAGAAAGCTTTCTCGGACGAAGCTGAAGTTGCAGGAATACCGAAACAAAATTCAGCTAGTTTGGACACTTTTGGGAAAATCTAAAAATATAACCACAGGTGTTGGATGAAAATTTCTCATTTTTTAATTAAAATCACCTGTTCTTTTTGACGCCACCAATCCAAACATTCGGTATCTTCGTGAGAAGCATTGAAATAAGATTGGATCTCTTTACGGAGGTCACTATCACCTACTTGAGAGCTAGTTGATGCCATAAATTCCAGCATTGACTTCCGAGTCGCAGATAGATTCTATAAAAGCAAGATATTTAGATAAGCCTCATCTAACAATAAATTTAGTAAATAATAAAAATATTAGACCTATTTTTGTATTGTTGTAAAAACTAGCGCAATATGTGTGTATGTTTTAAATTACCACTTTCTTTGTTGTAGGTTCAGGTTCTACTGTTTCGTCACTGACCATTCGTTTTTGCGGTGAAATATTCGAAAGTTTAATTAATTCTTCATAAATAAGTTCCTCTTTCGAAATGCAGCTTTCTTCAGTATATTCGTCAACCAATTCTTCATTTACGATCGCAATCAGAGAGCCCAATTCCACCACCTGTTCGTTGATATCTCTCTAATTATATTTTCATAAAAGAAAATTATGCTGCAGATTGTTGGGTAGTTACGTCCATGTAAGTAAATAGTGGTTTTTTCAAATATTGTTAAAAATGCTGTGTATTTATTAATTATTTGTTTTTCCATTTTTTGGAAAATATAAGCTTGTCTTTCGGATTGAATTAAAGCGATGTTAACTGTGTCAAAATTTTTTTAAAAGCTTCGAAACATTGCAAATAGAGTATTCCAGCGTGTGTCGTATGAATTTTTAACGATGTTGGTTGTTTTTGTTCCAATGCATTAACAATCTTAAATCAGTATTGCCTGGTAAATATGTACCATATTCTTCTTCCAGATCTAGACACTCCACAATGTCGGATATTTCTGTTAGGATATTAATGACTTTTTCTTGATGGTATGCCTTTTGTATCATAGCCATATTCTCTACTGTGTACGAAAACTTTCTAAAAACGTTTTTTAAGTTTTATTACAACATCTTTTATTGATTCGAATTTTGGATTATTCAGTACATCATTAACTAAAAACCGGTGTATCGCATGTGCCATACACTCGCACCTCACAATGTGTGCCAACTTCGCACCTGAAATTATATTGCTTCCACCGTCACTGATCGCATTAATTCTTCGTTATTCTAGGTTAAATTCTTTTATCGTGGATGCGATTGTATCAGCTATACGAATCCCTGTGTGGGGATGCGCAAAATACTCTGTTTTTAGAGATACAGAAATCAAAGTAAGCTTTAAGCAATAATGCACTTTTATGGTAATGTACGAAAGGTGTTTATAATTGTCAGTCTATAAGTCGAGAACCAAAGAAATATTTTCAGGTGCACTTTACAGTTTCTCTTTGACTATTTTCATATAGACTTGGTACACATTTTACAACGCGGTTGTGGCTACTGTCCACCTTCTGAGAATCTCTAAATCAAGTTTAAGTTGCGATATAAACTTTCTAAACCCCGGTCTCTCAACTATATTGAAAGGTTGTAAATCCGTATAACACATTTCAGCAATTCTTCTGGCGTTGACAAATTTGGCTTCCCCCTTATTTCTAAAAATATTTGATGAAGATCCTGCCAGTGCCTTATTTGTAATTTGAAGACTTGTCCCAGAAGTCTTCGTTTTGATTTCTATATCGTGTACTGAACGTAAGTGTGTAATGAGATTTTAAGTTGATGTTTCGGAGCTAAATCTATATATGTGACAGCGCATAGAGAAAGGGACCTAAGGGTAAAAAAATCAGTTTTCATTTTTTTCTTTTTTTGATGTGGACAAAATCTGAGCATCGAATGAGACCGATCCCATGCCCCAAATGTGTTCCCTCCCAGAGATATGCGCGTTTTATGAAAGTAAAGTCGACGATTCTAAGCGCAAATAGAAAGGGATCTAATCTTTAAAATGGCTCTCCTGAACAAAACTGGTTTTTAACCTTAGGTCCCTTTCTATTTTTCGCGTCGCATATACAGAAATATTTATAGTTTTAGTTTCCAATGTTGTACGAATTTAAGTTTGGTCTGAGGAAGGCTGCCTTTGCGTGTTTAAACGAAATTTTATTCAAGTTATATATGTAAGTTACATCCCGGTCAGCACAATTCGTTCACTTATTCTGATGACCGGAAATATATGTCGGCGATATACTGCTGCAAAATGAACACTATAATTCTTTTTTGATGGAAGCATACTAACATCTTAACATTTGTTTATTCTTTCCATTTGACCCATATAAAAATCCATCAAAATTAACTTACCCTTTTAAAGTTGTAAGCTCCATCCCAAAGCAAAGCTTGCAAAAACGAGACTTTTTAAGAACGGCACTCTTGCCCAGAAAGAGGAATCCAAAATAGTTACACACTTCCGATCCGGTTCCTTAACGCTCTTTCAAAACTATTTTTGCAACATACTCCGTTTTTGTTGTGCCCAATTAGGTTCTCATATTTTCCAATTTGCTGGTCTGCGTTCGTTCTGATGAATTCTACAGCGTTGAAGTGGTCGCTATCGGAGTCACTCTCCAGATTTTCGATCTCCATACTTTCAGCAAATCTAATGGCTTCCACATTTTCTCTGCCATCACGACTGGATGGATGAAAATATCCCCGAATTGTTCTTTTCATTTTGAAATATCTAAAAAATTCAATAACACATAAACTACATAATAATTAATAATATCCGAGTTGTTGTCTGTTTATGTGTTAAAGTATTACTTCTCCTTTTTTACTTTCACCGAGATGGTCGATTTAGCGCATACAGTTGCACAGCAAAACAATGTGAAAGTGGTATTAAAAAAATTGGCTAAATAAATGGGCAAAGTATAGTAATAATAGTCGTCGGGTCGGCTAGCCGCCGACCGCGCCGATACGTCTTGCTTCTCTGGTTTGCACCATAGATAGAACTTTTGATTCTAAGCAGAAAATATTAAATACAAAAATCGGCGGTCTCTCATAGTTTCCGAGTTATGGGCCTCAAAAGTTTAGACGTATACTTATAATTCGGATATTGCGCCATATCTGTGAAACTTTTACTTTATTATTAAGCAACATGTGAATCGTTGGAAAGCTTATTACAACACCTTTCCAGTTATACATACATATATTCCATCTGTTAGCCCATTAAGAAGCCGTAGCAAAATAAAAGCCTCATAACTGGAAAATGCTTATTTTTAAGTACGTATTTATCGATCTAGTTTTGTAGCCAACATCTTAACCTTCTCATTTAACGCATTTTTTGATGTTTTAACCCTTCTAAAACAGATAAAAAGCTCTTTCTTGAAAAAAATGAAAAATTGCTGTTTTTCAGTTAATTTTTTGACAGCGGTTTCAAGTTGACAAAAAAACATTTATAAAGAATTTATAACTTTTATTTCTTATACGTAGTTTTGACCCTTCTCGCGCGTAGTTTTGACCCTTCAGCGGCGGTATTTCCAGTTGACAAAAAACATTTATAACATTTATTTCTTATACATAGTTTTAACTAGATTTTCTAGAACAGGAGATAATACCCTTTATTAATGAAAACCGGAATAAAATGTTGAAATAGTAGAGGTTTAAACTGAAAATTAGGCCGCAGGCGAAGTTCTGTTTTATTTCTTTATTTACAGATTTCCTTTATTAACAAAAAAAATAAGTGTAATTGTTTATTTTTGAAATGTCAAAGCTAAATAAGTTGGACATATTTTTGCTTTACGGCAAAGCAAGTAACTTATTGTAACCGGCTGTCGTGGAGACAGGCAGCCTGTTCTATGGACCGGATTGACCCGAAGCAGCAATTCTTCGGCCAAGGGCTGTCATCCCGGCACACAGTTGCCCCTACAACAACAACAACTTATTGTAACACGGATTGACCCGAAGAGCAATTCTTCGGCCAAGGGCTGTCACCCCGCACACAGTTGCCGCTACAACAACAACTTATTGTACTTCCATGTCAATACCAATGAGGGTAACTTGTACAAGATGGGTGATATAAGCTTTGCCAAGAAGTATATTTTGATATCCAGGTGAAGGAAACGAATGTTGTTCAGACCTGTCTTATAGTTTCGATGGTCTAAAGGTTCTCTTTTACACCGCTGGCCCTGTCTCTCTAGATCATGAAGATCGTACCTGATCTACCTGAGCGGAGGCATCCTGTCTAAGAGATGGTGGTAAGGATGACTGCTGCGAAAACACCCTAGCAGGCTGCTATTTTTCTGTTTTCCCCTAAACGAAAATTATGTATTCTTAACATTAAAGAAATTATATATTGAACAGGGATTAACCGGCTCAAGACCTCATGCATCTATATTTAAAAAGAAGAAGAGTTTTTAAGAAATCATGATAAAGCAGTGTGAAGCCACGAAAAACAATGTCACTTTGCCATTTTGTTAAAAACTTGTCTTCTACTTACATATAGATGCAAGAGGTCTTGAGCCGGAAATAAAACAAAACGGCACGGCACACAATTTGATATAGTCAACTAAACTCTTTTTACAACACACACACGTTGTTAAAGAAATCTATTGATGGCTCTCAATGTAGAGTCTCTGTAGAGGTGGCAAGAGTGAGTTGTATTTTTTTGGGCAATTGTGTGAAGAAAACTTAAAAAAAGGTAAGGTTTACAACAGTAGTTCTCATTCGTCTGGGGAGAGCCTGGCCTTATAGAGTTCGGTTTTACTTTAAACTATTGCTGCAAGGCATGCTGAAGAGGGTTGTCACGGCCCGAAATCACGATAAAAGCAGCGTGCAGCCAAGAAAATCAATGTCACTTTGCCAATTTGTTAAAAACTTGGCTCAAGACCTCGAGCCGGTTAATCCCTATTCAATGTGTAAAAGCAACAGACCGAAATTAAACAATCGAGCTGAACAAAAAATATAAGTAAATATTTATTAAAAAATTCTTACATTTTGCTCAGGTCGTCCTTTTATGTGTTGCCTCTGTGCTTCCAGACTAATCCAATAGTACTATCTTCATTTAAGTTTTTCAATTTTAGTATAACAATGATTACATTTTTGTTTGTCTGAAGATACATTCTAAAATCGAAACACAATTGAAGGAATCTTTTCCTAAAAGCTGTTAATAATAATAAAATTTTTAAACTATAGTAAATTTTATAATAATCTGGCATCTTTAAACCACTGAGCACAAAACATTTTCGTCGCCATTACTGATAAAAAGGACTCATTTATGGCTTGCAATAGACTTCAAATTAAAACGGAGGACCGTCCACAATTTGTAATCCAAATCTGCCTTAGGACCATTCTTCAGAGGAAATGAACGCTGGCAAATTGTTTCGAAGCCAGGCCTGGGACGTTTTAGCCGGCGGCGAATCCTGCTGGAAAGTCCATGGCTGTTTTTGGAACAGGGAATTGTTAAGAGGCTTCACAACAGCTTCCAAAACGGATTCTTGGTAAACTTTGGCCGATCTTTTAGCTCCTTGTTCGCAGAAATGCAGATCAGTGACCCTATCGTAAGAGACACCCCACCAAACCATGACTGAAGCTGGGTGATGACCCTTTTCCACCCTTGGGATCAGTTCAGATGCTTCCTTGGATGACCTCACATACACTCTATCAATTTGCTTGTTAAATTTTTCCTGAACGGTATAAATTTTTTTAACAGTGAACAAAATTTTTCTTTGCAAGTTATCAGCGTGCTTCACCAAAAGACGTTCGCATTTTTCAATCCTATTTTTTTTAAAGCTGCAGTCAATAAAAGTCCGGTACGTCGTTTTAAAGTCCCAAGTCTTTTTTAACGATTCGACTCATGGACTTTTGCGTGATATTCATCTCATGGCCCATGATTTTCTGTTTTCAGAGTGGATTTCTGTGAATTCTTGATTTAACGGCTTTGATGACATTCGGTGGCAGACTTTTACATCTCCAGTCTCCTCAAACAGTTTTATGCATCGGTAGACGAACATGCGGCTAATCCCTAGTGGCCGGAGCGTTTTGAAAATAACGTTTTTTTCACACTTGAAAAGCACTATTACAGCGATACGGTTCTCATTATCTGACCACTCCATGATGAATGTTAAAACAATTTTAAAATCCCGTTACAGACTGGCGCTATTGAGGTTAGCTTTCAAAACCCATATGACATTAACGGCGTATGTTCAGTTCTACTATCGAAATGGGTGTGATCAATGTTTTAACAGTATTTATGTCCCTACTACGTACATGATTTTCTGATTCTGCTCACGGTCTTTTAACTTGTTCACCTGGTGCTACCAGGAAATATTATTTCAACAAAAGGAGCGTAGATTTAAATATTTTCAGCATAAATCATTCTAGAACCAAAATGCGCATGATGATACTTGTATATATCGAATTTCGATGCAGTCGGTTAAGGGTTAAAAGATAAATGCTCCATTGACAAATTCATTCTCTTATAGAGAAAGCATTTTTGCAGATTTTAATGCAACTGGGAAGTACCAATTGTTTAAAAGAACATTAAGAAATTTGACTGTGAAGTCAGGGAGATTCATAATAATATAGTTCGAAATTCGGTCGATACTAGTATCTTTTGTTGTTAATATTGGAATTAATTAATTTAATTTTACTGCCTTCCGTAAGGTGGTATATCACTAACTATGGACCGACAACATAATCAACCATAACACCAAACCAAACAGTACCCTTAATGGGGTGTCGTCTATGGTGGATCTTCTCGATATCCAGGTTAAGGAAACGCGCCAGCTGTCAGCTGAGTGGGCGGACAATTCAAGAGGTACAGCACATCATGTTGTCCCTGATAGCAGGCGGGACAAATGTCCGGAACGTTAGCATTAATTCGTTCCCAACACGAATTGAAGTGGCTGCACCATCCAGATCTCAGCTGAGCCGAACCACGCGCGTCTGCCGAGTTAGCACCTTCTCCTGAGGTGAAATCTCTGCCTTGTACCGATGGACCTCTCTCTAGATCATGAATATCTTATCTGATCTGCTTGGGCGGAGGCATCCTGTCCATGACATTGTGGTCAGGGTGACTGTCAACCAAGCAGTTTTTGCTAAGACAACTAGCGACTGCCGGTTCTATGTACCGGATTGACCCAAAACAAACACTCTACAGCCGGAGGCAGTAACCTCAACAATAGGAATTTGAAAAAACCGATAATTTGTACGTTGCTGAAGTGTGTTTTTATACATTATGTATTTTATTTTTACATGTATTTAATTTTTTGTTTTTGACATACGGCTGAAGCAGGGGTAAGCAATTTTTATCACGAAAACTCGGTCGAACAAAAAATACATTGTTGAGGTGACTGCCCCTGGCCGAAGAGTGTTTCGGGTCAATCCGGTACATAGAACCGGCAGTCGCGGGATTGCTGTTACCTCACTGACTTAGTACGCCTTTCCATGGCGAGGTATATGAAAATATCCGCCTCCAAATTATCAGCCACACTGTTTACTGCATGGACCTCAGAGGTGCGGTTGCCACTCAATGTGAAAGTCGATGACGTCAACATCCCGACTACCAACTACCCCAAAATCCTTGGGGTCACATTGGACAGCCTTTTTCGATCCTCTGCACATGATACAGCTATCTGCGATAAACTCAAAAGTAGGAACAAGGTCCTTAAGTCACTTGCCGGCAGTACTTGGGGAGCCGACAAAGAAACCTTGTTGACCTCTTACAAAGCGATAGGTCGGTCTGTAGCAAACTACGCAGCACCTGTATGGTCGGCGAACATGAGTACGAAGCAGTGGAAGAAAATTCAGACTTGCCAGAATGCCGCCCTCAGAACATCAACAGGGTGTCTTCTTATGTCTTCTGAGGACCATCTACATAAGGAGACGAAGGTCCTTACCGTGCGCAGACACAATTTCCTGCTGTATAAGCAAGTCATCCCAACCACCTCTTAAACAGGATGCCTCCGCCCAGGCAGATCAGGTACGATCTGCATGACCTAGAGAGAGAGCTCCAGCGGTATAAGAGAGAACCTTTTAATCATCGAACTATCAGGCAAGTCTGAACAACATTCACGCCGATGAAGTCGCAGCAGCAGTATCCAGCTACCAGTGTGAATGTAGTGCTAGGGGAGCATCCCCCGGAGATTTCACCTGAGGAGAAGGTACTACCTCGGCAGACGCGCGTATTTCTGGCACAGCTGAGAACTAGATGGTGCAGCCACCTCAATTCTTACTGGGCACGAACTGATGCTAACGTTCCGGTCATCAGTCCCGCCTGCCATCAGGGACCACATGATGTGCTGCACCAATTCAATTGTCCGGTGTGAAGAAAACTTAAAAAAAGGTAAGGTTTACAACAGTAGTTCTCATTCGTCTGGGGAGAGCCTGGCCTTATAGAGTTCGGTTTTACTTTAAACTATTGCTGCAAAGCATGCTGAAGAGGGTTGTCACGGCCCGAAATCACGATAAAAGCAGCGTGCAGCCAAGAAAATCAATGTCACTCGAGCCGGTTAATCCCTATTCAATGTGTAAAAGCAACAGACCGAAATTAAACAATCGAGCTGAACAAAAAATATAAGTAAATATTTATTAAAAAATTCTTACATTTTGCTCAGGTCGTCCTTTTATGGGTTGCCTCTGTGCTTCCAGACTAATCCAATAGTACTATCTTCATTTAAGTTTTTCAATTTTAGTATAACAATGATTACATTTTTGTTTGTCTGAAGATACATTCTAAAATCGAAACACAATTGAAGGAATCTTTTCCTAAAAGCTGTTAATAATAATAAAATTTTTAAACTATAGTAAATTTTATAATAATCTGGCATCTTTAAACCACTGAGCACAAAACATTTTCGTCGCCATTACTGATAAAAAGGACTCATTTATGGCTTGCAATAGACTTCAAAGACTTCAAATTAAAACGAAGGACCGTCCACAATTTGTAATCCAAATCTGCCTTAGGACCATTCTTCAGAGGAAATGAACGCTGGCAAATTGTTTCGAAGCCAGGCCTGGGACGTTTTAGCCGGCGGCGAATCCTGCTGGAAAGTCCATGGCTGTTTTTGGAACAGGGAATTGTTAAGAGGCTTCACAACAGCTTCCAAAACGGATTCTTGGTAAACTTTGGCCGATCTTTTAGCTCCTTGTTCGCAGAAATGCAGATCAGTGACCCTATCGTAAGAGACACCCCGCCAAACCATGACTGAAGCTGGGTGATGACCCTTTTCCACCCTTGGGATCAGTTCAGATGCTTCCTTGGATGACCTCGCATACACTCTATCATTTTGCTTGTTAAATTTTTCCTGAACGGTATAAATTTTTTTAACAGTGAACAAAATTTTTCTTTGCAAGTTATCAGCGTGCTTCACCAAAAGACGTTCGCATTTTTCAATCCTATTTTTTTTAAAGCTGCAGTCAATAAAAGTCCGGTACGTCGTTTTAAAGTCCCAAGTCTTTTTTAACGATTCGACTCATGGACTTTTGCGTGATATTCATCTCATGGCCATGATTTTCTGTTTTCAGAGTGGATTTCTGTGAATTCTTGATTTAACGGCTTTGATGACATTCGGTGGCAGACTTTTACATCTCCAGTCTCCTCAAACAGTTTTATGCATCGGTAGACGAACATGCGGCTAATCCCTAGTGGCCGGAGCGTTTTGAAAATAACGTTTTTTTCACACTTGAAAAGCACTATTACAGCGATACGGTTCTCATTATCTGACCACTCCATGATGAATGTTAAAACAATTTTAAAATCCCGTTACAGACTGGCGCTATTGAGGTTAGCTTTCAAAACCCATATGACATTAACGGCGTATGTTCAGTTCTACTATCGAAATGGGTGTGATCAATGTTTTAACAGTATTTATGTCCCTACTACGTACATGAGTTTCTGATTCTGCTCACGGTCTTTTAACTTGTTCACCTGGTGCTACCAGGAAATATTATTTCAACAAAAGGAGCGTAGATTTAAATATTTTCAGCATAAATCATTCTAGAACCAAAATGCTCATGATGATACTCGTATATATCGAATTTCGATGCAGTCGGTTAAGGGTTAAAAGATAAATGCTCCATTGACAAATTCATTCTCTTATAGAGAAAGCATTTTTGCAGATTTTAATGCAACTGGGAAGTACCAATTGTTTAAAAGAACATTAAGAAATTTGACTGTGAAGTCAGGGAGATTCATAATAATATAGTTCGAAATTCGGTCGATACTAGTATCTTTTGTTGTTAATATTGGAATTAATTAATTTAATTTTACTGCCTTCCGTAAGGTGGTATATCACTAACTATGGACCGACAACATAATCAACCATAACACCAAACCAAACAGTACCCTTAATGGGGTGTCGTCTATGGTGGATCTTCTCGATATCCAGGTTAAGGAAACGCGCCAGCTGTCAGCTGAGTGGGCGGACAATTCAAGAGGTACAGCACATCATGTTGTCCCTGATAGCAGGCGGGACAAATGTCCGGAACGTTAGCATTAATTCGTTCCCAACACGAATTGAAGTGGCTGCACCATCCAGATCTCAGCTGAGCCGAACCACGCGCGTCTGCCGAGTTAGCACCTTCTCCTGAGGTGAAATCTCTGCCTTGTACCGATGGACCTCTCTCTAGATCATGAATATCTTATCTGATATTCTTGGGCGGAGGCATCCTGTCCATGACATTGTGGTCAGGGTGACTGTCAACCAAGCAGTTTTTGCTAAGACAACTAGCGACTGCCGGTTCTATGTACCGGATTGACCCAAAACAAACACTCTACAGCCGGAGGCAGTCACCTCAACAATAGGAATTTGAAAAAACCGATAATTTGTACGTTGCTGAAGTGTGTTTTTATACATTATGTATTTTATTTTTACATGTATTTAATTTTTTGTTTTTGACATACGGCTGAAGCAGGGGTAAGCAATTTTTATCACGAAAACTCGGTCGAACAAAAAATACATTGTTGAGGTGACTGCCCCTGGCCGAAGAATGTTTCGGGTCAATCCGGTACATAGAACCGGCAGTCGCGGGATTGCTGTTACCTCACTGACTTAGCACGCCTTTCCATGGCGAGGTATATGAAAATATCCGCCTCCAAATTATCAGCCACACTGTTTACTGCATGGACCTCAGAGGTGCGGTTGCCACTCAATGTGAAAGTCGATGACGTCAACATCCCGACTACCAACTACCCCAAAATCCTTGGGGTCACATTGGAAGCCTTTTTCGATCCTCTGCACATGATACAGCTATCTGCGATAAACTCAAAAGTAGGAACAAGGTCCTTAAGTCACTTGCCGGCAGTACTTGGGGAGCCGACAAAGAAACCTTGTTGACCTCTTACAAAGCGATAGGTCGGTCTGTAGCAAACTACGCAGCACCTGTATGGTCGGCGAACATGAGTACGAAGCAGTGGAAGAAAATTCAGACTTGCCAGAATGCCGCCCTCAGAACATCAACAGGGTGTCTTCTTATGTCTTCTGAGGACCATCTACATAAGGAGACGAAGGTCCTTACCGTGCGCAGACACAATTTCCTGCTGTATAAGCAAGTCATCCCAACCACCACCTCTTAAACAGGATGCCTCCGCCCAGGCAGATCAGGTACGATCTGCATGACCTAGAGAGAGAGCTCCAGCGGTATAAGAGAGAACCTTTTAATCATCGAACTATCAGGCAAGTCTGAACAACATTCACGCCGATGAAGTCGCAGCAGCAGTATCCAGCTACCAGTGTGAATGTAGTGCTAGGGGAGCATCCCCCGGAGATTTCACCTGAGGAGAAGGTACTACCTCGGCAGACGCGCGTGTTTCTGGCACAGCTGAGAACTAGATGGTGCAGCCACCTCAATTCTTACTGGGCACGAACTGATGCTAACGTTCCGGTCATCAGTCCCGCCTGCCATCAGGGACCACATGATGTGCTGCACCAATTCAATTGTCCGGTGTGAAGAAAACTTAAAAAAAGGTAAGGTTTACAACAGTAGTTCTCATTCGTCTGGGGAGAGCCTGGCCTTATAGAGTTCGGTTTTACTTTAAACTATTGCTGCAAAGCATGCTGAAGAGGGTTGTCACGGCCCGAAATCACGATAAAAGCAGCGTGCAGCCAAGAAAATCAATGTCACTCGAGCCGGTTAATCCCTATTCAATGTGTAAAAGCAACAGACCGAAATTAAACAATCGAGCTGAACAAAAAATATAAGTAAATATTTATTAAAAAATTCTTACATTTTGCTCAGGTCGTCCTTTTATGTGTTGCCTCTGTGCTTCCAGACTAATCCAATAGTACTATCTTCATTTAAGTTTTTCAATTTTAGTATAACAATGATTACATTTTTGTTTGTCTGAAGATACATTCTAAAATCGAAACACAATTGAAGGAATCTTTTCCTAAAAGCTGTTAATAATAATAAAATTTTTAAACTATAGTAAATTTTATAATAATCTGGCATCTTTAAACCACTGAGCACAAAACATTTTCGTCGCCATTACTGATAAAAAGGACTCATTTATGGCTTGCAATAGACTTCAAAGACTTCAAAGACTTCAAATTAAAACGAAGGACCGTCCACAATTTGTAATCCAAATCTGCCTTAGGACCATTCTTCAGAGGAAATGAACGCTGGCAAATTGTTTCGAAGCCAGGCCTGGGACGTTTTAGCCGGCGGCGAATCCTGCTGGAAAGTCCATGGCTGTTTTTGGAACAGGGAATTGTTAAGAGGCTTCACAACAGCTTCCAAAACGGATTCTTGGTAAACTTTGGCCGATCTTTTAGCTCCTTGTTCGCAGAAATGCAGATCAGCGACCCTATCGTAAGAGACACCCCACCAAACCATGACTGAAGCTGGGTGATGACCCTTTTCCACCCTTGGGATCAGTTCAGATGCTTCCTTGGATGACCTCGCATACACTCTATCATTTTGCTTGTTAAATTTTTCCTGAACGGTATAAATTTTTTTAACAGTGAACAAAATTTTTCTTTGCAAGTTATCAGCGTGCTTCACCAAAAGACGTTCGCATTTTTCAATCCTATTTTTTTTAAAGCTGCAGTCAATAAAAGTCCGGTACGTCGTTTTAAAGTCCCAAGTCTTTTTTAACGATTCGACTCATGGACTTTTGCGTGATATTCATCTCATGGCCCATGATTTTCTGTTTTCAGAGTGGATTTCTGTGAATTCTTGATTTAACGGCTTTGATGACATTCGGTGGCAGACTTTTACATCTCCAGTCTCCTCAAACAGTTTTATGCATCGGTAGACGAACATGCGGCTAATCCCTAGTGGCCGGAGCGTTTTGAAAATAACGTTTTTTTCACACTTGAAAAGCACTATTACAGCGATACGGTTCTCATTATCTGACCACTCCATGATGAATGTTAAAACAATTTTAAAATCCCGTTACAGACTGGCGCTATTGAGGTTAGCTTTCAAAACCCATATGACATTAACGGCGTATGTTCAGTTCTACTATCGAAATGGGTGTGATCAATGTTTTAACAGTATTTATGTCCCTACTACGTACATGATTTTCTGATTCTGCTCACGGTCTTTTAACTTGTTCACCTGGTGCTACCAGGAAATATTATTTCAACAAAAGGAGCGTAGATTTAAATATTTTCAGCATAAATCATTCTAGAACCAAAATGCGCATGATGATACTTGTATATATCGAATTTCGATGCAGTCGGTTAAGGGTTAAAAGATAAATGCTCCATTGACAAATTCATTCTCTTATAGAGAAAGCATTTTTGCAGATTTTAATGCAACTGGGAAGTACCAATTGTTTAAAAGAACATTAAGAAATTTGACTGTGAAGTCAGGGAGATTCATAATAATATAGTTCGAAATTCGGTCGATACTAGTATCTTTTGTTGTTAATATTGGAATTAATTAATTTAATTTTACTGCCTTCCGTAAGGTGGTATATCACTAACTATGGACCGACAACATAATCAACCATAACACCAAACCAAACAGTACCCTTAATGGGGTGTCGTCTATGGTGGATCTTCTCGATATCCAGGTTAAGGAAACGCGCCAGCTGTCAGCTGAGTGGGCGGACAATTCAAGAGGTACAGCACATCATGTTGTCCCTGATAGCAGGCGGGACAAATGTCCGGAACGTTAGCATTAATTCGTTCCCAACACGAATTGAAGTGGCTGCACCATCCAGATCTCAGCTGAGCCGAACCACGCGCGTCTGCCGAGTTAGCACCTTCTCCTGAGGTGAAATCTCTGCCTTGTACCGATGGACCTCTCTCTAGATCATGAATATCTTATCTGATCTGCTTGGGCGGAGGCATCCTGTCCATGACATTGTGGTCAGGGTGACTGTCAACCAAGCAGTTTTTGCTAAGACAACTAGCGACTGCCGGTTCTATGTACCGGATTGACCCAAAACAAACACTCTACAGCCGGAGGCAGTAACCTCAACAATAGGAATTTGAAAAAACCGATAATTTGTACGTTGCTGAAGTGTGTTTTTATACATTATGTATTTTATTTTTACATGTATTTAATTTTTTGTTTTTGACATACGGCTGAAGCAGGGGTAAGCAATTTTTATCACGAAAACTCGGTCGAACAAAAAATACATTGTTGAGGTGACTGCCCCTGGCCGAAGAGTGTTTCGGGTCAATCCGGTACATAGAACCGGCAGTCGCGGGATTGCTGTTACCTCACTGACTTAGTACGCCTTTCCATGGCGAGGTATATGAAAATATCCGCCTCCAAATTATCAGCCACACTGTTTACTGCATGGACCTCAGAGGTGCGGTTGCCACTCAATGTGAAAGTCGATGACGTCAACATCCCGACTACCAACTACCCCAAAATCCTTGGGGTCACATTGGACAGCCTTTTTCGATCCTCTGCACATGATACAGCTATCTGCGATAAACTCAAAAGTAGGAACAAGGTCCTTAAGTCACTTGCCGGCAGTACTTGGGGAGCCGACAAAGAAACCTTGTTGACCTCTTACAAAGCGATAGGTCGGTCTGTAGCAAACTACGCAGCACCTGTATGGTCGGCGAACATGAGTACGAAGCAGTGGAAGAAAATTCAGACTTGCCAGAATGCCGCCCTCAGAACATCAACAGGGTGTCTTCTTATGTCTTCTGAGGACCATCTACATAAGGAGACGAAGGTCCTTACCGTGCGCAGACACAATTTCCTGCTGTATAAGCAAGTCATCCCAACCACCACCTCTTAAACAGGATGCCTCCGCCCAGGCAGATCAGGTACGATCTGCATGACCTAGAGAGAGAGCTCCAGCGGTATAAGAGAGAACCTTTTAATCATCGAACTATCAGGCAAGTCTGAACAACATTCACGCCGATGAAGTCGCAGCAGCAGTATCCAGCTACCAGTGTGAATGTAGTGCTAGGGGAGCATCCCCCGGAGATTTCACCTGAGGAGAAGGTACTACCTCGGCAGACGCGCGTGTTTCTGGCACAGCTGAGAACTAGATGGTGCAGCCACCTCAATTACTGGGCACGAACTGATGCTAACGTTCCGGTCATCAGTCCCGCCTGCCATCAGGGACCACATGATGTGCTGCACCAATTCAATTGTCCGGTGTGAAGAAAACTTAAAAAAAGGTAAGGTTTACAACAGTAGTTCTCATTCGTCTGGGGAGAGCCTGGCCTTATAGAGTTCGGTTTTACTTTAAACTATTGCTGCAAAGCATGCTGAAGAGGGTTGTCACGGCCCGAAATCACGATAAAAGCAGCGTGCAGCCAAGAAAATCAATGTCACTCGAGCCGGTTAATCCCTATTCAATGTGTAAAAGCAACAGACCGAAATTAAACAATCGAGCTGAACAAAAAATATAAGTAAATATTTATTAAAAAATTCTTACATTTTGCTCAGGTCGTCCTTTTATGTGTTGCCTCTGTGCTTCCAGACTAATCCAATAGTACTATCTTCATTTAAGTTTTTCAATTTTAGTATAACAATGATTACATTTTTGTTTGTCTGAAGATACATTCTAAAATCGAAACACAATTGAAGGAATCTTTTCCTAAAAGCTGTTAATAATAATAAAATTTTTAAACTATAGTAAATTTTATAATAATCTGGCATCTTTAAACCACTGAGCACAAAACATTTTCGTCGCCATTACTGATAAAAAGGACTCATTTATGGCTTGCAATAGACTTCAAAGACTTCAAAGACTTCAAATTAAAACGAAGGACCGTCCACAATTTGTAATCCAAATCTGCCTTAGGACCATTCTTCAGAGGAAATGAACGCTGGCAAATTGTTTCGAAGCCAGGCCTGGGACGTTTTAGCCGGCGGCGAATCCTGCTGGAAAGTCCATGGCTGTTTTTAGAACAGGGAATTGTTAAGAGGCTTCACAACAGCTTCCAAAACGGATTCTTGGTAAACTTTGGCCGATCTTTTAGCTCCTTGTTCGCAGAAATGCAGATCAGTGACCCTATCGTAAGAGACACCCCACCAAACCATGACTGAAGCTGGGTGATGACCCTTTTCCACCCTTGGGATCAGTTCAGATGCTTCCTTGGATGACCTCGCATACACTCTATCATTTTGCTTGTTAAATTTTTCCTGAACGGTATAAATTTTTTTAACAGTGAACAAAATTTTTCTTTGCAAGTTATCAGCGTGCTTCACCAAAAGACGTTCGCATTTTTCAATCCTATTTTTTTTAAAGCTGCAGTCAATAAAAGTCCGGTACGTCGTTTTAAAGTCCCAAGTCTTTTTTAACGATTCGACTCATGGACTTTTGCGTGATATTCATCTCATGGCCCATGATTTTCTGTTTTCAGAGTGGATTTCTGTGAATTCTTGATTTAACGGCTTTGATGACATTCGGTGGCAGACTTTTACATCTCCAGTCTCCTCAAACAGTTTTATGCATCGGTAGACGAACATGCGGCTAATCCCTAGTGGCCGGAGCGTTTTGAAAATAACGTTTTTTTCACACTTGAAAAGCACTATTACAGCGATACGGTTCTCATTATCTGACCACTCCATGATGAATGTTAAAACAATTTTAAAATCCCGTTACAGACTGGCGCTATTGAGGTTAGCTTTCAAAACCCATATGACATTAACGGCGTATGTTCAGTTCTACTATCGAAATGGGTGTGATCAATGTTTTAACAGTATTTATGTCCCTACTACGTACATGATTTTCTGATTCTGCTCACGGTCTTTTAACTTGTTCACCTGGTGCTACCAGGAAATATTATTTCAACAAAAGGAGCGTAGATTTAAATATTTTCAGCATAAATCATTCTAGAACCAAAATGCGCATGATGATACTCGTATATATCGAATTTCGATGCAGTCGGTTAAGGGTTAAAAGATAAATGCTCCATTGACAAATTCATTCTCTTATAGAGAAAGCATTTTTGCAGATTTTAATGCAACTGGGAAGTACCAATTGTTTAAAAGAACATTAAGAAATTTGACTGTGAAGTCAGGGAGATTCATAATAATATAGTTCGAAATTCGGTCGATACTAGTATCTTTTGTTGTTAATATTGGAATTAATTAATTTAATTTTACTGCCTTCCGTAAGGTGGTATATCACTAACTATGGACCGACAACATAATCAACCATAACACCAAACCAAACAGTACCCTTAATGGGGTGTCGTCTATGGTGGATCTTCTCGATATCCAGGTTAAGGAAACGCGCCAGCTGTCAGCTGAGTGGGCGGACAATTCAAGAGGTACAGCACATCATGTTGTCCCTGATAGCAGGCGGGACAAATGTCCGGAACGTTAGCATTAATTCGTTCCCAACACGAATTGAAGTGGCTGCACCATCCAGATCTCAGCTGAGCCGAACCACGCGCGTCTGCCGAGTTAGCACCTTCTCCTGAGGTGAAATCTCTGCCTTGTACCGATGGACCTCTCTCTAGATCATGAATATCTTATCTGATATTCTTGGGCGGAGGCATCCTGTCCATGACATTGTGGTCAGGGTGACTGTCAACCAAGCAGTTTTTGCTAAGACAACTAGCGGTTCTATGTACCGGATTGACCCAAAACAAACACTCTACAGCCGGAGGCAGTCACCTCAACAATAGGAATTTGAAAAAACCGATAATTTGTACGTTGCTGAAGTGTGTTTTTATACATTATGTATTTTATTTTTACATGTATTTAATTTTTTGTTTTTGACATACGGCTGAAGCAGGGGTAAGCAATTTTTATCACGAAAACTCGGTCGAACAAAAAATACATTGTTGAGGTGACTGCCCCTGGCCGAAGAATGTTTCGGGTCAATCCGGTACATAGAACCGGCAGTCGCGGGATTGCTGTTACCTCACTGACTTAGCACGCCTTTCCATGGCGAGGTATATGAAAATATCCGCCTCCAAATTATCAGCCACACTGTTTACTGCATGGACCTCAGAGGTGCGGTTGCCACTCAATGTGAAAGTCGATGACGTCAACATCCCGACTACCAACTACCCCAAAATCCTTGGGGTCACATTGGACAGCCTTTTTCGATCCTCTGCACATGATACAGCTATCTGCGATAAACTCAAAAGTAGGAACAAGGTCCTTAAGTCACTTGCCGGCAGTACTTGGGGAGCCGACAAAGAAACCTTGTTGACCTCTTACAAAGCGATAGGTCGGTCTGTAGCAAACTACGCAGCACCTGTATGGTCGGCGAACATGAGTACGAAGCAGTGGAAGAAAATTCAGACTTGCCAGAATGCCGCCCTCAGAACATCAACAGGGTGTCTTCTTATGTCTTCTGAGGACCATCTACATAAGGAGACGAAGGTCCTTACCGTGCGCAGACACAATTTCCTGCTGTATAAGCAAGTCATCCCAACCACCACCTCTTAAACAGGATGCCTCCGCCCAGGCAGATCAGGTACGATCTGCATGACCTAGAGAGAGAGCTCCAGCGGTATAAGAGAGAACCTTTTAATCATCGAACTATCAGGCAAGTCTGAACAACATTCACGCCGATGAAGTCGCAGCAGCAGTATCCAGCTACCAGTGTGAATGTAGTGCTAGGGGAGCATCCCCCGGAGATTTCACCTGAGGAGAAGGTACTACCTCGGCAGACGCGCGTGTTTCTGGCACAGCTGAGAACTAGATGGTGCAGCCACCTCAATTCTTACTGGGCACGAACTGATGCTAACGTCCGGTCATCAGTCCCGCCTGCCATCGGGGACCACATGATGTGCTGCACCAATTCAATTGTCCGGTGTGAAGAAAACTTAAAAAAAGGTAAGGTTTACAACAGTAGTTCTCATTCGTCTGGGGAGAGCCTGGCCTTATAGAGTTCGGTTTTACTTTAAACTATTGCTGCAAAGCATGCTGAAGAGGGTTGTCACGGCCCGAAATCACGATAAAAGCAGCGTGCAGCCAAGAAAATCAATGTCACTCGAGCCGGTTAATCCCTATTCAATGTGTAAAAGCAACAGACCGAAATTAAACAATCGAGCTGAACAAAAAATATAAGTAAATATTTATTAAAAAATTCTTACATTTTGCTCAGGTCGTCCTTTTATGTGTTGCCTCTGTGCTTCCAGACTAATCCAATAGTACTATCTTCATTTAAGTTTTTCAATTTTAGTATAACAATGATTACATTTTTGTTTGTCTGAAGATACATTCTAAAATCGAAACACAATTGAAGGAATCTTTTCCTAAAAGCTGTTAATAATAATAAAATTTTTAAACTATAGTAAATTTTATAATAATCTGGCATCTTTAAACCACTGAGCACAAAACATTTTCGTCGCCATTACTGATAAAAAGGACTCATTTATGGCTTGCAATAGACTTCAAAGACTTCAAAGACTTCAAATTAAAACGAAGGACCGTCCACAATTTGTAATCCAAATCTGCCTTAGGACCATTCTTCAGAGGAAATGAACGCTGGCAAATTGTTTCGAAGCCAGGCCTGGGACGTTTTAGCCGGCGGCGAATCCTGCTGGAAAGTCCATGGCTGTTTTTGGAACAGGGAATTGTTAAGAGGCTTCACAACAGCTTCCAAAACGGATTCTTGGTAAACTTTGGCCGATCTTTTAGCTCCTTGTTCGCAGAAATGCAGATCAGTGACCCTATCGTAAGAGACACCCCACCAAACCATGACTGAAGCTGGGTGATGACCCTTTTCCACCCTTGGGATCAGTTCAGATGCTTCCTTGGATGACCTCGCATACACTCTATCATTTTGCTTGTTAAATTTTTCCTGAACGGTATAAATTTTTTTAACAGTGAACAAAATTTTTCTTTGCAAGTTATCAGCGTGCTTCACCAAAAGACGTTCGCATTTTTCAATCCTATTTTTTTTAAAGCTGCAGTCAATAAAAGTCCGGTACGTCGTTTTAAAGTCCCAAGTCTTTTTTAACGATTCGACTCATGGACTTTTGCGTGATATTCATCTCATGGCCCATGATTTTCTGTTTTCAGAGTGGATTTCTGTGAATTCTTGATTTAACGGCTTTGATGACATTCGGTGGCAGACTTTTACATCTCCAGTCTCCTCAAACAGTTTTATGCATCGGTAGACGAACATGCGGCTAATCCCTAGTGACCGGAGCGTTTTGAAAATAACGTTTTTTTCACACTTGAAAAGCACTATTACAGCGATACGGTTCTCATTATCTGACCACTCCATGATGAATGTTAAAACAATTTTAAAATCCCGTTACAGACTGGCGCTATTGAGGTTAGCTTTCAAAACCCATATGACATTAACGGCGTATGTTCAGTTCTACTATCGAAATGGGTGTGATCAATGTTTTAACAGTATTTATGTCCCTACTACGTACATGATTTTCTGATTCTGCTCACGGTCTTTTAACTTGTTCACCTGGTGCTACCAGGAAATATTATTTCAACAAAAGGAGCGTAGATTTAAATATTTTCAGCATAAATCATTCTAGAACCAAAATGCGCATGATGATACTTGTATATATCGAATTTCGATGCAGTCGGTTAAGGGTTAAAAGATAAATGCTCCATTGACAAATTCATTCTCTTATAGAGAAAGCATTTTTGCAGATTTTAATGCAACTGGGAAGTACCAATTGTTTAAAAGAACATTAAGAAATTTGACTGTGAAGTCAGGGAGATTCATAATAATATAGTTCGAAATTCGGTCGATACTAGTATCTTTTGTTGTTAATATTGGAATTAATTAATTTAATTTTACTGCCTTCCGTAAGGTGGTATATCACTAACTATGGACCGACAACATAATCAACCATAACACCAAACCAAACAGTACCCTTAATGGGGTGTCGTCTATGGTGGATCTTCTCGATATCCAGGTTAAGGAAACGCGCCAGCTGTCAGCTGAGTGGGCCGACAATTCAAGAGGTACAGCACATCATGTTGTCCCTGATAGCAGGCGGGACAAATGTCCGGAACGTTAGCATTAATTCGTTCCCAACACGAATTGAAGTGGCTGCACCATCCAGATCTCAGCTGAGCCGAACCACGCGCGTCTGCCGAGTTAGCACTTTCTCCTGAGGTGAAATCTCTGCCTTGTACCGATGGACCTCTCTCTAGATCATGAATATCTTATCTGATCTGCTTGGGCGGAGGCATCCTGTCCATGACATTGTGGTCAGGGTGACTGTCAACCAAGCAGTTTTTGCTAAGACAACTAGCGGTTCTATGTACCGGATTGACCCAAAACAAACACTCTACAGCCGGAGGCAGTCACCTCAACAATAGGAATTTGAAAAAACCGATAATTTGTACGTTGCTGAAGTGTGTTTTTATACATTATGTATTTTATTTTTACATGTATTTAATTTTTTGTTTTTGACATACGGCTGAAGCAGGGGTAAGCAATTTTTATCACGAAAACTCGGTCGAACAAAAAATACATTGTTGAGGTGACTGCCCCTGGCCGAAGAATGTTTCGGGTCAATCCGGTACATAGAACCGGCAGTCGCGGGATTGCTGTTACCTCACTGACTTAGCACGCCTTTCCATGGCGAGGTATATGAAAATATCCGCCTCCAAATTATCAGCCACACTGTTTACTGCATGGACCTCAGAGGTGCGGTTGCCACTCAATGTGAAAGTCGATGACGTCAACATCCCGACTACCAACTACCCCAAAATCCTTGGGGTCACATTGGACAGCCTTTTTCGATCCTCTGCACATGATACAGCTATCTGCGATAAACTCAAAAGTAGGAACAAGGTCCTTAAGTCACTTGCCGGCAGTACTTGGGGAGCCGACAAAGAAACCTTGTTGACCTCTTACAAAGCGATAGGTCGGTCTGTAGCAAACTACGCAGCACCTGTATGGTCGGCGAATTGAGTACGAAGCAGTGGAAGAAAATTCAGACTTGCCAGAATGCCGCCCTCAGAACATCAACAGGGTGTCTTCTTATGTCTTCTGAGGACCATCTACATAAGGAGACGAAGGTCCTTACCGTGCGCAGACACAATTTCCTGCTGTATAAGCAAGTCATCCCAACCACCACCTCTTAAACAGGATGCCTCCGCCCAGGCAGATCAGGTACGATCTGCATGACCTAGAGAGAGAGCTCCAGCGGTATAAGAGAGAACCTTTTAATCATCGAACTATCAGGCAAGTCTGAACAACATTCACGCCGATGAAGTCGCAGCAGCAGTATCCAGCTACCAGTGTGAATGTAGTGCTAGGGGAGCATCCCCCGGAGATTTCACCTGAGGAGAAGGTACTACCTCGGCAGACGCGCGTGTTTCTGGCACAGCTGAGAACTAGATGGTGCAGCCACCTCAATTCTTACTGGGCACGAACTGATGCTAACGTTCCGGTCATCTGTCCCGCCTGCCATCAGGGACCACATGATGTGCTGCACCAATTCAATTGTCCGGCCAAGCCCACTCATCTGACCCCCAGGTCTCTGTGGACGTATCCAGTTCAAATGGCGCGTTTCCTCCACCTGGATATCGAAGCAGATCCCCCATAGACGAACAAGACTTCAAAATAAATATATTGCTGTTACAACAACAACGAAAACACGGTCTCAGTGCCAAGAACAGATGGGAAGTTAACCCACTTGCAGAAAGAGACTATGATACCGCATTGTGTTTATTTCCAGCTATTAGGCTTTGAGCAGACTGCATCTGACGTAACACGACTTCTGTGGAAGTTGCAACCATGAAGAAAAGGAAAATACAACTGAACGTCTTCCTGTGCCTCCGATGCTGAATTTGGCAGGATTGTCCATTTTCATAGTAACAGAATGGCTTAAGGATAAAAGAGGCAGTTGCAGATGACGAATTATTCGCGACGAGTATACGAGATTGCGTGTGTCTGAAGACTTCTTGGTCCATCTCTTCGGATACCGCAGGGTTCTCGGTTGGACTTAAGTTCCATAAGTAACTTAGCAAAGTTGGTTTTTGTCTTGTTTGTACATTGTATTTGGATAGCAAATGGCAAACATTTTGTAGCTGTAGTAAGAGAATGAATTCGCATGTGAGTCATGTCTACCCTGGAAACCGACAAGCAGTGTTTGGAAACATATCGTTACATTTATGCCCTCATTGCTAATTCTGTTAATTAGCCTTGCTAACATTATGAAGTAGTAATCTATAAACGCCCAACAAAGATATTTCGACAGAAAAGTTCTCACAGGCATTTTATTAGAGCTTTCTAATAACTAAACAATAAATAAACTTATAAGGCAATTCATTTCATTTCATTCATTGATATTCAAAAAGTAACCGAGCCGTTTGGACTTATAAAGTTACAAATTACTTCAGACTTGTTTAAAATATACAAAAAAGACTTAAAGTAAGACTAAACAATTAAATATAAATAAGTATTAAGTTAAGTATACATTTAAATAAAAAAAAAATTGATATCCCAAATTTCGCAAAAAAGGTATTCATGAAAGACTACTAGATAAGTTGCGTAGTGTAACAGTAGCATGAAAGTGAAACACACTAAGACTACTAGCCAACTAATTGTTTCAAATCAAAGATAAAGCAATACCCGTAGAAATCACTTTTTTTAATTATTTACAAATCATTATGTTGCACATGTTGAAATATTTTGTTCTTATTAGTATGGCAGGAGTAATTAAATGATCTGAGCGAGACATGCAAACTATTAAAAATGCGAGCAACTCTCACGTAAAATGATCGACCTAAATCAGAATTCAATCGTGGTATTATAAGCTGTAGATTTATTCTGGACCTTCCAAACTGAAAAAACTCAACTAAAAAAACAATTGAACATTACCAGCGAAAAAACAGGAGCTGGTCTCAACACTAACAAACATATCATTAACATACATTAAAAACAAAAGCGGTCCAAGAACAGAACCCTGAGGAACTCCGCTACTAACTGGAAGCAAATCTGGGGAACAACAATTTAAACATACATACTGTCTTCTATTGAGAACCCATACGAAAAGTATAACTTCTCAATAAGCTACGCATGATCCAATCGGTCGAATGCTTCTCTAGATCAAGCGATAGAAGAATGCAGCAACCACGATCAACAGTAACTTTTCTTATATTGTCAGTCA
The DNA here is from genome assembly GCA_963513945.1 of Hydrotaea diabolus. Classification (NCBI taxonomy): domain Eukaryota; kingdom Metazoa; phylum Arthropoda; class Insecta; order Diptera; family Muscidae; genus Hydrotaea; species Hydrotaea diabolus. The sequence goes on along the minus strand of OY740717.1, from coordinate 93,820,857 downwards.
TACCGATTAATGCGGAAGTTGTACTTCGATTATACCTGAAACCAGAATGACAATCATGGGGCATAGAAAAAGCATTGATCCTGCAGACCATTTGAACTTTGAGAATGTGTTCCACTATCTTTGACAAAATTGGCATAATGGAAATCGGCCTATAATCTTCAGCATGTCGAGCATTTTTTTTTGCAAATGGGAATAAATTTTCTAATTTTCCATAAGGCTGGGAATGAAGAAGAAGTGATAATTGTATTAATCAGGTGCAGCATATAATTACCAACGTACGGAAAAACAATATGTACAAATTTGAGAGTGTAACCATCAAAGCCAACGGCATTTGACTTAATCTTACCAAAAGCTTCAGCCATTTCACTAAAATAATAAAAGAAAATCCACCAAGATTATTACTCGGAAATATCGGGTGACTCCTATGGTTGTTCGACTGGTTAGAGGAAAACCAACAATTTAAATCAATGACATCGACATCATGAACAACATTTTTACCTTTACCAATTCCGCTCTTGTTCAAAATTGACCATATTTCCTTACTCGACTTGTTAAGGAATAGTTTGCTATGAGCGGAACGCTTAATTCTCCTAACAATACTTTTATTTTATTAGGACACCTATAAGACCTTATATGCGCCAGTTATCAGCATTTCTGTTACGCAAATAAGCTTTGTAGGAAAGATTTCGTAAAGATAGATGATACCTTATTTCAGCACATTTGAACCAATCGTCAATTTTTGTGAATGTAAGGGGACGGCTCCTAACTGAGTGTTGAGATTTATAGCATCATAATCTACATACTCGTAAAAATGCTGAGACGAGGCGGCTTGCATGCTTAAAGAAGCAAACATGAAAGAATGGTGTGATATACCTGCGCAATAAAATTGAGCAGACAATTCCACAAGCTCAGACATCGACACCAAAAAATAATCCAGTAGGCCTCGAATTATTATAACTACAAACAGATGCAGACTCCTGCAAATTAAATAAATTTTTGTTAAAGTCTCCCATTATCACAACGTTGGAGTATCTAATTGCCATGAGGAAGATATACAACCCCAACTAAAACTTTCAGATTATTAACGATCATTTCAACAAATAGACATTCAGCGTCCCAAAGGAATAACCAACAAAAACAATTTTATGCTTGAGATTTTTTCCAACATAAAGATCTACTCACCCAATCAACTTGTTGCAGAACAGTGTAATTTCTCCCACTCTGAAGAGTCCAGGCGTGTTTCACACTAGCTCATGTAAACATTTAAAACAAACTATAAAACATATATTTTGCGTAAATACTTATAGTTAGCATACCCGCACATTTTGGGCAACATAGCATAAAAAGTTACCAAACAAATAGATATTTTTCAAAACAAACGAAGTAAAACACACACAACTTCGCCGTACATTAGATACAAAAGGTTGAATATGGGCGAAAATGCAACTGTCGATTTCTACAAAATCGGGTTTAAATCTCTGCTTTTCAGACAAAAATTGATTTCCAACATAAACTACCTTTTTTCTAATAGCTATAATTAGCATTTTCGAAACGAAAACGAAAACGACAATATGACTTTTAGTTGTAGATTAAAAATAGACCAAAACGAGAAAACGGGATCAATATCCACTACTTATATAACTTAAATAATAAGTTAAGTTAAAAGCAGTGTGAAATCACGAAAATCAATGTCACTTTGCCATTTTGTTAAAAACTTTTCTTCTATTTAAATATAGATACAAGAGGCCTTGAGCAGGTTAATACCTGTTCTATAAATAATAAAGCTTAAAATAGGCATACTTGCAGGCTAGAATTACATTGAACGTCTCATAAGCAGATAAGATGTTGTTGTAGCGGCAATTGTGAGCCGGGGTGACAGCCCTTGGCCGAAGAAGTGCTCTTAGGGTTAATCCGGACCAGAGAACCGGCTGTCTTGGAATTGCTCATTCATGTTCCGACATAAAAAAGACGTTCAGGGACATATGCGTATCCAGAAACAAAAAAATATTTTCTCAAATCCCAATATGTACATACACACCGCAATTAATTTGATACCAAAATAGGGAATTTTGTGCGATTGAATACTTTATTTTTTATGTACTAAGTATTTCATATTGCTACAACAAATGCTTAAACCAAGAAAAAATTCTTTGAATATAATTGAAATAGAAAGCGCGCAAATAAAAGGCGGCAGGGCTATTTCAAAAGATGGACCAATATGGCCGAGATTCGGTGGGTAAATTTGAGTGAGATCGGATATAAATTGGACTTGAAGACCGGGCCTCGGTATTTACCTATACATGGGGGCTACATGAAAACATGAACCGATCAAATGTTAAATGTGGCTTGTGGAACGGCAAAACCTCAAATCTACATTGTACATTGGACGATATGATTCAACGTATCATTTTTTTTTTTAAATAACCAACACTCAGGGGATGCCCCCTATATATGCGGTGCATTGCGTTGGCGAGTGGAAATTAATGGATCGGAGGGGGGAAAGAGGGAGTAATGTTTGTTGACGCTTGCCTTGAACTTCTGGATGTCGCAATTAGTGGGAAATACATTTGCCGGAAGTCGATTCCACATACGGACTGTACGAGCGAAAAACGAATTTGATCTGTAGTGTATAGTGCGGTCAACTGGCCAATCGATAACAAACGGGTGTGAATTCCTAGAAAGTCGCGTATCCCTGCCGAACATCCTCACGTCAGGAATAAGGCGACGGATGTCTGATGAACACACACCATGAAAGTAACGATAGAACAGCGTCACGCAACCCACATTCCGACGATGCTCAAGGGAAACAATAGAGTTGGATACCCTACTGTCACCTATCAGCTCCATCGCTCTCCTTTGAACACGGTCAAGTAGCTCCAAGGATGATTTTGGAGCACCTGCCCATATATGGGAGTTGTATTCCATCTTTAAGTTGTATAGATATTGAAAAGATCAGAAGGAGTGAAATATTTCTTGCACCGCTTTAAAAAGCCTATGCACTTGAGTGCTTCTTTCGACACTTCGAATACATGTCTCGCCCAACGAGCGTCACATTGTATTTTCATGCCCAGAACATCGAGAGCTTCTGATTGTTCAATATCCGTACCATCGAGAGAGATTGATGATATTGTTGGGTCAGCGAATCGCTTGTGAGACAACAAGCAGTCTTACGTGCATTAAAATCTACTCTATTCACTCGACCCCATTCGGAAATGGCCAGTAGATCACGGCCAAGTGTCTCATACATAATTCGCCTTTTGTCTTCAATATCTTGAAGGCTCGGCCTACGGTCGAATGAATATGAATGACAGAGGTTACTAATATCTGCGAAAGAGTAGATTGGATTCACGGTCTGACCCAATAGATCGTCAATGAAAATAAGAAACAAAGAGGGAGAAAGGACAGAGCCCTGTGGTACCCCTGCGGTCAGCCTATGTGTGTTGGATGAGAACCCATCTACAACAACTCTAATAGTGCGATCTCTAAGAAAGCTCGATATAAACCGAGCAAACGTATTACCGACACCAAAAGCGATCAGCTTTGATATGAGTGCACCGTGCCAGACTCTATCAAAGGCCTTGGAGATATCTAGAGCCACAACCTTACTCTCACCAAACTGGTGGATAGACCGACTCCCGTAGAGCGGTTTCTACGGAAGCCATACTGTCGATCACTCAGCAAGTCGTTGGTCTCTAAATACCTCACAAGATGGTGGTTTATCATGCTCTCCATTACCTTGGAGAGCGCAGATATTTCGCAGGATTATTGGCTTCACCCTTTTTAGGGATCGGCTGGACGTTCGCAACCTTCCAACACGCTGGGAAAACTCCCGCTCGGTAAGCAAGGTTGAAAAGGTTGCGTAATGGACGGGCTAGCGTCGACGAGCACTTACATAGGACAAGTGCAGAGATACCATCCGGGCCCGGGGATTTATTTACATCGAGGTTCGCAAGAACCCTTTTAACTGCACGCGTTCGAAAAAATATCTGAGGCATGGAAGTTGATGCGTTTTCGATCGCGGGGAGTGGTTGATTGCTTTCCGGCAAGGAAGAATTTCCTGCAAATATTTCAGCCAAAAGGTTAGCTTTATCAACCGGGTCAGTGAATGCCTGGTCGTCTTTAACAAGAGTTGGGATAAATGAAGAACTATCCTTTACTCTTCTTACAAACGACCAAAAGCTCTTACTTCCCCTGGGAGAAGTAAGAACCTTTGTACGTAGACGTTGTTCGTGCAGAAATTTGTCACGCCTAAGCACTCTAGCACACGAAGCTCTTGCCTGTTTTCGCAGCAGTTCAGTAATGGAGTTTTTGTTCAAACGCCAATTTCTGAACGCTTCCTCCTTTGATCTGACAGCATCCCTGCATGCCTGGTTAAACCAACTGTTTTTGGCTGGTTTAGCCGACATAATTTTATTTGGAACAAAAGTCTTTATACCAGATAAAATTATGTTTTGGATCATTTCAGCCGCAGCATTTACGTCGTTATCAAGAAAGCAAAGTTTTCAATTGAAATGCTGGAAAAAGTGGTTGAGCTCATCCCAACGTGCCTTTTCGTAGAAAAATATTGTCCGCTTTGGGGCTGGTATCGAAGCGACACGAAGAGCGGAATACGGAAAGGATGCTGAAACAATGCAGTGATCGGAGTTACCAAGAGGTGCAAGTACATTAACTTCGTACTTTTCAGGGTGCGAAGTTAAGTAAAGGTCAAGAATGTTATGTTGGTGCCCTTCTACACACGGAATTTGAAGTACGTGTTTTGTTACGAGTATGTATTTTTGGTCCATAAAAATCAAGGTTGTAAACCAAAAGAAATAACGTAATGGATAACGGTAAGATGTTTGTCATTATTTCGCTCACGGTATAGTATTTCAAATTGATACGGAATATTAAAACCGGTATTTTAGATTAAAATACAAAATATTCAAAATAAAATACATTTTATAACACTTCATCTAATTTAAAATTAATTTTTCCTTTTGGGTGTATGCAACGAAAAGTTTAATTTTTGAAGTTTACATATTAAAAAAGAAGAACAACGAAATAATTTAAAAAAAAAGTGATTAGTATTTATCGGATTATTAGATACTCTTCAAATTAAAACAAGTGTGTTTTAAGGTAAAACGAAAAGAGCTTTGAAGCTGTTCAATTTCGACTAGGCTTATACTTATAATAAACTTTATTAAAGAGAAAAATAGCTCACGCTCACTTGTGTGGCTGCTACTAAGTCTTTCGAAATATTATAAATCTCTGGTTGGTCGCAGGGCCTCTACATCAATGAAAACTTACTTCAAAAATTTAAATAGTGAAAATTGGAAAATAATTAAACTGACTGTTAATGTTGATCAAAGTCGAGTCACGACTTCATTTCCTTGCGTACAAGATTTCGGCCCTTGACTGAACGGTTTGTCAAATCTATTTAAATATGGCGCTTTTTTCTCGAGGAAAATTATTTAAATAAGAGCTAATATAAAGTGGTGATGGAAGCTTAGCGAAATTGCTAATCATCTGACTATGCTTATATGGCCAATTTTTTCGTTCGAGCGTCAAATTCCGAATAAAGTAAGAAGGGGCCTATTTTTCAGCTGTAGACTGGCAGCCAAATTCAGCTAGACTGGCAGCCAAATTCAGCTAAATCGCACAGATAATTAAATTTTTAGACTCGTAATATTATACTCATACTTCTATGCATATGTGACAGCGCATAGAGAAAGGGACCTAAGGGTAAAAAAATGAATTTTCACTTTTTTTATGTGGAAACATCAAAGACCGATCCCATGCCCCAAAAGTGTTCCCTCCCAGAGATATGCGCGTTTTATGAAAGTGATTGTACACCAAAGATACACGTATTTAAATCTTTAAAATGGCTTTCCTGAACAAAACTGGTTTTTACCCTTACGTCCCTTTCTATTTTGCGCGTCACATATATGTATGCAGGTATTAATCAATATTTGTTGGTTTATCGTAATAAACATACTATGTATTAGTATACCAAATTTGATCGGACTCGGTACACTGCACAGTAGATGCATTTGTATGGGATGGAGCGACAAAAATAGTTTGAATAGAGGTATCGTTCTGAAACTTTCAGAATAAGTGTATAGATATAAAAGTATAATTTTGTGCAATTATGGGCGGGGTTGGACAAAGGGGCGTAGTACCTCCCATACAAATTACAAATCAAAAATCCATCATTTCTGCTCCTTTATTTTACTAACTTTATTTAAACAAACTTTGGGATGTGGGTTTAGTGTACATATTATCTATATTTTAATAATGTTTAGATATCTTCCAACAAATCAAAAACAGATGTCAATAAATTTGATTTTTTGCTGCATGGTAACTTCCTCTGACCTGTGACAAATGGATCTGAACTTAGGAGCAACCGATTTAACAAATCCTCGTTAGTTGCAATGCGTGACGTCTTTCTAGTGTGTTCGAGCCTAAATCTTTTAATATCATTATTTTTTGCTTCGGCAGCTTCCTCAGAAAGTTCCCCAATAGACACTAATGCATGATCTATGATATCGGAAGCATGTATTAAAACTTTATGGACAGATGGTGGAAGATAGTACCAGAGATATTTCTGTGTTAGTGATCTGGCAGTATCTAGTGCATATGTGTTAAATTTTGTTGAATTTATTTCAGACCCTGACGACATGGCTTGTAATAAAGTTGCACATCTAAGAAGTAAGTCTTTATCAAGGACCGTTATTTCAGCCGACAAATCCACATTGTTGAAAAATCTCCTAGCTGTGTTTCCATCATTCGATGTCCCACTACCTCCTACTTTCGGTCTATCCACAATTAATCCCATTTTATCTTTAAACATTTTTTGAATTTCTCTTTTTCTTTTTAAAAATTTGGGTTTATCTTCGGACATAACTTTCCATTTTTTAATGTCCAATCGATAAGAAATGTGAATAAAATATTCAAAAAATCGTATATATGCGTGCAAGGGCGATAATCCAAATTCAAAATGTTCTTTCTTGACTGATCTTTCAAGGCACTTTTCTAAATTATTCATCTCTTTTGGGTAAGCTTCGCATATATAACATTTCGCAGATGAGGTTTCACTAAGAGCATTGCACACTTTGCCATCAACCATAGTTAATTGCAATTTATGTTCAACATATATTTTTCTTTCAAAGTTTAAATATTCTGTGTTCTTCAACGTGTTAATTTTCTGCATAAAATAATTTCGTTCATTGATGGATGTTTGGTTAGTCTCTTTTTTAAGTTGAAATCTAATCGGTCTACAATAACGGGTTGAAGATGGTCGTGGATTTTTCCAAATTATTTTTGATTTTTGGTATGCAGTATTTTTAGTCATAAGTCGAAGGGGAACATAAGATGTTACAAACAGATTACTGTCTTCAAGGTTCTTATTTTTGAATTTCTGTTTATACTCGTTGTATCCAGAGCTTCCATCGAATCCCCATTTACCTATTAAAATTAGATCGTTTCCACAGTCATCATTTATATTATCCAGCACTTCACTTTGAAGATATAATATGCGAGAAGCTGTGTGATCTAGCAAACTTTGTAACTCAATTAGACCCTAATTCGGAGGTACATTGTTAAGGGCTATGTTAGGACATGTTATATGATCAGCATCCATTGTGCAATATTAAGCCACATACCCAATTACATTGATATCCGAGAAAATTTTCTGATAGGAAGATTATATCCTATGTTAGTACATTTGGGATAAAACAGAACATGGCCCAATGTAAGCCGATTTAATGACGACCGTCGTTAGCCCAAAAATAAATAATAAGCTAAGTTTACCGAGATCGGTTATTATTTGCGACCTAGCAGCTGGGCATGTCGAAATCGACTCAGAAAATCGTTATAATTCCTAATGTTAGGGACAACGTACTCATTATGGAGCGATCCATAATGGAGAAACGTAAATGCAAATTAGCAAGAGACAATCGGTAGAAAAAATTATAATAATCTTTGACATCTCTGGTCGCATTCCCGCGACTGCCGGTTCTATGTACCGGATTGACCCAAAACAAAAACACACTTCGGCCAGGGGCAGTCACCTTAACAATATGAGTTTTTTGTTCGTCCATTTTTTCGTCGTGAGAGCAGCACTTCCCGGAATGCCTGCTTCGAATACTACTGGTCCGAGGCGGGATCGAACAAAACCCCGGACCTTGGATCTGTTTGGTTAGTCAGAACCGTATACACCATCGTGCTACGTCTGTAAGGTGTAATCGTTGCATATAGTGGGTGCACTTCAGGAGCTGTTCAGGTCTGAACCACATCTGGGAGTATAGCAAAGCGGACTTTGTTGCCTCATGCTGTATCAACGATGTTAGTAGTGGGTCTCTGGATTTGGTGTTATCATCGCCGTCTACATTTTCATCGTAGTCATCATCATCATTCAACTACGAGACTCCCCCAGTCGCCCTCGCAACAGCATCAACATATACAGCATCTTACAACACAGATTGCTGTTGCCACTCCTGACAGTGCATCAATTTTGCAATTTAATTGCAATGGCCTACGCGACAAACTCAGTGAGGTAATAGAATTTATGAGTCGGAGAAACATTATGGTCGCTGCGATCCAAGAAACAAGGATCGTACCAGAAGTAGAGGTGGGGGACTTGCTTTCCTGTTGCACCATTCTGTGCAGTACAGACCCATTTCGCCTGAGCTTGGCTCTAGGGACCCATACATGGAATGTATAGGGGTTGCAGTCAAGTCTGGAACTGCCGCGATAGAGCTGTACAATGTTTACATCCCGCCGGTTGGTAGATGTGCCCCGCGTTATCTGCCTGACATTAGCAATCTGCTACAAAGCAATAACCGCTTGGTCCTAGGAGACTTTAATGCTCACCACGAACTGTGGCATTCTCTCCTAGACAACGACCAGAGGGTCATAGCTTTGGCAGAGCAAGTTGATAGCTCTACGTTCTGCACAGTGAATGAGGACGCCCCCACGCGGATTATGGGCAATTGCCATAGCTCGCCATACATTACTATGGCATCGCCTGGCGTGATCAACGACGTCACCTGGCAACCTGTATTCTCACTATAATCGGTTCACCTTCCCATAATTCTCTCCATAAATAGACCATCCGACTTCATAACCTCTGAACGCCGTACGTTTCTTAATCAAAAAAAGGCTGATTGGGAGGCCTTCAGGGAAGCCACCAACCTCAGCTTTAATAATCTAGCAATCCCGTCGGAAGTTCGGGTAGCCGAGAAAAAGTTCCGGGCCATCATCAACGCATGTTAAATCACTTGGATACTCCGGGAGTAGAGTACATGACCAAAGTGCTCAGTCTGTCGCTAGACACTCACTTAGTTCCCGATGTCTGGAAAATGGGCAGTGGTTCCGCTACTGAAGCCAGGCAAAGACGCAAGTAAAGTAGATCCGTACAGGCCGATCTCCTTGCTTTCTCCAGTAGCAAAGGCGCTGGAAGCACTGCTCCTCACCAGCCTGATCGAACACTTACCTTGTGCTGATTATCAGCATGGATTCCGCAAGCAGCACAGCACAACAACTGCTTTACACGCCATCACCACACGTTTAAGTCGCGGCTTTAACCAGAACAAGCCTAACGACAGGACGGTCCTTGTGGCTCTTGACCTAACAAAAACCTTCGACATGGTCAATTATGCCACTCTGTTCGAGGACATTGAAGAAACGTCCCTTCCGCCCAGTTTGAAACGTTGGGTCGTAAACTATATGGGTGAGCTCCAGTCATATGTAGAATTTAAAGACAGAAAGTCGATGCCCCGTAGAGTTAAACAAGGAGTTCCCCAGGGTAGAGGTATATCCCCGGCTATGTTTAACCTTTACCTCTCTTAACTTCCTGCACAACCAGACGGCGTTGAAATTGTGTCGTACGCTGACGCTGACGATTGCACAATTCTGGCGTCAGGACCTAAAGTGGATGACATATGCGAAAAAATTAACTGTTACCTCACTAACTTAGCATGCTTTTTCACTGCGAGGAATATGATAATATCCGCCTTCAAATCATCAGCTACACTGTTTACTACATGGTCCGCATGTCTAAGCAATGCCTGCTAGGGTGTTTTCGCAGCAGTCATCCTAACCACCATCTCTTGGACAGGATGCCTCCGCCCAGGCAGATCAGGTACGATCTTCATGATCTAGAGAGAGAACCTTTAGATCATCGAACAACATTGACGCCGATGAAGTCGCAGCTGCAGTATCCATCTACCGTGTGAATGTAGTGTTAGTGGAGCATCCCTCGGAGATTTCACCTGAGGAGAAGGTACTACCTCGGCAGACGCGCGTGGTTCTGGCGTAGCTGAGATCAGGATGGTGCAACCGCCTTAATTAATATTGGGCACGAATGGATACTACCGTTCCGGACATCTGTCCCGCCTGCCATCAAGGACCACATGATGTGCTGCACCTCTTCAATTTCCCGGCCAAGCCCACTCAGCTGACCCTCAAGTCTCTGTGGACGCATCCAGTTCAAATGGCGCGTTTCCTCCACCTGGATATCGAAGCAGATCCCCCATAGACTAACAAGACTTTAAAATAAATATATTGTTGTTGTAACAACATAAAAATCTTTAGAAACCAGAAGCAATTAAAAATGAGAAAAACTATGAGTATATAATACAAACCTAAACTACATTTGCTTATTGCAGTATTATAAACCAACGCCAATTTTAAAAAATAAGAAAACTGTAAGTTTACTACTTGGAAACAGGTACATTGCAAGTAGTTTAAATTGTTATGAATTTAAATACAAAATAATTATAGATGATATAACGAGTTAAAATCAGACCTTTTCTCCAAAATGGATCAGCACATATGTAACTGTACCTTTGGAAATACTTATAGTATCTATGTAGATGTTTTAAGCCTAGTATTCACCTGAAACAAAATTTTCGCTTGGGAGTTTTGCATTTATCTCTACACGAAAGAATTGTAGTGTACAGCAGTGTAGAAGAAGCAGCCGTTATTCATTTTCAAAAAAATGATTTTAATCATATTCTTTTAAATACCCTAAAAAACGACTTCACAGCATTTGTTAATTTTTTTTTTGTAAATTTCAAAAATTCCTTGACCAAACAATCATCAGAACATTAATTTTCGTTTGCAGATGGTAAAAAGTCTTAACTGCTCTTATAATCATTCCTGTAACAGTTGCAAATTCCGCCACCTTTTCGTTTCAGCTAAATACCTCCAAACGAAAATAGCTAAACAGATTTTATCAAATTTCGTTTGCTTTGCTTCATGTATTTCTTATGGGAGCGATAATTTCGTTTAGCTAAATACTAGGCTTTAAATGGGACTTTTTCAGAGATTTTTGACATAAAATATTCAGAAGCCGCAATGCCATCTATAATTTTATATAGATGGTGGTTTAATTTTAAGGGCCGATGTTGATTTGTCGCGCAGAAGAGCCATTGTTTCGTTAGCTGTGTGGCAAGTCCTACAATACAGATTTCTTAAGCAGAATAGCAAAAACTGTTTTCACGGTTTCAAGTTTATTTACATAGAAATCATATTGGGGATCCTAAACCACAGATCCATATTCTAAAATTGGCCTGGCTAGAGAAATATAAGGCTGTTTCGTAATATATGGATCAGTAAACTATTTTGCCCAGCGTTTCAATAAAGACACTATACGCTTCATTTAACATAGTAATGATATGTTTATTAAAATTTAACCTTCTGTCCACCATAAAACCAAGCTCAAGAAATGAATCAACCGATGTCAGTTCAAACCCACATAATTAAAATTTAGTTGCCAACAATCTACTTTTAGAGAAAGACATATGGTTAAATTTTTTTATGTTCAATTCAATAAAATTAAATTCACACCAAGTACTTAATCTGTTCAAATCATCCTGCAGCATGTGGCAGTCCGCAGAGTTAGCATAAGAAATCATTAGTAAATTAGATTTGATAATAGAATGGGGCAAGTTGTTAATAAAAAGTAACAATAGAAAAGGTCTTAGGTGGCTGCCCTGTGGGACACCACAGTATATACAAATTGATCTAAAGAGACTTTTCCCAAATAAAACTACTTGTTCCCTCCCAAATAGATAGAAGGAAAGCCAGTACTTGAATAGTCAGAGTCTGTGATTTACTTTATCAAATAATTACTTAATCAGTATATATAACGTCAGTTTGCTTGCAACAAACAAATGCATTTATAGGTAACTTCAGAGAAAAAATGGAATAGATTAGTAATACTCGTAGTAGAATGACCCTTACATTGGCATTTTTTATTTACTAAATAATGTCGAAAACAGTGTTTTAAAATTTTAAATATTAAGGAATAAAAATTATTTAACGAAAATGCTAAGTAGTTATACTTTTGTCCGCTTAATTCCTTTAAGACCGTATTTTTTTAATAATTTTTGGGTATATAAACATATTTTCACCAAATAAAAAACCCAAAGAATGTAACAAAATGAAAGCCCGCCTTCATTGCAATGTCAACCACATCGTAGTTCTATAAAAAGAACCTTTGAAATCATCGACAGACGTCTGTGTATGAACCAAAGTAAATGTTCTCGTACTTCGTCAGTCTGGCAATATGGTAGGAATTGTTTTAGTGAGTTGATTGTGTCCTCACTTTCGTCTAAATACTTCGCATATGTAAAATCAAGCAATGTTACGTACATATAGATTGTTAAGTGAGTAGAGACCTTGTCGACAGCACACATAATGGTACCGACGAGCCGTCCACATCAACGACGAATCGTGCGTCTACCAGACGGTGATATCTTTGCTTTAACTTCGCTGATTTACTTTTCCTTCCACATACAACAACAACAAACCTGAACATATTAGCTTATGGAGTATTTAACCCTTTCAAAAAATAATTACAAAACAAATAACCATAAAACATAAAGTAAAAGATTTATGTTTTTGATGACGTTTTAAAATATTCGTCTTGGAGATTTACGGCGGATTTTCGCTTGACAAATAAAACACGCCTAGTGTCATCCATATGTTTAATGGGCAAACAGTCGTGTGAAAAATAACATAATATTTATCGTTCGATTTGCAGATATGTACGTATCGGTGTAATACCGCTTTTCAAGTGTGAAATGAAAAAAAGTGATATTTTCAAAACGCTCCAGCCACTAGGGATTAGCCGCATGTTCGTCTACCGATGCATAAAACTGTTTGAGGAGACTGGAGATGTAAAAGACCGCCACCGGTCGGGCCGCCCATTCTCTGTTCAAACCCCGCATGTCATCAAAGCCGTTAAATCAAGAATTCACAGTAATCCGCTCCGAAAACAGAAAATCATGGCCCGTGAGATGAATATCACTCAAAAGTCCATGAGTCGAATCATTAAAAAATGACTTGGGACTTTCAAACGACGGACCGTACATTTATTGACTGCAGCTTTAAAGAAAAATAGGATTGAAAAATGCAACGTCTTTTGGTGAAGCACGCTGATAACTTGCACAGAAAAATTTGGTTCACCGATGAAAAAGTTTTTACCGTTCAGTAAAAATTTAACAAGCAAAATGATAGTGTATGTGCGGTCACCTAAGTAAGCATCTGAACTGATCGCAAGGGTGGAAAAGGGTCATCACCCAGCTTTAGTCATGGTTTGGTGGGGTGTCTCTTACGATAGGGTCACTGACCTGCATTTCTGCGAACAAGGAGTCAAAACATCGGCCAAAGTTTACCAAGAAACCGTTTAGGAAGCTGTTGTGAAGCCTCTTAACAATTCCCTGTTTTAAAACAAGCCATGGACTTTCCAGCAGGATTCTGCGCCGGCCCATAAGTGTAAAACGTCCCAGGCCTGGCTTCAAAACAATTTGCCAGCGATCATTTCCTCTGAAGAATGACCCTCAGGCAGTCCAGATTTGAACCCATTGGATTACAAATTGTGGACGGTTTTAGAGGACAAGGTTTGTCACAAAAGATACCTCAACATTGGATCTCTTAAGACTGCTTTGGTTCGAGCTGTGGCCAATTTTCCAATGGACGAGGTTCGTGCAGCTATTGACGATTGGAAAGTGCGACTTAAGGCGTGTGTAAAGACAAAAGGCGGACATTTCGAATAAGTAGATTATTTTTGGATACAATATACATCAATAAATATATTTTCATTCATTTATTGATATTCAAAAAGTAACCGAGCCTTAAGGCCTTATATAGTTACAAAATTACTTCAGATTTGTTTAAAATATACAAAAAAAAACTTAAAGTAATATTAACAATTTAATATAAGTATTAAGTTAAGTATACATTTAAATAAAAAAAAAGATTTTTGATATCCCAAATTACGCAAAAAAAGGTATTCATGAAAGACTACTAGATAAGTTTCGTAGTGTAACAGCAGCATGAAAGTGAAACACACTAAGACTACTAGCCAATACTATGGTTTCAAATCAAAGACTAAGCAATACCCGTTGAAAAGGTTTTTTTAATTATTTACAAATCATTATGTCTCACACGTTGAAATATTTTGTTCTTATAAGTATGGCAGGAGTAATTAAATGAATGGAATTATAAGCTGTAGATTTCTTCTGGACCTTCCAACGAAAAAAATCAACTACGAAAATTGGTGTCTGAAGTTTATACAACTTATAGAAGTGAAGTAAACTCTTTTTTTTGTAAACTCCATAAAGCTACAATGCAAAAACCTATCAATGTACTCCGAAACGTGCCGCCGAATATTAAGGGAATATAAATACCTCACCACACGATTGAATGCTCGACGAATCTTATCCATGACCTGAGCCACTGCTCCAGAGTAAACTTCAATACAATACAGAAATATTGGCATAACAATCGCATGAATTATTCTAATTTTAATGTGAAGTGGAAGAGACAATTCCAAGTTGTACAACCTTCGCAAAGTAAAGTTAACTTTGGAAACCATGGAAACAGCATGGGCCTCAAATTTTAACTTATTATCAAGAGTAACACCAAGACATTGAATATTATCAACGAATTCGATTACACTTTATGATACAGATACTACAACATTGCTCTCCAAAGGACATTGCTTTCGTATTATTCACATTGACTGTAAGTCTATTACTGGACAACCAAACAGCCAAATTAGATGTTACGAAATTAATATTACTCTGCAACACGTCTAAGAAGTCCGAATTTCCCTTAAACATTAATTGAACTCATCAACAAAAGCAAAAGGAACACAGGAGCTGATTTCAACTCTAACAAACATATCATTAATATACATTACAAACAAAAGCGGTCCAGGAACAGAACCCTGAGGAACTCCACTACTAACTGCAAAAGCAAATCTGAGGAACAACCATTTAAACATACATATTGTCTTCTATCAAACAAATAAGACTGCAATAGCCTACACGCGGAACTTGAGAACCCATACGAAAAGTATAACTTCTCAATAAGCTGCGCATGATCCAATCGGTCAAATGCCTTCTCAAGATCAAGCGATAGAAGAACACAGCAACCACGATCAACAGTAGCTTTTCAATAGCCTACACGCGGAACTTGAGAACCCATACGAAAAGTATAACTTCGCAATAAGCTGCGCATGATCCAATCGGTCAAATGCCTTCTCAAGATCAAACGATAGAATAACACAGCAACCACGATCAACAGTAGCTATATTGTCAATCAGACCGATTAATGCGGAAGTTGTACCTCGTTTTACCTGAAACCAGACTGACAATCATGGAGCATTGAAAAGGCATTAATCCTGGAGACCATTTGAACTTTGAGAATATGTTCCACTATCTTTGACAGAATTGGCATAATGGAAATCGGTCAATAATCTTCAGCATGCCGAGCATTTTTCTTGCGAATGGGAATAACTTTTCCAATTTTCCATAAGGCTGGGAATGAAGAAGTAGTGATAATTGTATTAATCAGATACAGTATATAATTACCAACGTACGGAAAAACAATATGTACAAATTTGAGAGTGTAACCATCAAAGCCAACAGCTTTTGACTTAATCTTACCAAAAGCTGCAGCCATTTCACTAAAATTAATAGAATTAAAAGAAAATCCACCAAGATTATTACTCGGAAATATCGGGTGACTTCTATGGTTGTTCGACTGGTTAGAGGAAAAACAACAATTTAAATCAAAGACATCGACAACATTTTTACCTTTACCAATTCCGCTCTTGTTCAAAATTGACCATATTTCCTTGTTTAAGAATAGTTTGCTATGAGCGGAACGCTTAATTCTACTAACAATAATTTTATTTTATTACGACACCTACAATATATGCGCCAGCTATCAGCATTTCTGTTATGTAAATAAGCTTTGTAGGAAAGATCTCGTAAAGATAGATGATACCTTATTTCAGCACATTTGAACCAATCGCCACTTTTTGCGAATGTAAGGGGACGCCTTCTTACTGGAACAATAGAATGCTATACATCAAGACTGCTATTCAAAACAGCCAACTGCTCATCAACATTGGATGTCAAAAAAATATCTCAATGTGTTAAGATTAATAGCATCATAATCTACATACTCGTAAAATTGCTGAGACGAGGCGGCTTGCAAGCTAAAAGAAGCAAATATGAAAGAATGGTGTGATATACCTGCGCAATAAAATTGAGCAGACAATTCCACAAGCTCAGGCATCGACACCAAAAAATAATCCAGTAGGGACGTGGTGGTATGAAAAACATCATTATGCGTAGGCCTCGAATTATTATAACTACGAACAGATGCAGACTCCTGCAAGTTAAATAAATTTTTGTTAAAGTCTCCCATTATGACAACGTTGGAGTATTTAACAACTACATCTGAAATGTGCTCTACAAGGGCATCAAAATTGCCATGAGGAAGATATACAACCCCAACTAAAACTTTCAGATTATTAACGATCATTTCAACAAATAGACATTCAGCGATCCCATAAGAATTACCAACAAATACAATTTTATGCTTGAGATTTTTTCCAACATAAAGAGCTACTCCCCCCTCATGTTAGGACGATCATTTCGGTAAAAAGTGTACCCTGAAATGTCCAAAGCTGCATTAGAAATATGTGGTTTCAGCCATGTCTCACTGACTCCAACAACGATTAAATAACAGCCTTCTAAAATACTTCTAATTTCATTTATCTTTGAAGCGCTGCTATTTATTTTAAAGCTTTGACAATTTAAATGTCTTACATTAACACAATCCTTTAAATTTCGTAATTGGAATGACAAAAAAGAATTATTACTAACAACATCATCATAGCTATTGCCGTTCATTATTACCGAACAAAAAGTAAATGACGCTTTACGCAAATTACCAGAAAAAAAATTCTTTTGAACCAAGCTGATCTGCCCAATTCTTATAAATGCAGCTTATGGGAACAACAACAAAAATACAATCAGTTCGAAGCTATTGCTACTGGCATCGTATCAGAACTGCCGACAACAGCATCTAGCAGATCGACACACTGATTGATGTCAAGTAATTTGTTAGAGCCATCTATGTTCGTGATAAAAGCCTTCGGCCTATCCGCATTCTGCAACTTAAATTTGTTTATCTTCTTCTCCTTCAATAACTTTCTACATATGTATAAGAGTTTTGAAGCGGCACGTTTGAGATGGTCTTTTAAATACACTCGGCTACGCACAGTTCCACCAATGACATCAGAGAGCAATAGAGGATCATTTTTGTGATAGTTCGCCATTATGCAATCTCTGGCATATATGGAATTGAATTTGACTAGTACCGATTTACCTTGAGAAAAGTAACAACAATGTTGTATGTCCTGCGGGCACAGATCAATGTTGTTATTGGTAACATTGCTCAGGCATTTTGGACATTTGTAGATGGACATAGTTAAAAGTGTGTCACAATATATTTACAGCTCAGGTTTATCAAATGTCGTAAACGTAGTATCAATAAGATCACCAGAACGAACAAACTGGAACAATATGTCGCGTTTGTTTTGTTGTTTCCTTTGTTGACACACAAAAATGAGGTTATGATACACACACAAAGGGTGTTTTTTATTGGGGTATAGAACTTTAAGTTGGCATCACTTTTTTAACTGGCGGCCATTTTGTCAGCTGTCAAGTGATTAATATTTAGTTTGGTTTGCCATTTCATCATGAACAGGTTGACAAAAGAACAACGCTTGCAAAATGGGCCGAAAATGAGATTCATCTCGATGCTGATTTTCATCACAAAATTTTGTTCAGTGATGAGGCTCATTTTTGGTTGAATGGCTACGTCAACAAGCAAAATTGCCGCATTTGGAGTGAAGAGAATCCACATGAGACCCTTGAGACGCCATTACATCCACAAAAACTGACTGTTTGGTGTGCTCTATGGGTTGGTGGAGTCATTGGGCCATACTTCTTCCGAAATAATGCTGGAGAGTCAGTTACCGTTAATGGAGACCGGTATAGAGCCATGATAACCGACTATTTTGTTCCCGAATTAGATGGCATGAATGTGGATGAGTTGTGGTTCCAACAAGACTGCGCTACATGCCACACAGCGCACGTCACAATCGAATTATTGAAGGAAACATTCGATGAGCGCATAATTTCGCGGAATGGACCTGTCAATTGGCCACCAAGATCGTGTGATTTGACACCATTGGATTATTTTCTTTGGGGATATGTGAAGTCGCTCGTCTACGCCAACAAACCAGAAACGTTAGGGGACTTGGAAGCCAACATTCGTGGCGTTATTGCCAACATACGGCCCCATATGCTCGAAAAAGTGGTTGAAAATTGGACCTGTAGAATTGGCTTTATTCGAGCCAGCCGCGGCGGCCACATGCCCGAAATCATATTTAAATATTAATGGCATAAAATTATCCTTCCAATAAAGCCAAATTGATGGACATTAAAGCGATTTTCTTGTGTTTTATTTCAATTCGAAGTTCTATACCTCAATAAAAAACACCCTTTACAACGAATATCAGCACAGCCAAAGTTCACAGCACAACTTCAAATCAAAGCCAGTACCAGTAAATCACAGATCACTTTGGAAACTTCCGAAGACAAAACAGCAACAGCAGGTCTGACACAGGCAATCCGTATACGATGAAACTCCAAACAAACAAAAAAAATAGTTTCTGCTTCATTGCTTTTTTTTAGCACAGAAACCTTGTTTTGTGATATATATAATTTTAATTCAATGTTTTTTAACTGGATTTATCAATCCGACTTTAGCAAAACGTACAAATATTATTAGGTGCATAAATAACTTCTACAATGATTTTTTTATTAATATTTTTAATAATTTTTCCGGTAACACACAAATTTCTCAACTATACATAGCAGAGTTGCCAACGTTTTTTTTTTGATCCAAAAACATTCAGTACTTCTTATTTTGTAGCATATAACGTGTGGAACAGTATTTATGTCCCTACTAAGTACATTCGTTTTGATAAAAATGATTTTTTGTTTACAAAATGGAGCAGCAACAACGTTATCGATGAGTCTTTCAAAATAGCGGTAACGATAATGTCAACCAGGATAAAAACTGTTATCCTTAGTTCATAGGCAGATTTGAGACCATATACAACAAAACATTCATACGAATACAATATTTCACTTATTTTTTCTCAGTTAACAAAAACATATGGATATTCAGAAACAATGGTGGTATTCATGATGAAATTTTTTGAAATTTCCAAATCAGAAAAACTTGAAAAAAAAATATTTATTCAAATGAGAATTTATTTAAAACAATAATAAAAACATTATTTAAAACATCTTTTGAAATACAAAAGATGTTTTAAATAATCTTGAAGATTTTGTTAAATTTGTGGTAGGCCACACGGCGCAAAAATGTGCCCTGTCACAACTGTGGTGAGGGGTATGGCATAGATATGTATATAAAGTGTGACAAATACGTTAATCTTTGTAACAATTTGCGCTTCGACGATTCCTTCTTTCATATTATTAAAAGTTATCTAAATAAAACATTTTTTATACATTAGAATTTTAGTTTGTGGCGACGAGACGCAAAAACCCTTCCCGCTGTTGGTCTGGCATCTGTCACAAAGGAAACTTCTTTACGATTTACGTATTCCACACCACGACTTCATAACATCATTATCGGCCATTACGCATGAGGGGTCATATGTGTGCGTCGTCGCAAAGGAACTGAATGAACCCACACCTAATTTCATTGTGGTTTATGATCTACAGAGCGGCACACTATTTAAAAAGTGGAAACCGTCATGTAACACTACATCATTAGCAATATCTCAAATGAATGCATGTGTCATAGCTGGACTGGAAAATGCAAAAATACTTATTTGGGATCTGGTAACCGGAAATTGCAGAGCAACATTAATTGGTCACAACGCACCAGTAACGACATTGAAATTGGATCCCATGTGCAAAGTTCTCATGTCAACCGATAAAGAAGGCCGTGATAATGCCTTACGACTCTGGGAACTAAATACAGGTAACAGTGAATAATACTCTACATAGATTTGAGTAATAATCAATTTTTGTATTTTCCAGGAAAATCATTGGCTGTTTTCAAACCACCCAGTTCAATTTCCGCTTGTGAAATTTTGCCCAATTGCACGTACGTTGTTGTAGCGTTGATAAACCAGCCCGAACTCTTGACATTGGCGCTTAATAATTTCGCATTGGACTTAGCTCCCGATGACAGCCTCTACGTTCAATATGGAAATCAGGATAACCAAAATAAAGTCTTTTGCTTAAACTCGGATTGAAGATAGGAAATTAAATCCCATTAACGCATGTATTCGTCGATTAAATTAATCACTCGTCATTGTTGAATCAATTATCTATGTATTTCAATGGTTATACAAGTGTATGCATAAGTATGTACTTTATTTAAGTTGGCTTGGAAACAAGTTCACATTGTTTACGACTAATCAACGTTCTTGTTATGTTCTAAAAATAGCCACAGCATATTTATTACCACTCTTATCTTCAAACATCGTAACATTTGCTCTAAATTTAGTTTGGTCTAATGAAAAAAGGAACATAATGAACGGCAACCAGCGATATCGAAATGAAACAAATACATTATACCACTAAAGTCTTCGTACACCTGACTTATATATGGTAATCCATCTAGAGGTATTTTTTCAGAATAAAAAAAAAATATAAAAATTTAAATCAAGTGGGGAATCTTTATTGTTAATTTGGAAGGACATTTTATGGCATTTATTTTTTTGAAAATAATTTCCTTCTAATGTTTGCAACTGTATTATGGAAATGGCCGTTCGGTGAGAAACGGGAAGATCCGCTGTTTTCGACCAAAATTTTGTTTAGTGATTAGGCCAATTTCTGGCTCAACGGCAAAGTCAATAAACAAAATTGCCGCATTTGGGCTGAAGAGCAACAAGAAGAGGTTCAAGAGGTGCCATTATACCCAGAGAAAACCACGGTTTGGTGCGGTTTATAAGCCGGAACGTAACCGTGAATGGTGATCGCTATCGCACCATGATATCGATGTTTATGCTACCCGAAATTGAAGCCTCTTATCTTGACGACACTTGGTTTCAACAGGACGGTGCCACTTGACCACTTGAGAGGTCATTTCGAAAAGCAGTTAATTTCACGTTTTGGACAGGTGAGTTGGCCGCCTAGATCGAGTGATATCACACCTTTAGACATTTTTTTGGGGTTACGTATAGTCCATAGTATATGCTGACAAACCAGCTACGATTCAGGTTTTGAAAGCCAACATTACGCGTGTCATTAAAGCCATATCGGTCGAAAATTGGACCCTCAGAATGGAAACCCTGAGGCGTAGTTGAAACGTTGTTCAAACGTAGCCAACGTTTGAAGGAAATTATATTCAAAAATATATGGCATTTATGTCCTGGCCAAATGTCCTTTCAAATTACCAATAAAGATTCCACACTTGATTTGAATTTTTATATTTTTTTTTGTTCTGAAAAAATAATTCTAGATGGATCACCCTATATATTTATTGATAAAAACCAAAAACCTATATAATAAATATTGGGGAAAACATTATTCAGTACGTTTAGTTGACAATTTAGTTATACAGTAAAACAAATTAAAATCTCATTTTATGAATTCAAACGGATGCTAGCTAATAACCAAAAACAAGAAAAAAACATCCTTATTTGTCTCCAATAAAGCCGTCGTACACTTATAACTAAAGTTGGAAGTAGAGTATGTCAGATAACCCTAATTTTTCAGCACTTGGCTTAAATTTTTTTAGGAATTTCAATATTTGCACTATGGTCCATATTTCCTACAATTATTTCCAAACTTTCAACCCTGCTGGCAGCCATACAACCCCAAACTATCACTCCACCCCCACTGTGTTTACCGTTTTTGTTTTTTGGATTGTAGGCTTCTCCCGGTTTTCTACTCTAAGTCAGCCATCGGACCCAAAAATATTGTATTTGGACTCGTCTGAGAATATAACACTGTTCCAGAACTCAAGAGAAGCATTTTGATATTCTCGGGCGAAGTCTAAACGTTGTTTGAGATTCACTGCACAAACCAGTGGCTTTCTACGAGGTGTGCGAGATTTGTACCCTGAGTCATGGACGGCTCTCCTTATTGTTTCGGAGTTGACATCTTTTTGTTTGGATTGAAGGAGTTCTACGCTTTTTTCTGGGCACTTATGAACGAATCCGAAGCAACCATTCGCTTGATTTGTAGCCGATCTCCGTGATCTAGGACTGTTGGCCGTCCTGATTTGGGGTTATTTTCTACGCGACCTTCATATTTAAATCCGTTCACTGACTGGATGGTAGATCGGCTGCGGGATGTCAGTTGGGCTATTTCTGTATACGATTTGTTACCCTGCACGCGCAATTTCCGGATAAGTTTTCGTTCTTCCGCTGTTAAATATTTTCCAGGCATTATTGATTATCTGTTACAGTTTTTAAATAGATTTTTCTACCTGTTGTACGAAGACCTTAGTGGTACACTGTACATATGGCACACCGCAACTGACGTCAAGTAAAAGAAAGTACTACAAAGATATGTAGGAACATAAAGTATATACTGATAATATTTTCCAATTGTAATATTTCAGAAGTTATCAAAGCAACTATCCAACTTTCACGATATTAGTTAGATTTGATATTTTATCATTCATCCGTTCACGCTAGCCGATATGATAGGACCACGATAGACAAACAAAAAAAATATAAAGGACCAATTAAAGGCCCATTTAAGGCCCATTTAGTCTCGACGGTTGACGGTTGACGGTAGATTCTGCAACCTGCAGAAGTCTACCGCCGTCAACCGTCAAACTGTAGTTATCTCCCTCTAACACATGCAAAATGCAACCCTCAACTGAAATAGCTGATTGCCTACCGTCAACCGTCCACCGTCAACCGTCGAGACTAAATGGGCCTTTAGTCTCGACGGTTGACGGTAGATTCTGCAACCTGCAGAAGTCTACCGTCGTCAACCGTCAAACTGTAGTTATCTCCCTCTAACACATGCAAAATGCAACCCTCAACTGAAATAGCTGATTGCCTACCGTCAACCGTCGAGACTAAATGGGCCATAAGGCCCAATTAGTCTTGACGGTTGACGGTTGATTCTGCAACATGCAGAAGTCTACCGTCGTCAACCGTCATACTGTAGTTATCTCCCTCTAACACATGCAAAATGCAACCCTCAACTGAAATAGCTGATTGCCTACCGTCAACCGTCAAGACTTAAGGCCCATTTAGTCTCGACGGTTGACGGTAGATTCTGCAACCTGCAGAAGTCTACCGTCGTCAACCGTCAAACTGTAGTTATCTCCCTCTAACACATGCAAAATGCAACCCTCAACTGAAATAGCTGATTGCCTACCGTCAACCGTCCACCGTCAACCGTCGAGACTAAATGGGCCTTTAATGGACCTTTAAGGTCCATTTAGTCTTGACGGTGGACGGTTGACGGTAGGCAATCAGCTATATCAGTTGAGGGTTGCATTTTGCATGTGTTAGAGGGAGATAACTACAGTTTGACGGTTGACGACGGTAGACTTCTGCAGGTTGCAGAATCAACCGTCGAGACTAAATGGGCCTTTAGTCTTTACGGTTGACGGTAGGCAATCAGCTATTTCAGTTAGGGGTTGCATTTTGCATGTGTTAGAGGGAGATAACTACAGTTTGACGGTAGACTTCTGCAGGTTACAGACTAATTGGGCCTTTAAGACTAATTGGGCCTTTAGACGTGTTCTTTTCAGATCACTAAACAAACATTTGTATGGAAGCGAGTTGGCTGTTACTCAGTAACGAAACGAGTTAGAGTAACCGGACTTATTTTTTTAACAAAAAAATATTATGACACACCCGTCTTCTATAACAAAATCAATAATATAATTTTTTGTTATTGATACAGAAAGAAAATAAAAAGAATGAAAGAAAATAGAAAAAGCGCGATAAACCATTTCCATAAATTACAATAATGCAAAATCGGTAAGTGAAAATGTTTATTGTTAAGATTTAGGAAATTTTGATGTAGCTATATTATTTTATGAGTGACTAAACGAAAACTGTGGACCAGGGACAAAACGTTGATGCTGTTGGCTTGCTATAACGCCAGAAATGACGAATTTGCATGTCCCGGCGAATAATAAAAGCCTACCAACATGTTTCAGAAGACATGGTTTGTCAATAAAATGTTAACAAAACGAGAAACTATACGAAATAACAAAATTCGTTTTCGACAATTTGCTTTGCCTTTTTTTGTTTGTAAACAAACTTTTGTTGGGCTTATGCTGCCATCGAATTCAAAATGTTATTGAGTGTTGCCAGAATACCATATTGCTAACTAACTAGGTAACTAAGCTAGTTACCTGAAAAGTACACGACTATTGTTGAGGTGACGGATTATGGACGATTGCCATAGCTCGCCAGGCATAACTATGGCATCGCCTGGCATGATCAACGACGTCGCCTGACAACCCGTCATCTCATCAGGATCGGACCACCTCTCCATAATTCTGTATATAAACAGACCATCCGACTTTATTACCTCTGAACGCTGTACGTATCTCAATCAAAAAAGGGCTGATTGAGATGCCTCCAGAGAAGCCACCAACCTCAGCTTTAATAATCTAGCCATTCCGTCAGAAGTTCGGGTCGCCGAGAAAAAGTTCCGGGCCATCATCAACGCAGCAGCCGCTTGCCATACCCTTGCTAGTCAAATACTCGCAGTACGACCAAATTTTCTAGCAGAGGCAACGGGTCTCGCAGACGAGCGTGATGACTTTCGACGCTCCAACCCTACTGACCCTAGAAATAGGGATCTTAACTCTGAGATCAGTAGGTTGGTCAAACAATATCAGCAAAACAATTGGCTAACTCACATAAAGCAGTGCAACTTAAGTTCCGAAATTGGTAAGTTGTGGACAAAGGTCAAATCGCTCTCTTACCCTGGAAGAAAGGATGATCGGACAGCCCGAACAGATACGAAGCGGTGCGCGTGTTATTATACCGCCTTTTTATTGCTCACCCAGAGAGTGATAAGGCGAAAAGAAGAGTATTGTATTGCGTCGTATCCGAGTCGAAGAGACACAACCACAATTTACCGTTAACGAAGTGGCCCATGTCATCCGTAGCGCAAAGTCATCAAAGGTGCTGGGTCAGGGCGGAATATCAATGCTGATGTTGAATCACTTGAATACCCCGGTAGAGTACATGTCAAAGTGCTCAATCTGTCACTAGCCACTCTCTTAGTAACTGATGTCTGTAAAATGAGCAGAGTGAAGCCCGGCAAAGACGCAAGCTAAGGAGCATCGTACAGGCCGATCTCCTTTCTCTTCAGTAGTAAAGAACACCTTCCTAGCGCTGATCATCAGCATGGGTTCCGCAAGCAGCACAGCACAACAACAGCTTTACACGCCATCACTACACGTATAAGTCGCTGCCTTAACCAAAACAAGCCTAACGACTGAACGGTCCTTGTGGCTCTTGTCAAAAAGCATTCTACATAGTCAATAAGTGAGTTCGTTTACTTGCAAATTTGTACAAATTTGTGCAAATTTTTACTGGATCGTGTTCGTTTACACAAAAAGTCCCGTAAATGAGAGCCAGAGAGAGAAAATTTTGACAGTTGGATGATAGAGAGTTTGCAAATTTTGGTTGGAGAAATTTCTGCCAACCAAAATTTGCAAGATAGAACAGATTTCTGAAATCAGCTGTTTTATGTAAACAAATAAAAGTAAAAATAAATTTACAACAGAATAGGTAAGTAAAAATTGGAATATTATTTTTTTTTTATTTAAATATATGTTAATCTCTGAAATTAGAAAGAAAAAAATTTTTTAAAATTCAAAATAAAAAGAAATGAAATGCAAACAGCAAACAAAATCAGCTGTTTCATTGCAAATTTTTACTGGAAGCTGGTCGTTTACTTTTTGCAAATTTTAATAAAGAGTAAAATTGGCCTTACAATCTCAAAAGTAGAAACTTGCAAATTTTTACTGGGAAAGTAAACGAACACACTTAATCATTCCACTCTGTTCGAGGACATTGCAGAAAAGGCCCTACCGTACAGTTTGAAACGTTGGGTCGTAAACTTTCAGCCCAATTCTAAATAATCCCCGCGGTTTTCTCCCGGGAATAAAATCCCCCTTTCTAAACAAACGGGGAGAAGAGTAATAGGGAGAAAGAATTTCGATTTTTCGAAGTCAGCTGTTTTGTTTTGCTATCAATTTGCAAATTATTTATATGAAGTTGCAAACGTACAAAGAGAATAAAACAAAGAAAAACTATAAAAAAAACCATATAAAAATGATCAGTGTTGCGCTTGAACTAGCAATAACAGAAAACTTCTGCTCCATATTGGGACATCCACCAGTTCCTCTGGAATATTTGAGGTTTTGTGCCGTCGTACATACGTCTTTAGATCGCCCATACGTACAAACGTTTTGCATTTTCGTGCATTTTAGCATTGTAAAGGTTGGTCCAACCATAAAGCATGATGTTAATTGTGAGTCACACTTTTTTACCCAACTTAATTTAACATTTCTTAGTTTCAGCGTCTGTCAAATAAAGAGGTATACAAATAAGCAGCGCGTAAAGATTGTTAAGCCTTTAACTTGGGCGTCCAAATCAAAACGCACATCGTAATTTTATTAGTCAGTATAATCGACCAAATGTGTCTACAGTGGATTATTAACAAACAGAATGCCGCATTTGGGCAAATGAGAATCCAACACTGATTGTAGAAACGCAGATGCATTCACAAAGAGTGACTGTTTGGTGCAGTTTATGGATTGGCGGAGTCATTGGGCCGGCCAAGCAGTTACCGTAAATAGTGTTCGCCATCGCGAGATGTTAACGGAACTCTTGTGGCCAGAAATTGAAGATATGGACGATATGTGGTTCCAACAGGATAATGCCACACAACCAACAAAACAATGGCGATGTTAATTTTCCGCCACAATCATATGATTATCACCGTTGGCCTTCTTTCTTTGTAGATATTAAGAAGAAAAAGTGCGATATTGACGCCAAGAACATTGCAAGAGCTAAAGGATGTCTCAGAGTCATTGAAAATATGGACCACCGTATGCCACTTGCCATACAGCCAACGAAACAATGGCAATGTTAATTGGCCGCCACGATCATGTAGTTTGATACCGTTGGACTTCTTTTTTTTGAATATTTAAAAGAAAAAATTTGAGCCAATATGCCAAAAACAATTAAAGAGCTAAAAGATGAGATAAAGAATGTCTCGGAGTCATTGAAAATATAGACCATCGGATAGAGGTATGCCGCAGAAGCTACGGCGATTTGGATATTTTGTTTACACATAATTGTCACAGATCCTTCTATCATAAAAAAATTGAGATAGTTATTTGAAAACGTTTTGTTTTATTTGCAAATTACATCGTGCGTTTTAGTTGGTGAACGAAAAAAAAATTTAAATTATTAAATACTAAAAATAATAAATATTTTGGCACAAATCCCTTGCAATTTGATCGCTTTTTTAATATTCAGAATACCTACTTTTTCGAAGATTGTTTAGAATAAGAGAAAATTGAAAAAACTCTCCGGAAGAATCTATTTAGAATTGGGGAACAGGGAATAGGGAAAAAATTCCTGGGGAAAAGTCATTCAGAATCGGGCTGTATATTTGTGGTCGCCACTCATATGTAGAATTTAGACACAGGAAGTCGAAGCCCCGTAGAGTTAAACAAGGAGTTTCCCAGGGTAGTGATTTCCTCGCTTTGTTTAACCCCTACTTCTCTAAAATTCCTTTACCACCTTTCGTTGAAATTGTGTCATGCGCTGATGATTGCACAATTCTGGCGTCACCTAAAGTGGTTGACATATGACTAAGCACGACTTTTCACTGCGACAAATATGAAAACATATGCCTCCAAATCATCAGCCACAATGTTTACTGCATGCACCGCAGAAGTGCGGTTGCCACTCAACGTGAAATTCGATAACGTCAATATCCCGACTACCAACTACCCCAAATCCTTGGGGTCACATTGTCCAGCCTTTTTCGATCCTCTGCACATCTATCTGCGATAAGCTCAAAAGTAGGAACAAGGTCCTCAATTCACTTGCAGGCAGTACTTGAGGAGCCGAAAAATAAACCTTGTTGACCTCTTACAAAGCGATAGGGCGGTCTGTAGCAAACTACACCCTACCGGTGTGAAAATTCAGACTTGCCAGAATGCCAACCTCAGAACAATAATAGGGTGTCTTCATATGTCTTCTGAGGAGACGAAGGTTCTTACCATGCGCAGACACAATTTCCTGTTGTCTAAGCAACACCTGTTAGGGTGTTTTTGCAGTAGTCATCCTAACCACCATTTATTTGACAAGATGGCTTCGCCCAGGCAGATAAGGTATGATTTTCATGATTTAGAGAGAGAGGTCCAGCGGTACAAGAGAGAACCTTTAGATCATCGAAACTTTCAGGCAGATCTGAATGACTGCGACGCTGATGAAGTCGCAGCAGCAGTATTTAGCTACAGTGTGAATGCAGTGCTAGGGGATGTTTCCCTGGCTCAGCTAAGATCTGGATGACGCAGCCGCCATAGTTCTTATTCGGCACGAATTGATGCTAACGTTACGGACCTCTGTCCCGCCTGCCATCAGGGACTGCATGATTTAATTAGTTTTGGGCCAAGCCCACTCAGCTGACTCTAGGACTCTGTGGACGCATCCAGTTCATATTACGCGTTTCATCAACCTGGATATCGAAGCAGATTCCCTTTAGACGATCAGAACTTCAAAACACAATATGTTGTTGTTACAACAATAACGGAATCACGATCATTCGTCAGCCGTTTCTATGAACCGGATTAACCCGGAGCAGCAACATTCGGCCAATTGCTGTGACCCCGAACATCAACAACGCAATCACGCCAAGTGGAAATGTTTATGTATGTACGTATGTTTGGTCCATTATCAATCTTTACCAAAACCAGACAGATATTGGTACAATGTAAGAAAACTGCCACATTAGCGAATACAATACTTATAGAAGACTCGACGTTGATAAGCTCCGTTTGGTATCGCCTATGGGTCAATCTGATTTTTTATCAGATGGATTAAGGACAACATATGTACATAAGATTGTGTTGACTAAAAAAATAAGTCAGGCGACCGTAGACAGTTGATCTGAATTATTTTTTGCAGGCGTTTTCCCCCTCTCTCGCTTGACTCGCCCGACTACGTTGCTGTTCGCATGCAGCCCATTGATCATTTGCTTTCGATATTCGACGTTGCAGCAGGTCTCAAGAAGTATTTACATTGTTTTATCTCTTTTACCACATATAAAGGCATGGGGAGTGTTCTTCTTTGATGAAACATTAAGTCAGGGAAAACCAATACATCAGAAAATCATATGTTATAAAGAAAAAAATTGATTTTAGAAACTGTAAATCATGAAAAAATCGTCGCATACAAGGCAGTGTTTTCATAAGCTATAATCGCGATTTCATGTCCAACGTTAATATATATAACCTAAGGCTTTACACAGGCCAATCTGATTTCGTCTCTCATATCAGTAGCAACTGTCGATTTGTCTAAGAAGTTCCTTTGTAGTTTTTGAGCAAGTAAAAGTGATTGTCGCAATTTTTCTTTTTTTCCTTTTCTGAATCTAGCTGAAAATGTGCATCGTAGCATTTACTCTAATAAATTCATACACCAAACTTATACCCTGTTCCTCTATGTCGAACGAAAACATGAGCGAACGAAAGTCAGTCACTCGAATTCTACTCAATTTGCGTTTCCCAACAACGAAACCATTCGTTCTTCCTCTTTCACGTGCGTCTGGCGGAAAATGTCCATCTGGCTGAAAATGTCCATCGTATAAATTCATACAACACACTTGTACTCCGTTTCTCTATATCGAACAAAAGCATGAGCGAACAAAAGTCAGTCACTCGAATACTACTCATTTTGCGTTTCTCAACAACGAAACCTTTCTTTCTTCTGCTCTTTAGGGGGCCAATTATCTTTTTTCAGATTTGTTACATTTTTCTAAAACAAACCTACTAAACTGTATAGGAGAACACAGAACAAAATAAAAACACAAACAGATAAACAAAACATATAATTTATTCAAAAACAATTTCACAGCCAAAGAAAAAAATACTGTGAAATCCGCCAGTGTACTTGTGGGAGGTTCAAGGGAGTTCACCTTTAAACAGAGCTTCCATTTTTGCTATCCGACATTGAGAAACAGGCCATTAAGAAACTTACCAACTTACAATCTAAAAATTTAAAATATTCCTATGCTAAACGAATGCAAATATACATATTCTAATTTCCGTTTGAACAAATTCTTAACGATAACACAATTTATTTTCGGCTTTAGCAAACAGAGGACAAGTAAGAACCATAATTATTTTATATGTAAAGCCTGCTACTAAGATCGTGAAAAACTTAGATATCTATATCGCTTAGAAAATGGCTCAAAATGAGGGTTTGTCAAGATTTTTTTCAATTTTCACCGCAATTTCACACAACTTTATTTTTGAAGTTTGAGATTTTTCACATGAAAATTCGAACTTAGTAGCGAGCTTAAGAGTATAACTTGTTTAAACACTTAATATTTGATTCAGATACTGGAGTTATTTATACAAATGTGCTAAAATAGCGACTGTGACCTTCTTGAAGTCATTATATTCTCTTCCATTTCATTCGCAAGACTCAATACAATTTATAGAAATAGTATAATCGCGCATTTTCTATTTTATTTGATTCTTTTCATTTTCTTTCGGTATCAATAACAAAAACATATGTTTCTGATTTGATATATAAGCCGGGTCTGTCATATTTTTTCGTTAAAAAAATAAGTCGGGTAACTCTAACTCGATTCGTTGCCGAGTAGCAGCCAACTCGCTTGCTTACCGAGTAACTTCCATACAAATGCTTGTTTAGTAACCTGCAAAGAACACGGCTGTTGATTCAGGAGATTATGAATCAAATACATGTGATATATAGAATCGTTGCATGCTTGGTTAGTGGCCTATGCTCGATAGTTATCCAGGTTAAGAACCAAAAATCAATGTCACTTTGCCATTTTGTTAAAAACTTGTCTTCTATTTAAATATAGAAGCAAGAGGTCTCGAGACGGTTTAATACCTGTTCAATGTGTAAAAGCAACAGACCGAAATAAAACAAACGAGCTAAACATACGTACATGCACGCACACATATTGACTATGTCTAAACTCTTTTTACAACACACACACGTTGTTGTAAAAGAAATCTATTGATGGCTCTCGATGTGGAGTCTCTTTAGAGCTGGCAAGAGTGAGTTGTATTTTCGTGGGCAATTGTGTGAAGAAAACTTGTAAAGTAAGGTTTACAACAGTAGTTCTCATTCGTTTGTGGAGAGCCTGGCCTTATAGAGTTCGGTTTTACTTTCAACAATTGCAGCAAGGCTTTCTGAAGAGGGTTGTCACGGACCCGAAATCATGATAAAAGTAGTGTGCAGCCACGAAAATCAATGACACTTTACCATTTTGTTAAAAACTTGTCTTATATTTAAATATAGAAGCAAGAGGTCTTGAGCCGGTTTAATCCCTGTTCAATGTGTAAAAGCAACAGACCGAAATAAAACAAACGAGCTAAACATACGTTTTTGAAGAATGTATTCATAACAATAAAAAAATTACTTTCAGCAACAGTTTTTTGCCCCAATTGAGTTTGTTTTGTTTTATATAAATAAATTTGTATGTATTTAAAGCGTGAAAAACAATAATTGGCTAGTTTTGTATAAAAATCACTTTAATATGGCAAACAAAAATCCTCCTCGATTTAATGCTTCGGTGTTTTGACGTTTTCTTTAAAAACACGTCCTAAAGTCATAGTACTTACACGATAACTTTTTAGACGCAACTACTTATGCGTCAATGTTTTTGACGTTTAGTTCATGTATTTTCATTTGTTTTGTATTCGTAACAATTTAAAATTGACTATTCGTAGCTTTTTTGGTAGTATTTGTATTGTTTTGTTAACTATAAATAAATTTGTATTTAATTCATATTTAAAAAGCATTTATTGCTCTTTTTGTGTAAAAAATCACTTTATTATGCTAAGACATTACAACCATGCAAAAGAGGAATAAGAGAAATTTCAAAAATCCCACTCGAATTCACGGTTCGTGCCTTTTTGTCTACCCCTCTTGCTTCTCCACACCCCTCCGATCTGATGGGCTTTATGCATAATAAACGTTTGATTTGAAATTTGCAGAAAAAAGGTATTCAAACAAAAACCATAAGTGAGTAAAAGCCGAGCTCGCTTAAACTCGCCAAAGGTTATTCCTGAATAACTTTCTTCCCAAAAATTTTAATTATTTAAAACAATGCCAAACGCTGTTTATAATGCAAAAAGCAGCTCCTCAACGCGATAAGATTGTTGTCTTGACATCGCTTGAGAAGATAAAGCTAACCAAACACTTATCATTTGTTTGTGTAATTTGTAACATCATCAAATCTCCATGTAATCATCAGCATCGTCGCCGATGCTTACTTCGCCACATTATAATAAATTCGATGGTATGGTGAAATGATACGCGCCTCCGCCGAGAATGTCCTATCGGCCTCAAACTCTGATATGCGTCAATCATTTTTTTTCTTTTATAGGAGTTTTTAAGGACTGTGCATTGTATAATAAACAAGGTATACTCATTAGCCCAACAACAACGAAAATAGTTCGCTAGAAAATAAATTTTTGTGAATGTTTGATGATAATTGTAACTGTTGGATAAAGAGTTTTTCTTTTACAAACTTCAACAAACGCCATTGTCAAATTTCAAAATTGACAATTTAAATTACTACGAGAAAAAATTTGTAATCAGCTGTTAGTATAATTCTTCCTTCTTTATTGTAAAATGGGTCTGTGCCTCTGCCATGTAAAGGCCCGATTACACAGGCGTTTTTTCTATGAAGCAGCGGAAAAGATATTTGCTAGGCCAGAGGGACTACATGACTTAGTTTAATCGTAGAAAATTTTCTGTATTTGTATTATTTCACATATAAAAAATTGAGAACTTTAGTTTAAAAGCTTAACAAATAATCAAGTATTTGTTTGAATATTTGCAAATTGGATTTAAATGTCAACATCAGTGTGGACATTTTAGCATTTTTGCAGCTAAATTTAGCATTTTTTTGTATTTAGCCGCAAAATTTTCATTTTGCATTTTTCTTAGCTTTTGGCATTTAATAATTTAGCATTTTTAGCGTTATTCTATCCAAAAAATTCCAAATATTTTAGTACTTGTTTTTTTTTAAAAAAATGGAAGATTTCACAGTGAACGAACTTACTATTTTAGAAAAGCAATGGCAAAAGCTAAGTACATATGAATGGGCATCAAAAACTCAACAATTGATTTCTGGATAAGTATATACGAATATAAAAATGATTTGAATGAAAACCCGTTCAAGGAATTGATTGCTTTTGTTATGAAGTTTCTAGTTTTACCATTTAGTAACGCAGTGGCATGAACCTTATAAAAACCAAAATTAGAAATAGCATGATATGGAATACTATTAATTTACTTCTTTACATTAAATGCGGATTGAAAAGGCTAAATAAATGTTGCGAAAGTTTAAAAATTACCAACGATCTCATAAAATAATGTGTTAAAAACATGTATGATAATGATATTTCGACAGACGGAAGTTGAGGAAGAATATTCATTTGATTATGTCTTTAGTTTATGATTAAAACTTATCATTTGTAAACAAATGATATTTAAAAATGTACTGAAGTGCTATTAAATAGAGATTTAAATTTTTGTTATTTGTTTTATATAAATATACATATATGTATGTATGTACAAACCTATGTGATATTGAATTGAATGGTCACTTTTTCTTTTATGAATGTAAGACTCTTTATGTTTCTTTTTTATTCAATAAATAGTTTTTTTTTGTTGTTGTTTGCCATGGCTCAACAATACAAGGTTGAATTATTACTTGACATTGTTTTATTCTAATGAAATATATTTCTAAGGCAACGTTGAATACAAAATTTTAAAAAATTAAAGCTTCATAGTAATTTTTATAAAAAAAAAACCTTTTTTAATTTAGGATTATTTTTTGGCATTTCAACATTTTTTTAGCATTATTTTAAAGCTGATTTAGCAGCAACACTTTTTTAGATCTGGTCACACTGGTCAACATGCAAATGAAAAAAATATTCAAACAAAAATAAACGCAGCAGAAAAAAATATAAAATGCTACATGCAGCTTTTTTATTTAAAACGGTGCTCTACCATATACGCGTTGGCATTTAAAAGCGTTCGTGTGCGGGGTCTTATAAAATACCGCGAGTATGGCGGTGCCATATATTTGTCGCTACTTATGAGTAATTTTTCTAAATTATTGGCATCAAATTAATATCAGATTCTTCAAGTTGTTTATTTGTTGTTTTTAATTAAAATAAAACATTTATGCATTTGTTTGAGACATTTTCTTTGACATAACAAATATGTAAAATAACCAAAGGTTATTTTACAATGAATGTTCTTAGAAATATTTTTGTATACGTCGATGGGAACGAACAAAGAATTCTAAACATTAATAAGGTAGCATTTATATGTTATACTTAAAAATAATTAACACTTAAGAGTGATAAAATCGATGACTGCAAAAACCAGAAATTATAAAATAATAACAACAAATGATCACAACAAACCAAAAAAAAATCAAAAGAGTAATTAATATGATTCTAATGTATCACATATAACAAAAACTGCTGGTGCAGATAACACCACTAGTTAAAAGTCGTATTTACAGAAAAAATGCAAAAAACAACAAAGTTGATAAAAAAAATGTGTGACAGCGCAAAGAGAAAGGGACCTAAGGGTAAAAAAAAATCAATTTTCATTTTTTTTCTTTTTTTTAAGTGGACACTATCTGAGCATCGAATGAGACCGACCCCATGCCCCAAAAGTGTTCCCTCTCAGAGATATGCGCGTTTTATGAAAGTGAAGTCGGCGATTCTAAGCGCAAAAAGGAAGGGATCTAATCTTTAAAATGGAGTTGAGTGAGATATGGGCGTTACTTACAAGGTACTCGTACTTACGATGAGAATAAGACGTTTGTATGCTACATGAAAAAAGAGATATATAAAAAAACTACACATGTGAGTTTGGATGTCGCTTTGTCGGATTTTAAAAGTACTGGTGGACGCATTCTCTAAATTGTTCTTTGTAGAAATTCTAGTTTCGTGACCACTATTGGCGAAATAGCCAACCAGGCAAAAAATTCTTAGAATAGTATCGGATGGATTGCCAAGCTTTGTACAACCGAAGCTTTGTTTTTTGCGGTAGTTATTGTTCAGAAGGTTGAAAACATTCCACATATTCTATTTGTTTTGATGAGTATGGTTGCGTGATTGAAGTGGATTCCGAGATATTTTATATGAAACTTAACTGGGATATCTACCGCTTCCAAAGACAGTTGTAGGGACTTACTCTGTGGTATCTCAGATCAAGGACATGCAAACGAGATGCAAACGTCATTATGGAATTTCAAGAAGGCATGTCCGTTCACAAAAAAAAAAATTCCTTGATAATTTGATAAATCCTTAAAAAAAGAATTAACATCTGTTTAGTGTGCGATCTACGATGAATGACGAGAAAAGTTTAGGCTTATGTGAAATGCTGACGAGAAAAATTAAAATGACGAATGTATGACACATGACAGAATGACACCAATGATGATTCGATTGTTTAATATAAGCCTATTGAAATGTATCGAAACCGATTCACGGCTAAGTAGTGAAATAGTCGATAGTGCACTTAGCGTACACTTTTATAATTCACATAAATCTATTAGATATCAATCTTAGCCTCTTTGATAAATGCTATTATATCTCAGAAAAAAGGCATATTTTTTTGTTGCAAGCTCGTCAGCTAGCGTCCGATAATGTTGAACAAATTTAAAGTTGTCAAAAATTTGGTGCTGGGTGGTTTCGGCGACTTGACAAACCTAGCACAAACAGGATTG
Organism: Hydrotaea diabolus; assembly: GCA_963513945.1. Lineage (NCBI taxonomy): Eukaryota > Metazoa > Arthropoda > Insecta > Diptera > Muscidae > Hydrotaea > Hydrotaea diabolus. The sequence continues at coordinate 93,784,492 of OY740717.1, read as the reverse complement.
GAGTTGTCCAATCAGGCAGAGGTACACCTTATTGTAGGAGTGTTCAGACAAGAGTCTGTTTAGAAGTTTTACTTCACTTGGCTTGAAATCAACATGGTTATACCATGCTTTGCTTTGCAGCCAAACAAAAAAATACTGTGAAATCCGCCAGTGTACTTGTGGGATGTTCTAGGGAGTTCACCTTTAAGCAGAGCTTTCATTTTTGCTATCCGACATTGAGAAACAGGCCATTAAGAAACTTACCAACTTACAATCTTAAAATTTAAAATATTCCTATGCTAAACGAATGCAAATATACATATTCTAATTTCCTTTTGAACAAATTCTTAACGATAACACAATTTATTTTCGGCATTAGCAAACAGAGGACAAGTAAGAACCATAATTATTTTATATGTAAAGCCTGCTACTAAGATCGTGAAAAACTTAGATATCTATATCGCTTAGAAAATGGCTCAAAATGAGGGTTTGTCAAGATTTTTTTCAATTTTCACCGCAATTTCACACAACTTTATTTTTGAAGTTTGAGATTTTTCACATGAAAATTCGAACTTAGTAGCGAACTTAAGAGTATAACTTGTTTAAACACTTAATATTTGATTCAGATACTGGAGTTATTTATACAAATGTCCTACAATAGCGACTGTGACCTTCTTGAAGACATTGTATTCTCTTCCATCTCATTCGCAAGACTCAATACAATTTATGTAAATAGTTTAATCGCGCATTTTCTATTTTATTTGATTCTTTTCATTTTCTTTCGGTATCAATAACAAAAACATATGTTTCTGATTTGATATATAAGCCGGGTCTGTCATATTTTTTCGTTAAAAAAATAAGTCAGGTAACTCTAACTCGATTCGTTGCCGAGTAGCAGCCAACTCGCTTGCTTACCGAGTAACTTCCATACAAATGCTGGTTTAGTAACCTGCAAAGAACACGGCTGTTGATTCAGGAGATTATGAATCAAATACATGTGATATATAGAATCGTTGCATGCTTGGTTAGTGGCCTATGCTCGATAGTTATCCAGGTTAAGAACCAAAAATCAATGTCACTTTGCCATTTTGTTAAAAACTTGTCTTCTATTTAAATATAGAAGCAAGAGGTCTTGAGCCGGTTTAATACCTGTTCAATGTGTAAAAGCAACAGACCGAAATAAAACAAACGAGCTAAACATACGTTTTTGAAGAATGTATTCATAACAATAAAAAAAATTACTTTCAGCAACAGTTTTTTGCCCCAATTGAGTTTGTTTTGTTTTATATAAATAAATTTGTATGTATTTAAAGCGTGAAAAACAATAATTGGCTAGTTTTGTATAAAAATCACTTTAATATGGCAAACAAAAATCCTCCTCGATTTAATGCTTCGGTGTTTTGACGTTTTCTTTAAAAACACGTCCTAAAGTCATAGTACTTACACGATAACTTTTTAGACGCAACTACTTATGCGTCAATGTTTTTGACGTTTAGTTCATGTATTTTCATTTGTTTTGTATTCGTAACAATTTAAAATTGACTATTCGTAGCTTTTTTGGTAGTATTTGTATTGTTTTGTTAACTATAAATAAATTTGTATTTAATTCATATTTAAAAAGCATTATATTGCTCTTTTTGTGTAAAAAAATCACTTTATTATGCTAAGACATTACAACCATGCAAAAGAGGAATAAGAGAAATTTCAAAAATCCCACTCGAATTCACGGTTCGTGCCTTTTTGTCTACCCCTCTTGGTTCTCCACACCCCTCACCCTAAGCGCCGAAAGTCATGACTGCTCACCCAGGTTGGAAAGTCGTAGTGTAAAACAGGTCTTTGGATTAACATCAGCCGTTGATGTTAACGAAATATAACTTTTGAATTACTTTATAATATAGTGTAACCGACTGTTGTTTAAATATAGAAACACATTTTTATAATAATGTTTATGCATGTATGTGGGATAAACTCACCTTTCGCACTCCGCAGGATATATAGTTAAAATAAAATGTAATATTGGTACTCGCTTATAGAACGAGTAAGTGGGCGCAAAGGCAATAACTTCAAAATATTACTAGCAATTTTTGAAATTTCTTTGTATACAAGATCTGATGGGCTTTATGCATAATAAACGTTTGATTTGAAATTTGCAGAAAAAAGGTATTCAAACAAAAACCATATGTGAGTAAAAGCCGAGCTCGCTTAAACTCGCCAAAGGTTATTCCTGAATAACTTTCTTCCCAAAAATTTTAATTATTTAAAACAATGCCAAACGCTGTTTATAATGCAAAAAAGCAGCTCCTCAACGCGATAAGATTGTTGTCTTGACATCGCTTGAGAAGATAAAGCTAACTAAACACTTATCATTTGTTTGTGTAATTAGTAACATCATCAAATCTCCATGTAATCATCAGCATCGTCGCCGATGCTTACTTCGCCACATCACACACATTATAATAAATTCGATGGTATTGAGAAATGATACGCGCCTCCGCCGAGAATGTCCTATCGGCCTCAAACTCTGATATGCGTCAATCATTTTTTTTCTTTTCTAGGAGGTTCTAAGGACTGTGCACTGTATAATAAACAAGGTATACTCATTAGCCCAACAACAACGAAAATAGTTCGCTAGAAAATAAATTTTTGTGAATGTTTGATGATAATTGTGACTGTTGGATAAAGAATTTTTCTTTTACAAACTTCAACAAACGCCATTGTCAAATTTCAAAATTGAATATTTAAATTACTACGAGAAAAAATGCGTTTTTCTATGAAGCTGCGGAAAAGACATTTGCTAGGCAGTTTGGTTGTGATCTCAACGAGTAACGTTGTTTGGTTTCTGTGCGGCAAATCTATTTACTTGTTGTTATTGTTTGCGAGAAACGGTTTTTTCTCTATTACTTTCGTTTTTGTTTTGATAAACGTATTTGTTTACTTAACGACTGCAACGTGGCGATCCTTTTCCACTCGTGCTCCACTACTGACAGCAATGGGGAGAAGGATAGTCTAAAATATTAAGTTTATTTTTGCGAGTAATCAAACGAGTCAACATTTAAGAACACTGCGAAATGCTCCTAAACGCCATAACAGTTTAGATATACTATCAATGGATATTCAACAACCCCAGCCTACAAATAATGTAGCAATTCCTGATACTGGTAAAATTAAAAAGCCTCCACCGGTAGTCATTGACTGCTCATCAGAAGACTTTAAAATAGTCATGGATCTCATTGGAAACAATGGCTATGTTTCCCCCAGAACAATGTTGGGAACAAAAGCGTTTTCTGAAAATTTGGAAAAATACCTAAGCCTTTTACATGGCCTGAAGACTACACAGTTTAAGTACTATACGCACAAAGTTATAGACAATGCTGTTTACAAAATGATTTTAAAGGGACTTCATAAAGTGCCGGCAGATTCTATCAGAAAAGAGCTATCAAGCAAACAAATGTGTGGACATAAAATAAATTGTAACACAGAGATCGAACACAAACGTTGCTTTGTACATGCTTTCCTTCAACCGAATGGAAGTAAATAAAAAAGTGCTTTAAAAAATAAAGCATTTACTAAGTGTTTCAATTTTTTGGGAAAATCAGAAATCTAATAAAAAAAATGGCCCAACTCAATGTCATAGATGCGGGCTGTACGGTCATTGAACCGAAAACTGCTATAGAACAAAGATATGTTCTCTTTGTTCAAGTAACTCACATGACGCAGACCTCTGTCCAATGAAAAACACGACTGGAGGAAAAAATTTACAAGTGTTCCAACTGTATTGTCAAAGGACATTCTGAGGTAGCACATAGAGCAGATGATCCCAACTGTCCTAGAAAGCAATATATCGAATTCCGTCGAAGAGCCTCACAGAAAAACTTCACGGTGAATTATACTTTGAGGACTTCCCTCCGTTAGTTTTCAACTCACAAAAATGTTCTAATGTTCTGGATAAAGTTTCGCCAAATGCTGTCATTAGTCCTAAAAATGTATCGTATGCTGAAAATCTCAAAAGTAAGCAGGACCTGTTCGAATGGACGAATTATTCACTATATTCCAAAATGCTACAGTGGAACTAAAAAAATGTGCCTCCAAGTTGGATCAACTAAATGTAATCGTAAGACTATTGAATTATGCAGTGTAATCAAGAACTAAAATGTATGTATATTTGGAATGCACAAGGCATTAACTCGTATTCAAAGAAAATACAACTGGAAAAAGTCCTAAAAGACATGTATATGTATGTCCTAAAAGACATATGTATATGAACGAAACATTTTTAAAAGAAGAAAATAGTTTCTCATTTTCGTATATACAGATGCGACAGGAGCTCACCCGGAAGAGGAGTGGCAATAGCCGTCAGAAGCTATCTCCAGGTCAAACAACTTATGCGACTTTAAGCATAGAGAGTATTTCTATCGAGCTAAAATTACGAAACCGAACTGTTATACTTACCTCCGTATATTCTCCAAGATACACTGACAACTTCAAACACGATATCTCTAAACTAACGCCTTGTAGCAGAGAGTACATAATATGTGGAGATCTAAATGCAAAACATTCAAGTTGGAATTGTTCCCGAGCGAACACAGCTGGAAATGTTTTGTTTAACTTACAACTTAGATTAAGTTTTTTCATCTACCACCCAAGCGGCCCTACACGTTATCCACAGGGTAGCCTGGGAACTCCAACGACAATTGACTTAATGATAACAAACTCTGATTTAAATATTTCTCCCCTATTATGTCATGACAACATACTCCCATCGGATCACATCCCAGTAACGTTCTCAATAGAAGCAAGCGTCGTTAACAACACCTCAACTAGAATTGACTTCAAAAATGCAAATTGGTTTCAATACCAGATGTACATTACTTTCACCTCATTGAGCTCTAATAATTTTACGTCAACTGTGCAAATCGATAATGCTTTTAAGAGATTGATTGGGATAAATAACACTATGAAAGCTCTAATGCCTAGAAAAAAATCGGTCTTGTTTGGGTTAAAACTCTCTCGTCAAACTAAATTATGCATTCAAACGCGAAACAGATGTATCGCTGCTCTCAAAGTTACCGAAGGGGTCAACAAAATTCTGGAGCCTTATTAATCGCTGAAAGGCAAGAAGATTAATAGCATTGCAAACCTTGTGGCTAATGGTCATACATACTCTACAGATGAAGACAAAGTGCGACTTATTGCTAACCAGTTTGGAAAATCACACATTCTTACAATGGATATGTCACACAGTATTGAAAGACAAGTTAATGGTTAAGGGAAATAGACCAAGAGGTAAATGTCAGTTTTAATCTAGAAGATCTTATTATATATGATGAAATGAAATATCACATTAAGCTTAAAAAACAAAGCACCAGGCTTTGATGGAATGCTCAATATTTTCATGAAAAAGCTGCCGGGGAGAGCAATTCTTTTTCAAAAGGATATTTTCAATGCTTGTCTACGCCTTGGTTATTTTCCCTCTTCAAATGTTCGAAAGTAATACCAATTCAAAAATTCAGAAAAATGGAAAAGATCCACGAAGCCCAAGCATTTATAGGCCCATTAGCCTGCTGAGCTGCATTGATAAGCTTTTTGAAAAAGTAATTCTCTCCAGAATCAAAAATTTCGCAGAAGATAATAATTTGATCAACAAAGAACAATTCGGGTTTCGACAACAGCATTCTATGGTACATCAGGTGAAGAGGGTGACAAAAATGATTAAAGAAACCAAACGTAAAAGACAATCTACTGGAGTTGTTCTTCAGGATGTTGAAAAGGCATTCGACAGTATTTCGCATGATGGTCTCATTTTCAAATTAAAAATATGTGGCTTTCCACTATATATTGTCAAAATAATAAAATCCTTTCTTGAAAATAACACAACATCAACAGCACGGGATATACCAGCTGGAGTCCCACAGGGAGCAGTTTTATCCCCAACGTTATATTCTCTCTATGTTGCTGACTTTGTGCCCAAATCTGGCTCTGAGATAGCACAATATGCTGACGATATGGCAATTATAGTGAAAGGTAAATTGTCAAACACCATAGTAAAAAGGCTGGAAAAAAACACTCAAAATTGCCACAACGTATTATACTAAATGGAAAATCAAAATAAATACTGCTAAAACTCAGGCCATACTATTTCCATTCAACAAGTCGTACAGGCGAGTTCTGTCGATTGATTTTCACCATGAAGGAAACGTAATACCATTTAATGACTGTAAAATACCTAGGAGTACACATTGATAAAAAAAACTAACATTTAAAACTCATATAGAGCATGCCACTAATAAAACCTTAAAGTGCTTCAGAGCTTTCTATCCCCTACTCGGCAAAAAATCCAAGCTCAACACCGACAATAAGCTTCTGATTTATAAAACTGTTATAAGGCCAATAATGCTTATGGCTGTAATGTATGGGGAAATGCTGCAACTACGCACATAAAAAAGCTTCAAGTACTTCAAAAAAAGGCAGAGACTAACAGCCGTATTCATAAAAATTTAAAACAGCTTTACAAACGGTTGTTAAGCTTAATGTATGAAAACTGTATTCATAAACTATTATTAGCTTAATAATCTCTTTGTAAACCATTATTAAATGTGTGCATTTTAATATTCTTTCGACCCTACTTTAATAGTTTTTTAAAGTGACGTTTGTGTTTGTTTGCTTACATTTGCACACATATTTTTTGAATTTTTCGAACACAACGAAGAAAAAAATATTTTTAAAATATACGAGGAGAATGGATACGTTAAATTTTTTTTGCGTTTGCAATTGTCTTTTTTCCATTTTTATTTATAAAAACTTCTTTATGGAAAAACACAACACAAAAAAGGGTAAATTGTAAAAAGTTCATTAGTGATGCGTAAAATATCAAAATAATAAAAATATTCGTTATTCGAACACCTTTTTTTATCAGTAATACATAATTGATCTCAATTTGTCTTTGATTACAACATGATTTTGTTTTTATAATTTTACAAGTAAGCATATATACATACGGGCGACCGCAAAACTAACTGGCCTGGCACATTTTCTGTTTTACTATCAACTTTTTTTTGTTTTTTAAAAGAAATCTTTTATAAGCCATCCGAAATATTTAATGATTATTTTCTTTATTACAGATGATTTAAGTAAACAAGTTTTATAATTTTTGAAAAATGGAAAATAAAGAGTTTCGTGCGGTAATTAAACACTTTTATATGAATGGTTATACGCCACAATTAATCAAAGATGAATTAGATTCTGTTCATGGTGATAATGCACCATCATACTCCACCGTGAAATTCTGGGTTCAACAATTAGAAATGGGTCGTTCAAGTCTGGAAGACCGAAAACTGCTACTACTATTGAAAACATTAGAAAAATATTTAATGAAGTGACTAAAGATAGACGAATAAAGCTCAGAGAAATTGCTGATATTGTTAAGATACACGAAAAACAAGTTTGGAGTATTTTACATGATGAACTCCACATGAAAAAGCTGCCGCGTTTGTTGACTTTGCCCCAAAAAATCGTCCGTTGGACCAATTCCGAGGAGCTTTTAGCGATTTATCAGCGTAATTCTTGCGCCGATTCATAACTGTTGATGAAACATGGACCCATCACTACATCCCAGAATGCAAAGAACAGTCAAAACAATGGATAGAAGCTGGTAAAAGTGGTCCCAAAAAGGCGAAAACTGTTAAGTTAGCAGGAAAAGTATTATGCCACAGTATTATGGGATGCAAGGGGTATAATATTTATTGATTATCTTGAGAAAGGAAAAACTATAAATAGTGAATATTATTGTGCGTTATTGGCTCGGTTGAGTGAAGAAATCAAGATAAAACGACCGC
>OY740717.1:92936681-93171681 GCA_963513945.1 Hydrotaea diabolus | reverse complement strand
TATGTCGGTCTTGTTGCTTTTACACATTGATCAGGGATTAACCGGCTCAAGACCTCTTGCATCTATATTTAAGTAGAAGACAAGTCTTTAACAAAATGGCAAAGTGACATTGATTTTGGTGGCTGCTCACTGCTTTTATCAGATTTCGGTTCCGTGACAACCTGCAAGAGGCGATTAATGGCCTTTCGAATCGCGGTAGGGCTTCTTTCGAACATTTCACGAATATACTTTGTCGACCGACCTTCATTTTGTAGGTACAGTATTATTTTCTTCTCAGCGACACAGCTCTTTTCCTTTAAACATTTTGATGTGTGTGCATAAAAAGTAAACTAACAAGCAATCGATATTGCGACTAACTACGTTAGTCATCTTCAGGGGATCTAACAAAAATAAATAAATTACACAAATTATATAAACATATAACATTGATAATTACATTTAAATTGAATAATTAAAATACAACTGTTCTGTGTGTGCTGCGTGGGCTGTATTTTGCTCAGTTGGTCTATAACTTGCCTTTTTGTCCAATTTATTGGATGAAAGTCTAGTTTTGAATTTGTTTTTAGTTGATCCAACAGACAGCTTTAGGCATATATCAGATTCGTCACCATTGCATTGATTCGGTAAACTAGATTGGATTTATCATCTTTCACCACCCTCGACTTTGTACTGGTAAAAAATAGGTTTGTCGTGTTTTGTTTTTTATGTTCTAATTCGATTACGTCCTTATTGTATATATTAGATGATTTCCTCCTCCTGACACCGGTTTTAAAATGTCTTCTACTGTCAGTGAGGTGTTCATTGACGTTGAGGCCGGAGAGAGGCAGTTTATTCAAACGGTTGATTTGGCCTGTTCGTCAAGTAATAGCAGACCTTGAAAATTGACAGTCATTCCAGCGAGAAGGACTGTCTTTATTTCTCGGTTTGCCCCTGACACCGAAATAGATGACATTAGTTATTATATGAAGTCGAAGTTGGAAGGTGACTTTGATTTAAATATTTTAAAATTTAACTCATCTTCTAATCATTTATCCTCATTCAAGATAAATGTATCAGAAGATATCTTCGAAGAGATTGTTGACCCTAAATTTTGGCTTGTCAAGGAGTTTGTTCAAAGAAGTAGTAGAGGAGGGAGATCTAGTTTAGCTAAATTTCCAGCTAAGTCTACAAACTCTTAAAAAAACTAGAAAAAGTATACACCATAGCTAAAACGTATATAGCCAAAACATAAGAGGTTTTAAAACTTAATTAAGTTGCTTATTTATTGATAGCTAAAACTTTGATTTTGATATTGTTGTTTTTTCTGAGACATGGTTAAAGCTGATATTTTGAACTCTGAGGTTCTGTGACATAATTATACAATTTATAGTAAAGATAGAACAGAGAAAATCGGTGGTGGTGCCTTAGTATCGGTGTCCTGCTGTCTACCTTCTGAGGGTATTTTTTCTGATGAATTTAACAATTTGGAATTTATTGCAGTTTGTGTTGCATTGGGATCTAAAAAACTTTTTATTACCTGTTGCTACATTCCTCCTTCGACCGATTTTAATGTTTATAATGAACATTTGACTGCCATTGAAAAAATAATTACAAGTATGAATGAGTCTGATATTATCCTATCATTGGGAGACTTCAACTTATCTTCTGTATCATGACATATGCTGCCTGATTCAGAAGCACTTACTCCTCTTACTAACAGCGATTGGACCACTGATGTTGCTGGACTACTAGCAAAAATTAATTTGTCTCAGATTAATAATATTCTTAACCAGAATGGGATGATTCTTGATTTAAATCCATAGCGAGACAACGGTACAATATCGATGCTCGTCGATGCTATAGGTCGTACTTGACAGGAGTTAGGGACAATTTTAAAAATGACCCTAAATCATTTTATCGATTTGTTAATTTAAAGCGTCGAACATCTTCTAAGCCATCGAGAATAAGATTTAATGCTGTTGAGTTCTCAAGCGATCAGTCTATAGTAAACTGTTTTGCTGACTTTTTCGAAAATACATATTCACTACGTTCGTTTAATCCTGCAATTCCGTACCCTTGCAAAATTTCATCAGTAAATCAAATAGTTCCCCCTTTTTTAGATTTTTCACTTATTGAATTAAACTTGCATCGTCTTAAACCCACTAGTACTCCTGGACCCGATGGCATTCCGAATGTATTACTGAAAGGCTGCTCTGAATCCCTGGTCTTAAGGGTAAGTCCTTATTATTTAATTCATCATTACAATTGGGGTACTTTCCTGATTTATGGAAACGGTCTTACTTGTTTCCACTTCTCAAATCAGGTTGTCTGTTGGATGTATCGAACTATAGAGAGATTGCTAAATTAAGCGCAATTCCTAAGTTATTTGAAAAAAATGTAACAAATTTTGTTTCACGTAATGTGGCGCTCATACTCCATCCGCGCCAACATGGATTTCGTAAGGGCCACTCTACTATTACAAATCTACTTCAGTTTTCATCTGAAGTTAGAGATGCATTTATTTGTCGCAAGCAAACTGACGTTATATATACTGATTTTAGTAAGTCATTTATCACAGACTATTACTATTCAAGTTAAACAAAATTGGGTTTAATATTAATTTTATAAATTGGCTTTCCTTAGAGGCCCCAAGTAGTTTTATTTGAAAAAAGTCTTTCCAGACCAATTCGTATTAAACCCACTAGTACTTCTGGACCCGATGGCATTCCGAATGTTTTACTGAAAGGCTGCTCTGAATCCCTGGTCTTACCCTTATTATTTAATTCATCATTACAATTGGGGTACTTTCCTGATTTATGGAAACGGTCTTACTTGTTTCCACTTCTCAAATCTGGTTGTCTGTTGGATGTATCGAACTATAGAGAAATTGCGTAATTAAGCGCAATTCCTAAGTTATTTGAAAAAATTTGAAAAAATTTTGTTTCACATACACCATCCATGCCATCATGGATTTCGTAAGGGTCACTGTAAGGACGTCACTATTAAATGACAGCAACTCTGTGTTACTAGAATTAAAATACAACCATGTTGACAGTACGATAATAAGCAGCACTATGCACGCCACAGAAATTTGAAATACCAGTCGTTCAACGAAACTCGCAGAAAGAACATCAAAGAAAACACACGCCAAGATACCACGCCAAGATACCACGCCGCACACGCCAAGACACACCATATTCGCCAACGGATGACAAGCACTGCCATATTCTGTCATCGACGCCGTACCAAAGCCTTTATTTCACTGTTCCTTTAATTTTAATACCTAGACGAAACGTCTTAATAAATATATGAAACCGATTAGTCCGTCAGTGTTTTATTTACACTACACAGAAGGCAATTTAGTAAAAGGCAAGTTTTCTCGCGTTGCATGCCGCAACAGGTTTATCTTACAAGTTTTCTTTGTCATTTGCCGAATGCTGGAGACAACTCCACTGAAAGGGAGTCCGAACTTGATGCCCCCAGCACTACCAATGGTTTGGATCCAGCGACCGCTTTTACTTCAGGGTTTTCGCCATATGAGCCACCTGTCTCATACTCGGTTCTGCCAATTCCAGGAGGCAAGTCAGATGTTATTGCCAAACAAGGACTGCAGTCAATGAGGGCAAATGACATGACGCCACCAATACAGCCAGTTGCCACAGAGGAAGTTGTCCATTCCTTGATATCTACAATAACTTCCTTTAAGTCTGCCATACATGAATTGGGACAAGATACAATTCATAACAATAGGCAAATTGCCAGTCTACGTTGTGAAATTGTGGATAGGCCGCGCACAGCATTGTCATCACAACAGAAACAGGAACCGTCTTATCAACAATCGTCACAACATAGTAATCAGTGGCCGCCGCCAACGACGAATTATGCCGCAACGAATATTGATTTACTGCCGCCATTATCATATTCGTCTACATCGAGCACACAACAGTTTACGAAGCCTATGGATCGTGTGCAAAAATCTATTCCAATTCATATGAAAGGAACGCCGTCATCAAATCAAAAGTTTTCGAATATTAATTATTATCCGTCGGCTGCGAACTACGGGCCGCCGCCATCAACGACATGGTCTTATATGCCTCAAATGTCTACTACAACAATGAATGCGGATGACATACAAACAAGAGGTAGTGAATTTTTAACAAAATTGTATCATTTGCCGCACTTTGATGGTAAGCCTGAGGACTGGCCATTATTCCTGGCTACCTTTAATGATACCACAGAGGAGTTTAGGTATTCCCACAGACACAATTTGATGAGATTGCAGAAGGCTCTGCAGGGTGCAGCTAAGGAGCCTGTATTGTCAATGTTAATACATCCAGAGAACGTGCCACACATCATTGACGAACTTAAGTTTAATTTTGGTCGTCCTGAAATGTTAATAAAATCACAAATGGAGAAGGTAAAGATGTACCCGGCCATAAATGAGAGCCGCCTGGATGGTATTATTGGTCTAGCCAATTGTGCTAGAAATATTGTAGCATTTTTCACGTCTGCCAGATGCGACAATCATATGTCAAATCCGACACTGTTGGAACAGCTTGTTTTGAAGCTGCCATTGTCCAAGCAGTACGAGTGGGCAAAGTTTTCCGCTTCAATTGTGCCATATCCAACTTTGAAGGACTTTGCAGAATGGGTTGGAGATTTAGCTCGTTTTTGTTTGATGCCACAACGTAATGCTGTATCGTCCGCCGTCACCGACAACACGTAGAGTACTTCATAGTAAGGAGGAACAGCCTGGTTTTAAAGAGTGCCAACAGTGTAAGAAGAACCATGATCTAACAGAATGTCGACAGTTTAAAGAACTTGCCACAGAGGCTAAGTGGGAGCAAGTTAAACGATTTCGTGTATGTTTTGGTTGTCTTCGTAGAGGTCATAACTTGACACAATGTAGGAAGAGGAAGATTTGTGGGACGAATGGTTGCATCCGTTACAATCATCCTACATTGCACCAGCAAATGACGCCTCGATCGACTGTCAGCGTTCTCGAGCAACAGGAACAACGAGATCATGTACTCCAATGTCATCAGAATAAGGAAATGTGTGAATTATTTAAGATTTTACCAGTGACGTTGCATGGTCCGAGAGGTGAAGTCAATGTGTATGCCTTGCTTGACGAAGGGTCGTCAGTTTCTTTAGTGGAAAAATCCATAGCCCGGTCTCTTAGCGCTAAAGGACAAATATCGCCAATTACCCTTCAATGGTACGACAACATGCGTAAAACGGAGAGTTCTATGAAAGTCAGTATCGAAATTTCTGCTCACGAAGCGAATGGTAGAAAGTTTGTCATGTCAAATGTCCACACCGTGAAGGAATTAAGCCTACGAATGCAGAGTTTTAACAGATCCGATTTCGAGTATTTACAACACCTACCAATACAAGACTACGTGAACAAGAAGCCATCAATGTTGATCGGGTTAGACCATTGCTATTTAGGTCTGGATGAACAAGTCGTCGAAGCTGGTCCGAATTTGCCAGTGGCGTCTGCTACCAAACTGGGGTGGGTCGCCTATGGTCCTACCACAAAACCGCTAATAACATCGCGAGGATTTGTCATATAAGTGAAGATCGAACTTTAGTTGAATTGAAAAGGCTGGTGGAGGACTACTTTTCAGTCGAGAATTTCGGGGTCAAAGCAACTGATTTGGTATTAGAGTCGGACGAGAACAAACGTGCCAGAATCATTTTGCAGAATACGACAAAGAAGATTCAGGGTCGTTACGAAACTGGTTTGCTTTGGAAAAGGGACGATACGGTACTCCCGCAAAGTTTCGAAATGGCGAAGCAGCGTTTGTATAAAGTTGAAAATAAAATGTCAAGGGATCCGATATATGCTGCCAACTATAGACGAGAGATAAATAAATACTTCGGCAAGGGTTATGCTAAATTACTGCCGCCATCTGAGTCTGACACCATCGACCATAACAGGATATGGTATCTGCCACATTTTGGGGTGTTAAACCCACACGAGCCAGATAAACTTCGTATTGTCTTCGACGCCGCCGCTACGTCATCAAATGTTTCCTTAAACTCGGCCTTATTGAAGGGACCAGAACATGCCAAATCTCTTCAGGTCATTTTATATCAGTTTCGGCAAGGAAGATTAGCTGTTGCCGGTGATATACAGGAAATGTTTTCTCAGGTTTCGTCAACGCTTTTTATGGCGAGATGGTGACTCGAATCGTAATATAGAGATCTACGTCATGCGTTTGATAATATTTGGAGCACTCTGCTCACCATGCTGCGCCGAACACATCAACAATTTTAATGCCAACCAATTTAAGTCGACTTGGCCTAGAGGTGCCAATGCAGTAATTAGAAGCACGTACGTAGATGACCTAGTGATCAGTTTCAACAGTTTTGAAGAGGCTATGGAGGTCACCAGACATGCGATAGACATAAATGCAGCTGCGGGCTTCCAATTAAAAAACTTTTCGTCTAATTGTGCAGAGTTAAAAGCCAAATTGAACAATGATGATAAAGGTAAGTCCACTGCCTTCAAAATGGAAAGACAAAATCAGACGGATAAGATCCTTGGGTTGTATTGGAACAAGTGCACAGACAGCTTTGAGTGTCACGTCAAATTTCATAAAGTAAGCCAGGACGTTTTGAACGGAACACGGTCGCCAACCAAACGAGAAGTCTTGGAATAGTTATGGCAATTTTTGATCCTTTCGGATTTTTGGCTAACTTTACTATATATTCCAAACTACTGCTACAGAAGACATGGAAATTATGTCTGCAATGGGATGATCCACTGCCTATGGAAATATTAAATAAGTGGAATTATTGGTGGAGGGAATTTGATAAGGTGAAACAATTCTCTATTCCAAGTTATTTCAATTATTTGTACTGTGCTGACGAGATTCAGCTGCACGTATTTGTGGATGCCAGTTCCACTGCCTACGCCGCCGTCGCTAATTTTTGTATAAAATACAAAGGTGATATCCACATTTCTTTCGTCACTGCCAAATCTCGCTGTGCTCCACCAAAGGGAATGACGATTCCGCGACTGGAATTGCAAGCTTCCATCCTTGTCTGCCGTCTAAAAACGTCTATAGAAGAAAGTCATGAATTGAAAATAGATTCTACTATATTTTGGTCCGATTCAAAAACAGTCGTACTTTGGATTCGTTCTACGGAAAGAGAATACAAGCAATTCGTTGCCTGCCGAATAGCAGAGATCTTAAATACTTCATCTAGTGAACAATGGAGGTGGTTGCCTACAGAATTAAATGTCGCCGATGATGCAACGAGAGCCAACCTGTCCAATGTGTCCGATTTTAATTCAAGATGGTTAACTGGTCCTGAATTTTTGAGGAGGGATGAGGCATTTTGGCAAACTGATCCACAAATTTTAGAAGCCAATCAGGGCCAGGAGAAAGAGAAAGTCAAGACAGTTCTTTTTTTGAAATGCCCGTGGGAACCAATTTTGAATTTACAACGATTTTTGAGTTTTTTGAAGATAAAACGTAATGCTGCCTGGGTATTACGATTTATCATTGTTTATGTGAAGAAACTGAAAATAATGTCAAACGAGCTTACGTCTGCGGAAATTGATGCTGGCGAAAAATTGATATGTCGCTTGGTACAGACAGAGTCCTTTGCCTCGGAGTTGTCATGCCTCAGAAAAGGCGTAGTCTTACCGAAGTCTTCCGATATTTTCCAACTGACACCATTCATAGATGCCGACATGCTTCTTAGAGTCAACGGGAGAATAGATAACGCGTACTGTCTACCTGAAACTGCTCGAAGACCCTTTATCATGCCAACTAAACATCCGGTTACAAAGATGACTGTTGCTTACTATCATCGGATGAGACATCATCAGAATGACCATGTTATTATAAATGAAGTAAGACAGAAGTTTTGGGTACCACATATCCGGTCAGTGTTGTGATCGGTTAAAAGAAGTTGTCCTGTTTGCATTCGAGATTCTGCCAAACCTGATGGTGGGTCAACTGCCGTTAGATCCGTTTGACGCCATACGCCCGCCCGTTCACCTATGTAGGTCTAGATTACTGTGGACCGTTTTTTGTTGCCATTGGACGCAGTCGGGAGAAAAGGTGGATCGCATTATTCACGTGTTTGACCACTAGAGCACTGCATCTCGAGGTCGCTGTAGACTTGTCTACAGATGCATTTTTGATTTGTCTGAGGAATTTCGTCAGCCGAAGAGGAGTTCCCGTGAGCATTCGAAGTGACAACGGGACAAATTTTATTGGAGCCCAGAAGGAGGTTACGGCTCAGAATCGTTTCTTTGACTTCGACGAGATTCAATGAAACTTTTCTAAAGAAAATATTGAATGGATTTTTAACTGTCCCGCCAATCCCCATGCAGGAGGTTGTTGGGAGCGATTGGTACGCTGCGTGAAGAGGCTGTTGTACAAGATTTTTAAGAAAAAAGCGCCACGTCTCGAAACCTTCCGAAGTGCCATAACAGAGGCTGAAAGTATAATCAACAATAGGCCGTTGACGGAATTACCAATTAATGTGGATTCTGAGGAACCCCTGACGCCGAACCACTTCTTAATTGGCAGTTTAAGTTCCACACAAACTCCTGGCCCGGACGAGAGAATAGGTCTTCGCAAACAATGGCGAATTGCCCAGAACTTAAAGGACAGGATTTGAAAAAGGTGGGTTGTGGAATATTTGCCACAACTATTAAGAAGAACAAAGTGGGAGAGGAAGTTAAATCCCTACGACCAGGCAATCTTGTTATTGTTCTGGACTCTACCCAACCAAGGAGCCAATGGAAAACTGGGAGAGTGACAAAGATATTTGTCGGTCAGGATGGTCACGTGCGTTCTGCCGAAGTCAGGACTGCATACGGAGTGGTGCGTCGACCTGCTGTAAAGCTAGCCGTACTAAATTTAGTCGAATCCTCCTCATCGAAAGGATTCACGGAGGGGGGAATGTAAGGACGTCACTATTAAATGACAGCAACTCTGTGTTACTAGAATTAAAATACAACCATGTTGACAGTACGATAATAAGCAGCACGATGCACGCCACAGAAATTTGAAATACCAGTCGTTCAACGAAACTCGCAGAAAGAACATCAAAGAAAACACACGCCAAGATACCACGCCGCACACGCCAAGATACCACGCCGCACACGCCAAGATACCACGCCGCACACGCCAAGATACCACGCCGCACACCCCAAGACACGCCATATTCGCCAACGGATGACAAGCACTGCCATATTCTGTCATCGACGCCGTACCAAAGCCTTTATTTCATTGTTCCTTTAATTTTAATACCTAGACGAAACGTCTTAATAAATATATGAAACCGATTAGACCGTCAGTGTTTCATTTACACTACACAGAACGCAATTTAGTAAAAGGCAAGTTTTTTCGTGTTGCATGCCGCAACAGGTTTATCTTAGTCACTCTACTATTACAAATCTACTTCAGTTTTCCTCTGAAGATATAGATGCAATTATTTGTCGCAAGCAAACTGACGTTATATATACTGATTTTAGTAAGGCATTTGATAAAGTAAATCACAGACTATTACTATTCAAGTTAAACAAAATTGGGTTTAATATTAATTTTATAAATTGGCTTTCCTCCTACCTAATTGGGAGGGACCAAGTAGTTTTGTTTGAAAAGTCTTTCCAGATCAATTCGTATCTCCTCTGGTGTCCCGTAGGGCAGCCACCTTGGACCTATTCTCTTTTTACTATTCATTAACGACTTGCCTCTACTATCAACTCTAATATACTAATGTTTGCAGACGACGTTAAATTATTTTCTTCTTATTATGCTAGCTTTGCGGACAGGATGATTTGGACAGATTTAGAACTTGGTGTGAAATTAATTTTATGGAATTAAACCTTAAAAAGTGTAAGCATATGTGCTTTTCTAGAAGTAGTTTGTTGGCTACTAAATTTAATTTATGTGGCTCTGAATTGGCATCGGTTGATTTATTTATTGATCTCGGTTTTCTGATGGATAGAAAGTTGAATTTTAATAACCATATCATTACTATGGTAAATAAAGCGTATGCTGTCTTTTATTTTGTGAAACGCTGGGCAAAAGAGTTTACTGATGCATATACTACGAAACAGCTTTATATTTCCCTAGTTAGGCCAATTGTAGAATATGGATCAGTGGTTTGAGATCCACAATATGATTACTATGTTAAAAAAATTGAGTCCGTGCAGAAACATTTTTAATATTCTGCTTAAGAGGTCTTCACTGGAATACTGGTTATGAACTTCCTTCTTATAATGGCAGGTTAAATCTTATTAAATTGTCCACATTGAAGAGTAGGCGAACTATGATGAATACGATGATGGTATATAAAATTATATGTGGGGTTGTGGCTTTTGAATACTTTATATCAAAAATTTTTATTAACGTCCCATTTAGACCTACTAGATACTATCAGTTCTTACAATTGGATTTTCAAAGGCACAATTATGCATGTGGTGACCCATTTCGTAGAATTTGTGCTGATTTTATTTCGTTATATCATTTAATTGATTTCTCCTTAGGGTTTGATTCATTAAAAACTGTAATAATTTTTTATTAAAACTCGCTACACCAAAGCTCATTGTCGTCATAACAATTTAAGCTGCTATAAACAAATTTAGTAATTGTTATTATTCGTAAATACTTATGCATATTATGCTTTGTATTATTTTTATTAGATTTTAATATTGTAATATAGAAAGGTGGTGGTTATATTTTGATTTTGTATTGCATGCTTCTAGTCCTTATCATACTTTGATTGGATTGTATTATTGTATTAAATTAAGGTGGTGGTTATATTATAAAGTACTAATTTGGTGTTTATATTTTCTAGTGATTATTATTAATATTTTTTTGTACCGATTGGCTGTTGATAAATATCTGTAGCTAATTTACATGGATGACGTTTCTTGTCATCTCCATTATGGATCGGTCCATAATGTGTACGTTGTACCTACGTCATGGGGACGTGGCCTCCTCGGTCGGCAGGGGCGGGTGTGAGTGGCGTGGGAACGTTCGTCTAAAAAAATAAACACGTACGTTACCTCTAGAGTGGATAGGACATTTGTATTTCGTGTGTGGCGCGACAGTCGCTCACAAAGCGGGACAATTCAGTTCACGGTGGATTATATATAATTAATGGCCTGATCGAAGTTAACGACATTTAGTAATTTTTTCAAAAGAATTTCTTACTTGTTTAACAGGTAAAAACAGCGTTGACTTCGAGCCATAATATATATACACTCCAACTACGCTTAGAAAGCTATCTTACGCACTTGCCGTGCAGACAAGATTTATAATTTAAAAAGTAAAGAAAATTATTTGGTTTAAATCCTTTTTTCGATGCGCTACACTTTTTTCTCTAACCATTGTTGCGCAAGCACTTTGTACTTGAAGTCACCAACCAGACAGACATAATCTCTGGCCTAATAATTTGAGATTCGATACAATTCGTTACTTCGGTAGCAGTAATTACGTAAAAGAAAATGCTGGGCAGAGTCGAGCTTTTGCCAAAAGAATAATTTATTTTAGAAAGGTCCATTTTATACTTAGGGACAATGTCACTAAGCAAAATTTACGTATTGGTTGCGGGCTCAATCCACAGATTAGCACAACTATTCCTCGGTTTTTATGAAGGCAGAAAACCATCTACGGTTATCGGCATAGAGCCACATGTACTCTAAGAAAATTATGTCTAGAATCGTTTATAAAATTTCAATGCAATCCGACAAATAGTTTAGTTTTTATTGAGATTTAAAGGTGATTATTACGGGAACGAGTTAAAAGGGGACCTTGTTCAGATATTTCAAGAGATCATTAATGAATTCAATTCCTTTTGGCTTGTTTTTAATTGTTTGAACATAATGCAAACGAGTTTTTGTAATTTAAGTTAAAAAGTTTAGACAGTGAACATCGAGTGAGAAATTTTATATGGAAAATAAAAGTGTTAAAATACAATTGCAGATGCATATGCTAAAACTGGGGTACGTTATAGAAGATGCTCCCAGCAAATGAGTGAGGATGAAAAACGTGCAGCGGATGAAATATATGCCGATTTCGTGAGTGAGCGGATAAGTGATGACGACGATGTTGGTCTTGACGGATGCTGACGACTTGCAGTGTTGCCAGAACGGCACTTTTGAAGCATTTCTGGCACATTTATTTGACCTCGGCACTTTTCACAGTACGTAATTTGATATGCCCTATGAATATTTGTTAAGACATATAATTTCTTACAGTGTTTTTGGCTTATATTGTTTTGTACTAAATTCTGTGTCTGTACAACTGTGCTTTAGGCATTTAAACTATGCGAACAACGATTAGAAAGCGAATTTGCAATATTTCGGATATTTTAAGTTGAATTATCTCGTCGTATGCCTGCAACTTTTAGTCTATTCCATCAGTAAGAACTAATGTTAAGCTCGTTTGTTTTATATCGGTCTTGTTGCTTTTACACATTGAACAGGGATTAACCGGCTCAAGACCTCTTGCATCTATATTTAAATAGAAGACAAGTTGTTAATCAATGTCACTTGATTTTGGTGGCTGCACACTGCTTTTATCAGATTTCGGTTCCGTGACAACCGGCACGAGGACATTAATGTCCTTTCGAATCGTGGTAGGGCTTCTTCCGAACATTTCACGAATATACTTTGTCGACCGACCATCAGTATTATTTTCTTCTCAGCGACACAGCTCTTTACCTTTAACCATTTTGATGTGCACACATCAACATAAAAAGTAGACTAACAAGCAATCGATATTGCGACTAACTACGTTAGTCATCTTCAGGGGATCTAACAAAAATAAATAAATTACACAAATTTTATAAACCGATAACATTGATAATTACAATTAAATTGAATAATTAATATACAACTGTTCTTTGTGTGCTGCGTGGGCTGTATTTTGCTCAGTTGGTCTATAACTTGCCTTTTGGTCCAATTTATGGGATGAAAGTCTAGTTTTGAATTTGTTTTTAGTTGATCCAATAGACAGCTTTAGGCATATATCAGATTCGTGACCATTGCATTGATTCGGTAAACTAGATTGGATTTATCATCTTTCACCACCCTCGACTTTGTACTGGTAAAAATAGGTTTGTCGTGTTTTGTTTTTTATGTTCTAATTCGATTACGTCCTTATTGTATAAATTAGATGATTTCCTCCTCCTGACACCGGTTTTAAAATGTCTTCTACTGTCAGTGAGGTGGTCATTGACGTTGAGGCCAGAGAGAGGCCGTTTATTCAAACGGTTGATTTGGCCTGTGCGTCAAGTAATAGCAGACCTTGAAAATTGACAGTCATTCCAGGGAGAAGAACTGTTTTTATTTCTCGGTTTGCCGCTGACACCGAAATAGATGACATTAGTTATTATATGAAGTAGAAGTTGGAAGGTGACTTTGATTTAAATATTTTTAAATTTAACTCATCTTCTAATCATTTATCCTCATTCAAGATAAATGTATCAGAAGATATCTTCGATAAGATTGTTGGCCCTAAATTTTGGCCGGATAGTGCGCTTATCAAGGAGTTTGTTCAAAGATGTAGTAGAGGAGGGAGATCTAGTTTAGCTAAATTGCCAGCTCTACAAACTATTCAAAAACTAGAATAGGTATACACTATAGCTAAAACGTATATAGCCAAAACATAAGAGGTGTAAAAACTAAATTAAGTCGCTTATTTATTGATAGCTATAGCTTTGATTTTGATATTGTTGTTTTTTCTGAGACATGGTTAAAAACTCATATTTTGAACTCTGAGGTTCTGTGTAATAATTATACAATTTATTGAAAAGATAGAACAGAGAAAATCGGTGGTGGTGTCTTAATTGCGGTTTCCTGCTGTCTACCTTCTGAGGGTATTTTTTCTGATGAATTTAACAATTTGGAATTTATTGCAGTTTGTGTTGCATTGGGATCTAAAAAACTTTTTATTACCTGTTCCTACATTCCTCCTTCGACCGATTTTAATGTTTATAATGAACATTTGACTGCCGTTGAAAAAATAATTACAAGTATGAATGAGTCTGATATTATCCTAACATTAGGAAGACTTCAACTTAATTCCATAGCGAGACAACGGTACAATATCGAGGATCGTCGATGCTATAATTCGTACTTGACAGGAGTTAGGGACAATTTTAAAAAGGACCCTAAATCATTTTATCGATTTGTTAATTTAAAGCGTCGAACATCTTCTAAGCCATCGAGAATAAGATTTAATGGTGTTGAATTCTCAAGCGATCAGTCTATAGCAAACTGTTTTGCTGACTTTTTCGAAAAAATACATATTCACTACGTTCGTTTAATCCTGCAATTGCGTACCCTTACAAAATTTCATCAGTAAATCAAATAGTTCCTACTTTTTTAGATTTTTCACTTATTCAATTAAAGTTGCATCGTCTTAAACCCACTAGTACTTCTGGACCCGATGGCATTCCGAATGTATTATTGAAAGGCTGCTCTGAATCCCTGGTCTTACCCTTATTATTTAATTCATCATTACAATTGGGGTACTTTCCTGATTTATGGAAACGGTCTTACTTGTTTCCACTTCTCAAATCTGGTTGTCTGTTGGATGTATCGAACTATAGAGAGATTGCTAAATTAAACGCAATTCCTAAGTTATTTGAAAAAATTTTAAAAAATTTTGTTTCACATAATGTGGCGCCCATACTCCATGCCATCATGGATTTCGTAAGGGTCACTGTAAGGACGTCACTATTAAATGACAGCAACTCTGTGTTACTAGAATTAATATACAACCATGTTGACAGTACGATAATAAGTAGCACTATGCACGCCACAGAAATTTGAAATACCGGTCGTTCAGCGAAACTCGCAGAAAGAACATCAAAGAAAACACCCGTCAAGATACCACGCCGCACACGCCAACCCACACCATATTCGCCAACGGATGACAAGCACTGCCATATTCTGTTAACGACGCCGTACCAAAGCCTTTATTTCATTGTTCCTTTAATTTTAATACCTAGACGAAACGTCTTAATAAATATATGAAACCGATTAGTCCGTCAGTGTTTCATTTACACTACACAGAAGGCAATTTAATAAAAGGCAAGTTTTCTCGTGTTGCATGCCGCAACAGGTTTATCTTACAAGTTTTTCTTTGTCATTTGCCGAATGCTGGAGACAACTCCACTGAAAGAGAGTCCGAACATGATGCCGCCAGCACTACCAATGGTTTGGATCCAGGGTTTTCGCCATATGAGCCACCTGTCTCAAACTCGGTTCTGCCAATTCCTGGAGGCAAGTCAGATGTTATTGCCAAACAAGGACTGCAGTCAATGAGGGCAAATGACATGGCGCCACCAATACAGCCAGTTGCCACAGAGGAAGTTGTCCATTCCTTGATATCTACAATAACTTCCTTTAAGTCCGCCATACATGAATTGGGACAAGATACAATTCATAACAATAGGCAAATTGCCAGTCTACGTTGTGAAATTGTGGATAGGCCGCGCACAGCATTGTCATCACAACAGAAACAGGAACCGTCTTATCAACAATCGTCACAACATAGTAATCAGTGGCCGCCGCCAACGACGAATTATGCCGCAACGAATATTGATTTACTGCCGCCATTATCATATTCGTCTACATCGAGCACACAACAGTTTACGAAGCCTATGGATCGTGTGCAAAAATCTATTCCAATTCATATGAAAGGAACGCCGTCATCAAATCAAAAGTTTTCGAATATTAATTATTATCCGTCGGCTGCGAACTACGGGCCGCCGCCATCAACGACATGGTCTTATATGCCTCAAATGTCTACTACAACAATGAATGCGGATGACATACAAACAAGAGGTAGTGAATTTTTAACAAAATTGTATCATTTGCCGCACTTTGATGGTAAGCCTGAGGACTGGCCATTATTCCTGGCTACCTTTAATGATACCACAGAGGAGTTTAGGTATTCCCACAGACACAATTTGATGAGATTGCAGAAGGCTCTGCAGGGTGCAGCTAAGGAGCCTGTATTGTCAATGTTAATACATCCAGAGAACGTGCCACACATCATTGACGAACTTAAGTTTAATTTTGGTCGTCCTGAAATGTTAATAAAATCACAAATGGAGAAGGTAAAGATGTACCCGGCCATAAATGAGAGCCGCCTGGATGGTATTATTGGTCTAGCCAATTGTGCTAGAAATATTGTAGCATTTTTCACGTCTGCCAGATGCGACAATCATATGTCAAATCCGACACTGTTGGAACAGCTTGTTTTGAAGCTGCCATTGTCCAAGCAGTACGAGTGGGCAAAGTTTTCCGCTTCAATTGTGCCATATCCAACTTTGAAGGACTTTGCAGAATGGGTTGGAGATTTAGCTCGTTTTTGTTTGATGCCACAACGTAATGCTGTATCGTCCGCCGTCACCGACAACACGTAGAGTACTTCATAGTAAGGAGGAACAGCCTGGTTTTAAAGAGTGCCAACAGTGTAAGAAGAACCATGATCTAACAGAATGTCGACAGTTTAAAGAACTTGCCACAGAGGCTAAGTGGGAGCAAGTTAAACGATTTCGTGTATGTTTTGGTTGTCTTCGTAGAGGTCATAACTTGACACAATGTAGGAAGAGGAAGATTTGTGGGACGAATGGTTGCATCCGTTACAATCATCCTACATTGCACCAGCAAATGACGCCTCGATCGACTGTCAGCGTTCTCGAGCAACAGGAACAACGAGATCATGTACTCCAATGTCATCAGAATAAGGAAATGTGTGAATTATTTAAGATTTTACCAGTGACGTTGCATGGTCCGAGAGGTGAAGTCAATGTGTATGCCTTGCTTGACGAAGGGTCGTCAGTTTCTTTAGTGGAAAAATCCATAGCCCGGTCTCTTAGCGCTAAAGGACAAATATCGCCAATTACCCTTCAATGGTACGACAACATGCGTAAAACGGAGAGTTCTATGAAAGTCAGTATCGAAATTTCTGCTCACGAAGCGAATGGTAGAAAGTTTGTCATGTCAAATGTCCACACCGTGAAGGAATTAAGCCTACGAATGCAGAGTTTTAATAGATCCGATTTCGAGTATTTACAACACCTACCAATACAAGACTACGTGAACAAGAAGCCATCAATGTTGATCGGGTTAGACCATTGCTATTTAGGTCTGGATGAACAAGTCGTCGAAGCTGGTCCGAATTTGCCAGTGGCGTCTGCTACCAAACTGGGGTGGGTCGCCTATGGTCCTACCACAAAACCGCTAATAACATCGCGAGGATTTGTCATATAAGTGAAGATCGAACTTTAGTTGAATTGAAAAGGCTGGTGGAGGACTACTTTTCAGTCGAGAATTTCGGGGTCAAAGCAACTGATTTGGTATTAGAGTCGGACGAGAACAAACGTGCCAGAATCATTTTGCAGAATACGACAAAGAAGATTCAGGGTCGTTACGAAACTGGTTTGCTTTGGAAAAGGGACGATACGGTACTCCCGCAAAGTTTCGAAATGGCGAAGCAGCGTTTGTATAAAGTCGAAAATAAAATGTCAAGGGATCCGATATATGCTGCCAACTACAGACGAGAGATAAATAAATACATCGGCAAGGGTTATGCTAAATTACTGCCGCCATCTGAGTCTGGCACCATCGACCATAACAGGATATGGTATCTGCCACATTTTGGGGTGTTAAACCCACACGAGCCAGTTAAACTTCGTATTGTCTTCGACGCCGCCGCTACGTCATCAAATGTTTCCTTAAACTCGGCCTTATTGAAGGGACCAGAACATGCCAAATCTCTTCAGGTCATTTTATATCA
This sequence comes from Hydrotaea diabolus, assembly GCA_963513945.1. Lineage (NCBI taxonomy): Eukaryota > Metazoa > Arthropoda > Insecta > Diptera > Muscidae > Hydrotaea > Hydrotaea diabolus. The sequence continues at coordinate 93,153,907 of OY740717.1, read as the reverse complement.
GTTTCGGCAAGGAAGATTAGCTGTTGCCGGTGATATACAGGAAATGTTTTCTCAGGTTTTGTCAACGCTTTTTATGGCGAGATGGTGACTCGAATCGTGATATACAGATCTACGTCATGCGTTCGATGATATTTGGAGCACTCTGCTCACCATGCTGCGCCGAACACATCAAAAATGTTAATGCCAACCAATTTAAGTCGACTTGGCCTAGAGGTGCCAATGCAGTAATTAGAAGCACGTACGTAGATGACCTAGTGATCAGTTTCAACAGTTTTGAAGAGGCTATGGAGGTCACCAGACACGCGATAGACATAAATGCAACTGCGGGCTTCCAATTAAAAAACTTTTTGTCTAATTGTGCAGAGTTAGAAGCCAAATTGAACAATGGTGATAAAGGTAAGTCCACTGCCTTCAAAATGGAAAGACAAAATCAGACGGATAAGATCCTTGGGTTGTATTGGAACAAGGTCGCAGACAGCTTTGAGTTCCACGTCAAATTTCATAAAGAAAGCCAGGACGTTTTGAACGGAACACGGTCGCCAACCAAACGAGAAGTCTTGGGAATAGTTATGGCAATTTTTGATCCTTTCGGATTTTTGTCTAACTTTACTATATATTCCAAACTACTGCTACAGAAGACATGGAAATTATGTCTGCAATGGGATGATCCACTGCCTATGGAAATATTAAATAAGTGGAATTCTTGGCGGAGGGAATTTGATAAGGTGAAACAATTCTCTATTCCAAGTTGTTATTTCAATTATTTGTACTGTGCTGACGAGATTCAGCTGCACGTATTTGTTTATGCCAGTTCCACTGCCTACGCCGCCGTCGCATATTTTTGTATAAAATACAAAGGTGATATCCACATTTCTTTCGTCACTGCCAAATCACGCTGTGCTCCACCAAAGGGAATGACGATTCCGCGACTGGAATTGCAAGCTGCCGTCCTTGGCTACCGTCTAAAAACGTCTATAGAAGAAAGTCATGAATTGAAAATAGATTCTACTATATTTTGGTCCGATTCAAAAACAGTCGTACTTTGGATTCGTTCTACGGAAAGAGAATACAAGCAATTCGTTCCCTGCCGAATAGCAGAGATCTTAAATACTTCATCTAATGAACAATGGAGGTGGTTGCCTACAGAATTAAATGTCGCCGATGATGCAACGAGAGCCAACCTGTCCAATGTGTCCGATTTTAATTCAAGATGGTTAACTGGTCCTGAATTTTTGAGGAGGGATGAGGCATTTTGGCAAACTGATCCACAAATTTTAGAAGCCAATCAGGGCCAGGAGGAAGAGAAAGTCAAGTCAGTTCTTATTTTGAAATGCCCGTGGGAACCAATTTTGAATTTACAACGATTTTCGAGTTTTTTGAAGATAAAACGTAATGCTGCCTGGGTATTACGATTTATCAATGTTTATGTGAAGAAACTGAAAATAATGTCAAACGATCTTACGTCATGCCTCAGAAAAGGCGTAGTCTTACCGAAGTCTTCCGATATTTTCCAACTGACACCATTCATAGATGCCGACATGCTTCTTAGGGTCAACGGGAGAATAGATAACGCGTACTGTCTACCTGAAACTGCTCGAAGACCCATTATCATGCCAACTAAACATCCGGTTACAAAGATGAATGTTGCTGACTATCATCGGATGAGACATCATCAGAATGACCATGTTATTATAAATGAAGTAAGACAGAAGTTTTGGGTACCACATATCCGGTCAGTGTTGCGATCGGTTAAAAGAAGTTGTCCTGTTTGCATTCGAGATTCTGCCAAACCTGATGGTGGGTCAACTGCCGTTAGATCCGTTTGACGCCATACGCCCGCCCGTTCACCTATGTAGGTCTAGATTACTGTGGACCGTTTTTTGTTGCCATTGGACGCAGTCGGGAGAAAAGGTGGATCGCATTATTCACGTGTTTGACCACTAGAGCACTGCATCTCGAGGTCGCTGTAGACTTGTCTACAGATGCATTTTTGATTTGTCTGAGGAATTTCGTCAGCCGAAGAGGAGTTCCCGTGAGCATTCGAAGTGACAACGGGACAAATTTTATTGGAGCCCAGAAGGAGGTTACGGCTCAGAATCGTTTCTTTGACTTCGACGAGATTCAATGAAACTTTTCTAAAGAAAATATTGAATGGATTTTTAACTGTCCCGCCAATCCCCATGCAGGAGGTTGTTGGGAGCGATTGGTACGCTGCGTGAAGAGGCTGTTGTACAAGATTTTTAAGAAAAAAGCGCCACGTCTCGAAACCTTCCGAAGTGCCATAACAGAGGCTGAAAGTATAATCAACAATAGGCCGTTGACGGAATTACCAATTAATGTGGATTCTGAGGAACCCCTGACGCCGAACCACTTCTTAATTGGCAGTTTAAGTTCCACACAAACTCCTGGCCCGGACGAGAGAATAGGTCTTCGCAAACAATGGCGAATTGCCCAGAACTTAAAGGACAGGATTTGAAAAAGGTGGGTTGTGGAATATTTGCCACAACTATTAAGAAGAACAAAGTGGGAGAGGAAGTTAAATCCCTACGACCAGGCAATCTTGTTATTGTTCTGGACTCTACCCAACCAAGGAGCCAATGGAAAACTGGGAGAGTGACAAAGATATTTGTCGGTCAGGATGGTCACGTGCGTTCTGCCGAAGTCAGGACTGCATACGGAGTGGTGCGTCGACCTGCTGTAAAGCTAGCCGTACTAAATTTAGTCGAATCCTCCTCATCGAAAGGATTCACGGAGGGGGGAATGTAAGGACGTCACTATTAAATGACAGCAACTCTGTGTTACTAGAATTAAAATACAACCATGTTGACAGTACGATAATAAGCAGCACGATGCACGCCACAGAAATTTGAAATACCAGTCGTTCAACGAAACTCGCAGAAAGAACATCAAAGAAAACACACGCCAAGATACCACGCCGCACACGCCAAGATACCACGCCGCACACGCCAAGATACCACGCCGCACACGCCAAGATACCACGCCGCACACCCCAAGACACGCCATATTCGCCAACGGATGACAAGCACTGCCATATTCTGTCATCGACGCCGTACCAAAGCCTTTATTTCATTGTTCCTTTAATTTTAATACCTAGACGAAACGTCTTAATAAATATATGAAACCGATTAGACCGTCAGTGTTTCATTTACACTACACAGAACGCAATTTAGTAAAAGGCAAGTTTTTTCGTGTTGCATGCCGCAACAGGTTTATCTTAGTCACTCTACTATTACAAATCTACTTCAGTTTTCCTCTGAAGATATAGATGCAATTATTTGTCGCAAGCAAACTGACGTTATATATACTGATTTTAGTAAGGCATTTGATAAAGTAAATCACAGACTATTACTATTCAAGTTAAACAAAATTGGGTTTAATATTAATTTTATAAATTGGCTTTCCTCCTACCTAATTGGGAGGGACCAAGTAGTTTTGTTTGAAAAGTCTTTCCAGATCAATTCGTATCTCCTCTGGTGTCCCGTAGGGCAGCCACCTTGGACCTATTCTCTTTTTACTATTCATTAACGACTTGCCTCTACTATCAACTCTAATATACTAATGTTTGCAGACGACGTTAAATTATTTTCTTCTTATTATGCTAGCTTTGCGGACAGGATGATTTGGACAGATTTAGAACTTGGTGTGAAATTAATTTTATGGAATTAAACCTTAAAAAGTGTAAGCATATGTGCTTTTCTAGAAGTAGTTTGTTGGCTACTAAATTTAATTTATGTGGCTCTGAATTGGCATCGGTTGATTTATTTATTGATCTCGGTTTTCTGATGGATAGAAAGTTGAATTTTAATAACCATATCATTACTATGGTAAATAAAGCGTATGGTGTCTATTATTTTGTGAAACGCTGGGCAAAAGAGTTTACTGATCCATATACTACGAAACAACTTTATATTTCCCTAGTTAGGCCAATTTTAGAATATGGATCAGTGGTTTGGGATCCACAATATGATTACTATGTTAACAAAATTGAGTCCGTGCAGAAACATTTTAATATTCTGCTTAAGAGGTCTTCACTGGAATACTGGTTATGAACTTCCTTCTTATAATGGCACGTTAAATCTTATTAAATTGACCACATTGAAGAGTAGGCGAACTATGATGAATACGATGATGGTATATAAAATTATATGTGGGGTTGTGGCTTTTGAATACTTAATATCAAAAATTTTTATTAACGTCCCATTTAGACCTACTAGATACTATCAGTTCTTACAATTGGATTTTCAAAGGCACAATTATGCATGTGGTGACCCATTTCGTAGAATTTGTGCTGATTTTATTTCGTTATATCATTTAATTGATTTCTCCTTAGGGTTTGATTCATTAAAAACTGTAATAATTTTTTATTAAAACTCGCTACACCAAGGCTCATAGTAATAACAATTTAAGCTGCTATAAACAAATTTAGTAATTGTTATTATTCGTAAATACTTATGCATATTATGCTTTATATTATTTTTATTAGATTTTAATATTGTAATATAGAAAGGGGGTGGTTATATTTTGATTTTGTGTTGAATGCTTCTAGTCCTTATCATACTTTGATTGGATTGTATTATTGTATTAAATTAAGGTGGTGGTTATATTATAAAGTACTAATTTGGTGTTTATATTTTCTAGTGATTATTATTAATATTTTTTTTGTACCGATTGGCTGTTGATAAATATCTGTAGCTAATTTACATGGATGACGTTTCTTGTCATCTCCATTATGGATCGGTCCATAATGTGTACGTTGTACCTACGTCATGGGGACGTGGCCTCCTCGGTCGGCAGGGGCGGGTGTGAGTGGCGTGGAACATTCGTCTAAAAAAAAAAACACGTACGTTACCTCTAGAAAGGGTAGGACATTTGTATTTCGTGGGACACATACCGTCTTAAATACAGCAGGGATGACGTGCTACAACTCTTTAATTGGCCGGCCAAGCCGACCCCTAGGTCGCTTTATGAGCATCCAAATGGCGCGACAGTCGCTCACAAAGCGGGACAATTCAGTTCACGGTGAAGTATATATAATATATATGGTTTAAAGCTTTTTTTCGATGCGCTACACTTTTTTCTCTAACCATTGGTGCGCAAGCACTTTGTACTTGAAGTCACCAACCAGACAGACATAATCTCTGGCCTAATAATTTGAGATTTGATACAATCCGGTACTTCGGTAGAAGTAATTACGTAAAAGAAAATGCTGGGCGGAGTCGAGTTTTTGCCAATAGAATAATTTATTTTAGAAAGGTCGATTTTAGACTTAGGGACAATGTCACTAAGCAAAATTTACGTATTGGTTGCGGGCTCAATCCATAGATCATCACAACTATTCCTCGGTTTTTATGAAGGCAGAAGCCATCTACGGTTATCGGCATAGAGCCACATGTACTCTAAGAAAATTGTGTCTAGAATCGTTTATAAAAGTTCAAGGCAATCCGACAAATAATTTAGTTTTTATTGAGATTTAAAGGTGATTATTACGGGAACGAGTTAAAAGGGGACCTTGTTCAGAAATTTCAAGAGATCATTAATGAATTCAATTCCTTTTGGCTTGTTTTTAATTGTTTGAACATAATGCAAACGAGTTTTTGTAATTTAAGTTAAAAAGTTTAGACAGTGAACATCGAGTGAGAAATTTTATATGGAAAATAAAAGTGTTGAAATACAATTGCAGATGCATATGCTAAAACTGGGGTACGTTATAGAAGATGCTCCCAGCAAATGAGTGAGGATGAAAAACGTGCAGCGGATGAAAGATTTCGTGAGTGAGCGGATAAGTGATGACGACGATGTTGGTCTTGACGGATGCTGACGACTTGCAGTGTTGCCAGAACGGCACTTTTGAAGCATTTCTGGCACATTTATTTGACCTCGGCACTTTTCACAGTACGTAATTTGTATATGCCCTATGAATATTTGTTAAGACATATAATTTCTTACAGTGTTTTTGGCTTATATTGTTTTGTACTAAATTCTGTGTCTGTACAACTGTTCTTTAGGCGTTTAAACTATGCGAACAACGATTAGAAAGCGAATTTGCAATATTTCGGATATTTTAAGTTGAATTATCTCGTCGTATGCCAGCAACTTTTAGTCTATTCCATCAGTAAGAACTAATGTTTAGCTCGTTTGTTTTATATCGGTCTTGTTGCTTTTACACATTGAACAGGGATTAACCGGCTCAAGACCTCTTGCATCTATATTTAAATAGAAGACAAGTTGTTAATCAATGTCACTTGATTTTGGTGGCTGCACACTGCTTTTATCAGATTTCGGTTCCGTGACAACCGGCACGAGGACATTAATGTCCTTTCGAATCGTGGTAGGGCTTCTTCCGAACATTTCACGAATATACTTTGTCGACCGACCTTCAGCATTATTTTTTTCTCAGCGACACAGCTCTTTTCCTTTAACCATTTTGATGTGCACACATCAACATAAAAAGTAGACAAACAAGCAATCGATATTGCGACTAACTTTAGTGGTCAAAATAATTATTCGTACACCCTGCAATGACAGCCAAAATTCTATTATACATTAAATATATATACATTTTCTGTGTGTTTCTTTTTCAAATCATAAGAATGGTCACTTGTTTACAAAATGCACCAAAAAAATGTACCGTTCGATTTCTTCATCAGTACAAATAGGGTAAACAACACATAAAAGGAACAAATATGTGAAAAAAAATATTCGTACACTTTCTGGTGTTTTGTAGATATGTATATGAGAACATAACGGTAATGTTTTTGTGTGAGTTGTTTTGTTTGTAAAGAAGTAACAATGGATTTCTTTGGTTTTCTGTTAGAAAATAGATCAGTGTTACATGTACATTCGTTGTATTTAGACAAAATGGGACGAAGCGCAGATTTATCACAAGATCTTCGAAAATTAATTCTAAAACTACACCTAGAAAAGAAATCTCTTAGAGAAATTGGCAAGATTATCAGGAAATCTCATTCAACTGTACAAAGTGTGATAAATAATTATTTAAATAGCGGCCAAATAACTCCGAAACACCATCAAGCTGGTAGGCCAATATTAACTCCCCGTGAAGAACGCAACATCGTGACATCAGTAACCCAGAACCCAAAAATTACAGCTTAAATATTGAGTGAAAATGTTTAAGACACTGCTCAGAAAATGGTTTGCCCTCAAACTATACGCAATTACCAACATAAAACCGGTTATACAAACCGAGTTGCACCCCGCAAGCCATATATTTCAAAAACAAATATAAAAAGAAGCGTTTAGATTTTGCTCAGGCATATGTAAACGAACCAGATTCTTTCTGGGAAAAAGTAATCTTCAGTGACTAATCAAAATTCAACATATTTGGTTCAGGTGGCCCTTCAAAAGTATGGCGAAAACCAAATGAAGCGCTAAAGGAGAATAATATCATACCAACAGTGAAACATGTTGGAGGTAATGTAATTGTTTGGGGGTGCATAGCGACAGCTGGACCCGGTTTAAGGACGTTTGTAGCTGATAAAATGGATAAGCATATATATTTAAATATCTTGAAGGACAATCTAAAGGATAGTGCCGTGAAACTTGATCTAGACACTACCAATTTTCTGTTCCAACAAGATAACGACCCGAAACACACCTCATACTTAGTACGTGAATGGCTGTTATACAACTGCAAGCAGTTAAAAACACCGCCACAGTCGCCCGATATAAACCCAATAGAGCATGTATGGGAGTTACTGGAGAGACGAATACGAAAACATCAAATAACATCAAAGGAAACTTAAAAATAGCATTAAGGACTGAGTGGGAGAAAGTTTCTGCCAATGACACTTATGTACTGGTAAAATGTATGCGTCGCCGTTTGGAAGCCGTTATAAAAGCAAAAGGGGGTCCAACAAAGTACTAAAATTAACATTAATTGAAAATTTTCTTACTTGAATTTCTTAAGTTAGTTACTGTACGAATAATTTTTTTGCGTTAAATAGTGCCTTTTTTATTTTTTAATTATTTTTTATATACCAAAGATGAAATAAATTATTTTTATTTGTAAACCTATAATGAAAACATTTTCTTTTTTTAAATATAATATTTTTGAATTCTTCTTTTTTATTATTGTGCTGCATCTGAGATTGCTACGCTTTATCTCTGGGGTGTACGAATAATTTTTTTGACCACTGTACGTTAGTCATCTTCAGGGGATCTAACAAAAATACATAAATTACACAAATTATATAAACATATAACATTGATAATTACATTTAAATTGAATAATTAATACACAACTGTTCTTTGTGTGCTGCGTGGGCTGTCTTTTGCTCAGTTGGTCTATAACTTGCCTTTTGGTCCAATTTATGGGATGAAAGTCTAGTTTTGAATTTGTTTTTAGTTGATCCGATAGACAGCTTTAGGCATATATCAGATTCGTCACCATTGCATTGATTCGGTAAACTAGATTGGATTTATCATCTTTTACCACCCTCGACTTTGTACTGGTAAAAAATAGGTTTGTCGTGTTTTATGTTCTAATTCGATTACGTCCTTATTGTATATATTAGATTTGAACCTCTCTGAAAATCCTGGAATATATGTCATCGACTTATATATCTTTGGTATTATTGTGTCGGTGTGATTATGCCTTAGTTTATTGGGTCGTCTAAAAAGATCATTGCTTGTTTTTGTCCGAAAATCATTTATCGATAAAGTATTTATTATTTTCTTGTTAGTTTCGTGGATATTTTTGTCGCGGTGTTTTCTGTTGTCTACTTCCTCTTCCATCGTAAACTGAATCTGTCTATTAACATTGTTAATTTTTTTTTATAGTGTCATTCCATCTTTTTTCTTAATAATGGCGAATACATCGTCTGCGTGATTAATGTTTTCATTAGGTCAACGTCGTTGATCATCTTTAGCGAATCTGTTTTAAATACAGGGATAACACTTATTACTAACACCAAAACGGTCACATATAACAATATTAGTGTTTACATTAAAATTTTTAATTGTAAGTTCCGTCTTTGTTTACAAGCTTTTTTCAACTAACATTTACTTTGTCGTCCGTGTCGTTGTGTTGCGGTATATGCTAACACTGTTTTGTGAGTTAGTCTTTTCTGTGGTGGAACATCGTTGATATGTAGCATTTTTAACGTAAATCTTCTCGCATGGTTTCTCTCCTCTGCTAAAACATTGACGTCGTCGAAGTTTGGTTTATGTCCAGTCAATATACAGTGAGCTGCTAGTGCCGTTTTTTGTTCGAAGGGTTTGTATAAAGCATTTAAGTCCGATTTGTAAGATGAAATTCTTGTAATTTGTTTTTTGTGGTGCCAACATATACCTTCTGGACTTGTTGGACTTGTTACCATTGCACTTTATTTCGTAGACGACGTTGTGCTTATCTTCTTTACTTATTCTAGATTTTGTTTTACTAAACAGTTCGTTTAATGTGTTTTCCGATCCATATGCCAGCTTATATTTTTTCCTGTCATAGATATTTGAATTTGTAAATCGCTCTGAAAAACCCTAGATTTATGTCATGGTCTTATAAATCTTTGTAGTTTCTTCTCTTTTTTCGTGGTTTGGTTGAGTTTCTCATCTGCTTGAGAATATGTTTTATTCTGCGTTGGTTTGACACTTTGAATTCTTCGTCGTTTATTTGTAGGACCCTCCTAATAAAGTTCATCGCTGTGTTCATTATTGTGTGTCTTGGGTGCTTGGAAGGGAAATTGATTAATCTTCCATACGCAGTTGGCTTCTGGTACCAATTTAATTTAAGCAGATTTCCTTGCCGAATAACTATTGAAACCAGGTATGGCAATGTGTTGCCTGTTTCCTATTCCATAGTGAATTGTATTCGTCTATTATATGTATTGAGTGCACTTAAGATGCCTTCCGCTGCTTGTTTCTTGACAATGGCTGATGATCCCATTGGTATTTCCTTGTTCTGTCTGTATATCTTGTCCTCAAATCTAAAATATCTAGTCTCCTTGATGCAGAAGGTCAAAATTTCTATAAATAACTTTACTCTCATGTATGAGTGTATTTTTGTAGCAGATGCCATTTGTCTCTTTTTGTTCTTATGGCTAAATCTATTGGAATGCTGGGAAAAATGAAATTACGTCGAAGGATATAAGGATTTCGTCATCATCTATCTGTGCGTTAATAATTGTCGCCTTAAACTCTGTAGTGTCTTTTACATTGTATGCTGATACAAAGCCCATATCCAGGTCAATTAATGGACGGCCAAATGGATCTTAAAGGTATTCCTTCCTTAGGGATTTTAGGGAGACCATAAATTCTGGGAGAGGTAGATACCTTGTTCGTCTTCTCCCCACGTCAATAAGTTCTAGATTTGCGAGTTTCTCTATTAGCCTGTTGGTTTTTGTTTAAAGGCTGGAAGTAGGGTCCATGTTAAGTAGTCTGTAAGTGCACATATCCCATAAAACGTTGTTAATTTTAAATCTATAATCTTTGTCCATTGCCACTATCTTTCCCCCTTATCCGTGGTCAATATCAATATGTCATTTTCTTTGAAAAATTTACTTGTTTCTTCCACTGTGTCAAATATTACTTTGTCTCTCTGATTTAGTTTGGTTCTGTTAAAGTGATCGTCGACCAGTAATACGAGCTTTGCTCTTCTCATTTCTAGTTCCTCGTTGTAGTCTAATGCTTAAACGCGGTCCTCTCCTTCTGCATTACATTTAAATATTGGAAATGTTGTTTTGGTGTAAGGAAGTGCATGCTTTGTAACCATTGCATATGTTCTGGTATTGTTTTAGTTGTTGTATATAATATTATTAGACGCCTTTTTACGGAGGCGTCTAATAATTTTTCCATCGCGATATCTGCTATAACCGGGATGCAGGTGATCCCATTGGGTTTCCTTTGAGTGGTCCATAAGTTTTGTACTTGAAATATAGCGGCTCCTTAATGCAGAAAGTTATTAATTCCATGAATATTTCCTAAGGTATTGGTGTATGGTTTTTCAGAAACTCCCACTTATTCTCGATTGTCCTAAGTGCAAAGTTGATTGGAATACTTGGGAACAAGGAAACAACATCAAAAGAATTCGTACATCGTCGTCATCAACTTCTATGTTGTCAAATCTGGACTTGAATTCAACTGCATCTTTTACGGTAAAGGCGTTCCGTTCTTTTGAATCTTTGGTTGACCATAAATTCTCGGAGGTAGCGCTGTTCTGGTTTTCAATTTCTGCTTTTATAATTTTTAGATTAAATAGTTTGTCTACTTATTCGTCGTTTTTTTTCTGGAGGTTGGTTGTTGGATTCTTTTTAAATCTTCTGTATGAGCAAATATCCGCCAAAATGCTGTCCATTTTCAGCTTGTAGTCAAATTTTGCCCTTGCTACTGTTTTACCTCCTTTGTTTGCACTTAATATTAATATGTCGTCATTTTCGTTTACAAATTTTCTAGTTTGAAACACTGTGTCTAACATTAATTTGTCCCTCTGGCTAAGCTCTGTTTTGTGCATTTGATCGTCTATAAGAGATTTGAATTTGGCTCTAGCTATCTCTTTTCTCTATTCCCAGTACGCACTCTCCACCCACGGAAACTGGTGCGGCAAGAAAATGTAAATTAAATGACGACGGGTGCGGCGACGGTTTTTGTTGTCATTTTTCAGCCGTTTTTATTTATTGTTTGGCCTTGAGTGATTTTGAAAATAATACAATAAATTTATTTGCAAACTAAACAAGTATTATTTGAAATTTTCAATTGTAAATTGCATGAACAATCAAAATAATTTTTATTTTATTATAATTTTCTTATTTTGGTCCATTTTTAAAATTTATGATTTCTTCTTCTTACTGCAAATATGCACAAAAACTATTAGACCATACGGTTTTTGTTTACAAAAAAAAAGAAAATATGGCAACACATAGAGAGAGGCAGTAGCAAAAATTGAGAGCGTAAGAAAAACCGCAGAGAAAATAGAAATAGATTTAATCCAGTGCGGTTTTGCCTCTCAATTTTTCATATATATTTGACAACCGCTACCACAATGTTGTGTTTCTACTCTTATGCTTCATGTTTAATTCTTGTTTTCTCTCAGAATTCGTAGCGTCTTGATCAGGGATGATAAATGAGGATGTCGAAAAGGTACAAACAAATTTCTAAAAAAAAGTACTTTTGTGGTTAAAAAAATAACAACATTTTTATGGATATTCACCGTTATTCATTTGTGCAATAAATCCACTGGCATGTGTTTACTGATATGGAGCCTCTATAATAAATATTTTTTTTTTGTTAATTATATATTCAAACATAAACCAAACAAATATTTCATAGGGTTTTTGTTAAAAGGAATTAAAAACAATGGTATTATTTATATAAAATCTAAGGTACTCAGGAGATCGAAATAATGTTATGATTTAGATATGTTCATATTTTATTATGATATATTTCTTGATTACATATTGCTGGTTACTTTTAAATTATAATAACAAGAATTTTTCAATTTTAAGAAGAATTTGTTGATTTGTATTAAAGTAGATATAGTAGCGACTTGAAAATTTCGTTCTTTGACTTAATGATATTTCGGAAAGAAAAAATTCGTTCTACGTTGGCTGAAGGATAGATAATATGCCCATACAATTTAAGATATATGGAAACATTAATTCATTTTATTCATATTTACGATTTGAAACTCCGTCCCAAAAGATACAAACATTTTCTTCTTTAAAATATTCTAAATACCCTAATTCAACTAGAGCCCGAAATTGTGAATTAATTGAATCAAAATTGGTTTCTTCGTTCGGAAACATTTTAATAAAGAGCAATACAATCGAATTTGTTAAACCATAAATACACTTCAGCTCCAAAATAAGTTTTTCTTTTCGCAAATCTTCACAAAACTTTAAATTAAACCTCTTAGCATTTTCTTTAAACTGTTTGATGGTATCAACATGAATATTTTTTGTGGATACGTACAAATCAACCTCGGTTCCACAATATATACATCTTCGACAGGAATGTAGTTTTAATTAAGGTTTAAATTAGAAACCGAACAGTTGTCCAAAGTACTCTTGTCTAAAAAAGTGCGTCCTATTTGATGAAATAAATATTCTAGTCTCCGTAATGTTAAGGCATCTTCCGATTGCATATCTAGATTTATAGCGTTAATTATTTTTAAAATATTTCTAAGAAATATAAAATGTATTTTGAAAAATGGACTTGATAAAATTACTGAACTTTTCTTTGTGATAAAAAATGAGATAAAATGTTGCTAGAATACAAACAATACAACGTTTTTCAAACAATTTACCCTGCTTAGTCGGAATTCATAAAAAATTCGTTAATATTTCTTTTCAGACGGACTCTACCTTAGTTCTTATTTTCTTTTCTTAGCTTCTTCTTCTGAAAGAGCCTTAAATTTATTTAACTAAGGTTTAAAAACAAGAGTGAAGTCAGTTGCAGGTAACATACACTGGACTTAAAAAGTCACAAAAAACCAAGTTGACAATCGCATTGACGCATGTGAAAAGTCTGTTGTCAGATTGAAATTATTTAAGAAACGGAAAAAGGTATCAAATGAGAAGTATCAAAAAAAGTACTAAAGTATCAAATTTATCATCCCTGGTATTATTGTGTCCTATTTTATTGTTAAACATATGTCTGTCGTACAGAGCTCTCTCACTTGTTATTAGTAGTTGAGCGTCTCTAGCATCTAATAGTCTGTAAATTGTCGTTCTTGTTTTCTTTCTTTGCCCTTGAATGTTTGTTTATGTTAATGTTGCATTAGTAGCCTTAATATTTTACAGTGGAATTTGTCAATGTGTTTCTTTAACCGTCGTTTCTATGTTTAGAGGCATCTTTTCTTGTTGTGAGAAGATCTTTTGTACGTTCTTTGCTATTAGCTATGCTACCAACGTGTTTAAATTTTATGAGAAATGTTGTTGAAGTTTTTAAGTTTGCGGAAGATTTGTTGTGTTTTAAATAACATTTGATAATGTTGTTTGTGTTCTTGTTGTATGTGATCTTGGAATAAAGCGTCATTATGATGCTTTGTTGCGGTATCGAATTCTACGAGAAGAAAATAATAAATATTTTTTCGATGAATAATTCGGATCAAAACCACCAATCATCTTTTTAGACGACCCAACAAAACCAAAGATATATAAGCCGATGACATATATTCCAGGATTTTCAGAGAGGTTCAAATTATTTAACATATACAATAAGGACGTAATAGAATTAGCAGATAAAACACAAAACAGGCAAAATCAATTTTTTAGCAGGACGAAGCGAGGGTGTTAAAAGAAGATAAATCCAATCTAGTTTGCCGAATCAAATGCGATGGTGACGAATCTGATATATGCCAAATGGTATATATCGGAACAACTAAAAACTAATTAAAAACTAGACTTTCATCCCATAAATCAGACCAAAAGCAATTTATAGACCAACGGAGCAAAAGACAACCCTCGCAGCTCACTGTACTATGACTGGATATAGAGTAGAAACACAACATTGCGGCTGCGGTTGTCAAATATATATGGAAAATTGAGATGCAAAACCGCACTAAAAAACCGCACTGAATTAAATCTATTTCTATTTTCTCTGCGGGTTTTCTTGCGCTCTCAATTTTTGCTACAGCCTCTCTCTATGTGTTGCCATATTTTCATGTTTTTTTGTAAACAAAAACCGTATGGGCTAATAGTTTTTGTGCATATTTGCAGTAAGAAGAAGAAATCTTCTGGTGCGGCAAGAAAATGTAAATTAAATGACGACGGGTGCGGCGACGGTTTTTGTTGTCATTTTTCAGCTGTTTTTATTTATTATTTGGCCTTGAGTGATTTTGATTTATTTATTTGCAAACTAAACAAGTATTATTTTGATATTTTTAATTGTAAATTGCATGAACAATCAAAAAATTTTTTTTTTAAAAAATAGAAATTGATTTAATTCAGTGCGGTTTTGCCTCTCAATTTTTCATATATATTTGACTACCGCTGCCGCAATGTTGTGTTTCTACTCATACTATGGAAATGCTGTGCATTATTGACGTTTGAGCGGTAAAGAGATTAAATTAAAAAACCGGCACTGACAAGTGCTCTCAAATGCATAGATACATAGTCAATAAACTCGGACGACAAACATTAGTTGACAAAAGCTTTTGTAGACAACAGTCGGACTTTTATTTATTCAATTTAAATTTAATTATAAATGTTATATGTTAATATACTTATAATTTGTCTATGAATAAATTGTGTAATTTGTGTATTTTTGTTAGATCCCCAGAAGATGAGTGACGATATTCTTCGAAATATCGGCAACAAATAAATATTAAAAACAAGCATTTTTATAAAGGACTATAAGCCGAACGATAAACCAACACAATTGTATTAAAATTGTGTTGGTATACATCAGACAAAAATAATTACAAAAAATAGAGAAAAACATTTTTGTAATCTTGCCCCTTTTTGACATTTTGGCACTTTATTTTTGTAGGCTTATGGCAACACTGATGACTTGACAATTTTGATGTTGATGATTCGAATGCCGAAAGTGAAGAACGTATATGTACTCGTACCAATGAAAATATTATTTATGACGAATGTCACGATAGGGAAGAAACTGATGCTCCGTAAAAAAGTGGCAATAGCTCATTTCTAAAGAGCATAAGGGAACGAGTGCTGAACAACCGCATATCCAAGGATACCGAACGCAATGGAAGCATTTGATGTAAAGGGAAGAATAAACATTCTAATGGTCCAAAGCAGAATAAAACATACTATTTTAGTTCTTTTTAGATATTCGCTTATGTTCTAACAATGGCGTTAGGTATAACATTTGTGATTGTAAGTGAAATCACAAAGCCGGTGCCATTTTAAAGATATAAACACGTGTATCTTTGGTGTACCATCACTTTCATAATACGCGTTATCTCTGGGAGGAAACACTTTTGGGGCATGGGATCGGTCTCATTCGATGCTCAGATGTTGCCCACATCAAAAAAAAAGTGAAAATTGATATTTTTACCCTTAGGTCCCTTTCTCTATGCGCTGTCACATATATAAAGTGGAGTACGACGTAACGAATTTTACTTTATACAAAGATTCAAATAAAATAAAAAGCAAAAAAAACTCTCAAGTATACCAATTAACTCTATTGAAAAGAATATGTTCATAAAAGTATGTAACGTTTTATATCTCTAATAAAACAGACAATTTGCCGGCAAATTTTGATCACAAACGTCAACAACAGCCTTTATTGAAACGTTTAAATAATTTGCTGGAAAAAATTTAAGTATTACAACGAAAATTAATTTACTAATCACTTATATTAAAATGTAAAATCTAGGACACCTCAAAAAATTAACGAACAGTCCAAAATCTTTGTGCATTTTATGAAGGCACTTAAAGATTTAGCAAAATGGTTCTCGAAAGGGGACAAAATAAAGCAATTGGAGTCTTGGATGGAGTTGACATTTCAGCTCAACGCCTGTGGACCACCTAATAGGAATGTTGCTTCATGAAAAAAGGTATGTTTGTTTAACAATCAACAATGAAAATAAGTTCTCAACTGTGATTTTTCAGACCTGGTGCGATTGGAGAAGGAGTATTAAACAAGACTTGCTGAAATGAAGGGATTCTTATAACAACGGACGGAGGTAGTTACCATCAACACTACTTGTCACCGATGGAGGAGCAAATAGCCACCATTTGCAACATTTTTCAATCTGTCATAGGGATACATAAATCTTAGTACTGTGGGCTGATAAAAACCGAATATCTACTGATACAATAAACCAAGAGGGTGCATATGATAATTCTTTAACGTGTTGAGATAAATCTCTTGTCACGAACTACCAATATCAATATCAACCGAAATTGAAATGATTGACGATCTTTAAATAAGAAAGAAAATCAACCAATCATCTAGTTTGCCGAATCAAATGCGATGGTGACGAATCTGATATATGCCAAATGGTATATATCGGAACAACTAAAAACAAATTAAAATCTTGACTTTCATCCAATAAATCAGACCAAAAGGCAATTTATAGACCAACGGAGCAAAAATCAACCCTCGCAGCTCACTGTACTACGACTGGACATAGAGTAGAAACACAACATTGCGGCTGCCGTAGCGGTTGTCAAATATATATATATGGAAAATTGAGAGGCAAAACCGCACTGAATTAAATCAATTTCTATTTTCTCTGCGGTTTTTCTTGCGCTTTCAATTTTTGCTACTGCCTCTCTCTATGTGTTGCCATATTTTCATGTTTTTTTGTAAACAAAAACCGTATGGGCTAATAGTTTTTGTTAAGTCACTTTAATATCATTGGCTCAGAGCCATATTCACCATATTTCCAATTTCATAATTTTCTATTGATTTCATAATTTATTTTCATTATTTTCATATTAATATTTTAATTCAATTTTATATTAATTTAAATATTCATGAATACCCCTAAAGTTTCTGCATATGAAATGAATACCCCTAATGTTTTCTATTTTGCCTAATCCATTTGTTATGTTTTTTGTTGTTACATGTACAATGCTACATACATATATTTGCTCTCGCAAATATCGTAATTAGTTATGTACGTATGTACATTTATTTACATGTTATTGACTCTCTTTGTTTATATTTTGGAAATGTACCACTAATCCTTTTATTTTGGCTCTTTGTCAAAGCATCATATTTTTCTAATAAAACAGAAGTAAACAAACGGTCGGGACGAACAGAATTGCGTTCTTATTTCAAAAAAATACAGTCGGGGATATTTTACAGCGTTGTTGTTGCTATTCGTGACGTCAGGCAACCTAAAGAAAGTTAGTCGTTAATAAAAGGGTTTTTATACGCGATAAAGTGACAGTTAAAATTGCAGTGTTATTGTAATTAAAATCCATGTGAATCAAATTGTCTCAAATAGGGCAAATTTATCATATTGTCCCGAGGCAATAATTTCAACATACTCAAGATCGAACCCTTGGGTTGGAATTTGACTTTATCACATATAGGTCAAGTTCCGGGTTTGTCAAATCAGGCAATCCTTAAACATTGGCGACCGTGACAGGACACTTCGGAAATTTTTCTTATAAAATGAAAATTGTGAAAAACATAATTAAATTCCATTTTAATTAAAATATAAAAATTTTAAATTGGTTCATTTACAACATAACCAACTTTTGTGCGACAGTGTATGTGTGTGACAGACAAAGAAACAAATATATGAAAAACATCTTTGAAAAATAAAGCTGTGATTTGTTTCAAACAAATGAAAATACAATTTGCAATAAACGGGAATCGGCCTCGGTTTATAATATAACCAAATAATAAAACAATCATTGTTTAATAAATTATTGGCTCGATCCGCCATATTCAAAATTTTTGTAGCGCTACATTTGTCGCTTAACAAATCTTGTCGCAAACTTTGTGAATCTGTTCCCGCCGGTTGTTGCAAATAAAGCCACTACTTTTCATATTTTCTCTGCAACAAAAATATTCGTGTCTCTCAGCAAACATTGCAATCCTCACATAGGAAGAGTGAACCGTCAATATAAAGCTTAAAAGGCAAGCAGTGAGAGTGGAAGTGATGGTGGTTTCATAAAAACTTATATTTGTCTCTATCACACTGAGAAAATTGTTTCTAATTTTTATTGTCTCCATATAAAAATATTCAAATTAATTTAAATACATAAACTATAATTTGCGAAAATATTGTTGAAAATTCATAAAACTAAAAAAAATACATAAAAATATATTTCTAAAATTTATTAAATTTGTATTGATAAACGAAACAAAAAATATATATTCAAAATGAGCGAAGAGGATAATGCTGCATTAAAACAAGCTGCACAACAACAACCACCCTCAAATCCGTCACAACGAAATTCAACGCTCGAAGAGCTCAAACAACAACCAGCTTCATCAAACGCGGATTAAGAATATTGTTGAGGCAAACAATGTTGATTTGTCTCAAACTGAATTGGAGTGCAGGTTGGGTATTGTGGAGTCTTATTATAAGCAAGCTGCTTATTATCAGACCCAAATTGAACGTCTGTCCCCTGCAGATCAAGGTAGAAGTGAAATTGATGAATTGTTTATTTTTGTAAAATCTCGTATTCTGACCCTAATGGGAGGAGGCCGCCGCCAAAGTATGCATGAACAGTTATTCACGCTACCTCCAATGCCATCTCATCGGCTCCCAAATCTGAAACTTCCGAAATTCGATGGAAGTATTTAGAATACACAAATTTCATAAATTCCTTCAATAAGACCAAAACGAGACCAAAATATCCCTACCTCTGAAAAGTTTAGTCATTTATTGTCATGCCTCAGTGGAGAGGCTCTTGCAACGATAAAAGCTTTTCAAGTTACAGATGAAAATTACCCTAAAGCATTAAACAGGCCCAAGGAAAGATATGACAATGATACGTTAATCTTTTTGGAAAATATCACTTCTATGTTCGAAATCCCTAAATCAACAAAACCTGTCCCAAATCAATTACGCAATATTGTCGATACAAGTTCTGCTCTCTATAGTTCTCTTACATCACTAGGCATTCACAAAGAGATTTGTGATGCATTCATAATTCATCTGGCCATGAGCAAAGTTGACCCAGAGACCAAACAAAAGTGGGATGAATACATCGATTATACTAAATTGCCATCCTGGACCAACTGCTGTTCCATGTTGGACCGACACTGTCAACAACTGGATGCTCAATGCAGAAACACTTCGAAGCCTCAGGCTTTTAATTCCTCTTCAAATTATCCGCATAATAATTCTAACTCCAAAAAGCACACATTGCTAACTAGAAACTCGACTCAAGATGTCGTTTGCAATTATTGCTCGAAATCTGGCCACACAATATCAACTTGTCATCGTTTCATCGTTTTGCCTCTGGATCAATGCACTGAACAGGCTAAACAACAAAAACTTTGTCTCAACTGTTTATCGAAAGGACATATCTGCGCGCAGTGTACCTCAAAATATTCTTGTCGGTTATGTAAACAGCGGCATCATACGCTTCTACATAAGAACACAGAGGCTCAAGCTAAAGAACCTCAACCTACATCAACATCGTCTTCTGTCTCAACACATGGTACCTTCCAACCAAATCCTGAACATACTGTCGGTAATGTCATTTTGGCCACTGCTTTGATTTTAGTTCGAGATTCTGAAGGAAAATATCAACTAGGAAGAGCCCTCTTGGATTCATGTTCTCAGGTGAACTTCATTAGTGAGGCCCTATGCAATTCTCTTCATATAAGAAAGTCGAAAAATTCTGTGGATGTTGTTGGCATTGGCTCGACAGGCTTGAAGATTCCTTTCAAGACTCAAAGTACTGTTAGGTCTCGTATAAATAACTTTGAAATTTCTCTGGAGTTCCTTGTCTCTCGTAATATTACTGGTTATCACCCTGATGAAAACATTTCGATAAGAGATTTCAATCTGCCGCCTAACATAGACTTAGCAGATCCAGAGTTTCATCGACGTCGTGGTATAGACTTGCTTCTAGGAGCTGAATCATTTTTCGCACTTTTGTCTGTTGGACAGATTCGTCTTGGAGAAAACTTGCCCACTTTACAGAAGTCTCGTCTAGGATGGATTGTCTCCGGGAAATATTCAACTCAAAAATCTGTCTCAAGTTCCAGATCGACGTATACGATCACTGTAAATGATTCCAACAAACTATCTAAAAACGTCGAAAAACTATGGCAAGTCGAAAGGTTGAAGGTAAGCGTCAAACCATGTCTCTTGAGCAACAACATTGCGAACAACATTTCGTAAAAAATGTCTCTGTATTATGGTGAAGCTGCCCCTTAAGGAAGACCCTAAACGCTTCAAAGGATATAGCTTGGCGCTTCAAAGGATATAACTATGCGTCGATTTTTATCTATGGAGCGAAAACTCAACAAAAATCCTACGTTAATGGAAGACTATACAAAGTTTCTCAAAGAATATAATGACTTAGGTCACATCGAAGACTCTTCTGTTGGCGTTCCTAACTATTATATCCCGCATCATTGCGTTCTACGTCCAGAGAGTGTCTCAACAAAACTTCGTGTGGTTTTTGATGCGTCTTGCAGAACTTCATCACAATTGTCTCTTAACGAAATTATGATGGTAGGTCCCACAGTACAAAACACTCTACTCACAACGTTGCTTCGATTCAGGTGTCATCGCTATGGTTTAACTGCCGATATTGTCAAAATGTATCGACAGATTCTGGTCCAACCTCAAGAGAGAAATCTTCAACTAATTTTATGGCGCGATGATTCATCGAAAGCAATAGAAACTTATGCTCTCAATACCGTAACATACGGCACAGCATCTGCCCCATACCTCGCAGTACGAAGTCTTCATTATGCAGCAGAAAGATATCCACACGCTCATAAAATCTACAAGGCAATCATTACCAACGATTTGTATGTGGATGATATGATTACTGGCTCAGATGATTTACAAACATTGAAGCTCATCAAAGGAGAAGTAACAAATATTTTGACTCATTCAAAATTTACTCTTTCAAAATGGCACAGTAATTGCTCAGAACTTGGCTCTATGGATGCTGGCATAAAAGAAGTACAAATAGACGATGGCTCTACGAGTACTCTTGGGATTTCCTGGCACCCTACAGACGACGTATTCCGCTTTGAATTTCGTCCGAATAAATCGTATTCTCATAATACAAAACGCTCAATCTTGTCTCTAACCTCAACGCTTTTTGATCCAATGGGTCTAATTATCCCTCTTATCATAAAGGCTAAAATTCTTCTAAAATTCTTCTTCGTGTCTCAAGAAGTTGACACAGCATGGAACAACATAGTAGCAGATTTTCATAATTTGCCCCAACTGAAAATAAATCGATTCATTCGTTGATTAACACAATAAAAATTGAAGTCCATTGTTTCGGAGATGCCTTGATAAAAGCATATGACTGCTGCCTCTATTTCCGATGCCAGGATTCTTTTAACAATGTCTCAACATATTTAGTGGCATCAAAATCTCGTGTTGCTCCACTCAAGACCAGAAGTTTGCCTCGTTTGGAATTGTGCGCTGCACATTTGCTATCAATTTTCTGGAACCAGCTCAAATCTCATTTTACTCTTCAGATCTCGGAAATTCATTTCTGGTCTGACTCACAAACTACACTACACTGGATCAACAGTCATTCATCAACTTTGTCTACATTCGTTGGAAATGGAGTGGCAGAAATTCAGGACAATTCTACTGATGTCTCATGGCGATATGTTCCAACAGATCAAAATCCAGCAGATTTGGTATCACGTGGCTGTACTGTTTAAGAATTCATCGACTCAATTTGGCTACATGGGCATCTTTCCTAAATTTTGAACCATCAGAATGGCCTGTGTTTCGTGGCAACGATCTTACCGAGGAAGAAATTCTCCTTGAACGACGAAAGACTACGCTTATTACTCAAAGTCAAGATGTCCCATATATTCTGAAGGCAATTCACAAATACAGTCATTATTTAAAATGTCTCAGAATCTTTGCATATGTCTCACGTCTTCGTTCCATTGAACGTCCCAAGGTGCAAACTTTATCACCCGCAGAACTCAAATATGCTTTACATCGCATTATTTGGGCAATTCAGCAGCATTACTTCGAAGAAGAGTTTCACATATTAGAAAAAGCTGGCAACATAGCTGGTCACTTGGCATCTTTGGCTCTTTTCATCGAGGAGGTTTCTGGTATACCACTTATCCGAGTGGGCGGTCGGCTATTAAACTCTGATTTACCACACACACAAAATTTCCATTGCTGCTTTCAAAGGCTGATCCATTTGTTAAGGTCATGGTTTCTCATGTCCATCGTACCAATTATCATGCTGGCCCACGTGCATTGGTGTCAATAATTCAAGAACAATTCTGGATAGTAAATTGTCGGTCTTAAGCTCGACAAGTTGTTCATCTCAACTTTTGACTCAAGTCATGGGGAACTTGCCAAAAGATCGCGTATCTGGCTCTCGTCCATTTGAAGTTACCGGCGTTGATTTTGCTGCCCTGTTCCAACTTATCTTCGAATACGTGGAAAAACTCCATACAGCTCATATATTGCTGTTTTTGTTTGTTTCGCAACTAAAGCTGTACATTTGGAGACTGTTTCGGATTTATCCAGCGATGCTTTCATAGCAGCCCTCAAACGTTTTATTGGCCGAAGAGGCATACCTTCGAAAATCTACTGCGATAATGCTACAAACTTTGTTGGCGCTGATTCTAAATTGAAGGAAGTCTACCAAAAATTTCACACCGAACAAAACAAATCTACAATATCTTCATATTCTACATCAAACATGATTGATTTCATTTTCATACCTCCGCGTGCACTACATTTCGGCGGATTATGGGAGGGAGCCGTTAAAACTGCAAAGTCTCATTTTTTTTCGCACTCTTGCAAATGCACGTCTTACATTTGAACAGTTAACTACGGCCCGGGTTGAAATTGAATCAGTCATGAACTCTCGCCCGATTTCTCCCGCATCAACTGATCCCAACGACTTACAAGCTCTGACTCCCGGTCATTTTTTAATTGGTTGCCCCTTAAGAAGCATTCCTGAGAGAAGCAACTACGACTCTGAAATTCCCCATCTTCAACACTGGCAGAGAATCACAGCCTTCAAGTCTCAATTTTGACAATGGTTGCACAGCGAATACTTGGCTCAACTTCAAAATCATTATCGTTGGCAAAACCCACAACAAAATCTTAAGGTCGACGATATGGTTATCATCCATGAAGATAATGTCATTCCCATGAAGTGGATCATCGGCCATGTCATCAACATTGTTCCTGGAGCAGATGGTTACGCTAGAGTTGCTGATGTGAAAACGCCGACTACAACACTATGTCGCTTAGTCGCTAAGTTAGCAGTTCTTCCAGTTAATTGAAACCAGGGGTTTCAATGGGGCCCGCATGTTAATCATTGGCTCAGAGCCATATTCAATATATTTCCAATTTCATAATCTATTGATTTCATAATTTATTTTCATTTTCTTTATTTTCATATTAATATTTTAATTCAATTTTATATTAATTTAAATTTTTTTATGATTACCCCTAATGTTTCTGCATATGAAATGAATACCCCTAATGTTTTCTATTTTGCCTATTCCATTTGTTATGTTTTTTGTTGTTACATGTACAATGCTACATACATATATTTGCTCTCGCAAATATCGTAATTAGTTATGTACGTATGTACATTTATTTACATGTTATTGACTCTCTTTGTTTATATTTTGGAAATGTACCACTAATCCTTTTATTTTGGCTCTTTGTCAAAGCATCATATTTTTCTAATAAAACAGAAGTAAACAAACGGTCGGGACGAACAGAATTGCGTTCTTATTTCAAAAAAATACAGTCGGGGATATTTTACAGCGTTGTTGTTGCTATTCGTGACGTCAGGCAACCTAAAGAAAGTTAGTCGTTAATAAAAGGGTTTTTATACGCGATAAAGTGACAGTTAAAATTGCAGTGTTATTGTAATTAAAATCCGTGTGAATCAAATTGTCTCAAATAGGGCAAATTTATCATATTGTCCCGAGGCAATAATTTCAACATACTCAAGATCGAACCCTTGGGTTGGAATTTGACTTTATCACATATAGGTCAAGTTCCGGGTTTGTCAAATCAGGCAATCCTTAAACATTGGCGACCGTGACAGGACACTTCGGAAATTTTTCTTATAAAATGAAAATTGTGAAAAACATAATTAAATTCCATTTTAATTAAAATATAAAAATTTTAAATTGGTTCATTTACAACATAACCAACTTTTGTGCGACAGTGTATGTGTGTGACAGACAAAGAAACAAATATATGAAAAACATCTTTGAAAAATAAAGCTGTGATTTGTTTCAAACAAATGAAAATACAATTTGCAATAAACGGGAATCGGCCTCGGTTTATAATATAACCAAATAATAAAACAATCATTGTTTAATAAATTATTGGCTCGATCCGCCATATTCAAAATTTTTGTAGCGCTACATTTGTCGCTTAACAAATCTTGTCGCAAACTTTGTGAATCTGTTCCCGCCGGTTGTTGCAAATAAAGCCACTACTTTTCATATTTTCTCTGCAACAAAAATATTCGTGTCTCTCAGCAAACATTGCAATCCTCACATAGGAAGAGTGAACCGTCAATATAAAGCTTAAAAGGCAAGCAGTGAGAGTGGAAGTGATGGTGGTTTCATAAAAACTTATATTTGTCTCTATCACACTGAGAAAATTGTTTCTAATTTTTATTGTCTCCATATAAAAATATTCAAATTAATTTAAATACATAAACTATAATTTGCGAAAATATTGTTGAAAATTCATAAAACTAAAAAAAATACATAAAAATATATTTCTAAAATTTATTAAATTTGTATTGATAAACGAAACAAAAAATATATATTCAAAATGAGCGAAGAGGATAATGCTGCATTAAAACAAGCTGCACAACAACAACCACCCTCAAATCCGTCACAACGAAATTCAACGCTCGAAGAGCTCAAACAACAACCAGCTTCATCAAACGCGGATTAAGAATATTGTTGAGGCAAACAATGTTGATTTGTCTCAAACTGAATTGGAGTGCAGGTTGGGTATTGTGGAGTCTTATTATAAGCAAGCTGCTTATTATCAGACCCAAATTGAACGTCTGTCCCCTGCAGATCAAGGTAGAAGTGAAATTGATGAATTGTTTATTTTTGTAAAATCTCGTATTCTGACCCTAATGGGAGGAGGCCGCCGCCAAAGTATGCATGAACAGTTATTCACGCTACCTCCAATGCCATCTCATCGGCTCCCAAATCTGAAACTTCCGAAATTCGATGGAAGTATTTAGAATACACAAATTTCATAAATTCCTTCAATAAGACCAAAACGAGACCAAAATATCCCTACCTCTGAAAAGTTTAGTCATTTATTGTCATGCCTCAGTGGAGAGGCTCTTGCAACGATAAAAGCTTTTCAAGTTACAGATGAAAATTACCCTAAAGCATTAAACAGGCTCAAGGAAAGATATGACAATGATACGTTAATCTTTTTGGAAAATATCACTTCTATGTTCGAAATCCCTAAATCAACAAAACCTGTCCCAAATCAATTACGCAATATTGTCGATACAAGTTCTGCTCTCTATAGTTCTCTTACATCACTAGGCATTCACAAAGAGATTTGTGATGCATTCATAATTCATCTGGCCATGAGCAAAGTTGACCCAGAGACCAAACAAAAGTGGGATGAATACATCGATTATACTAAATTGCCATCCTGGACCAACTGCTGTTCCATGTTGGACCGACACTGTCAACAACTGGATGCTCAATGCAGAAACACTTCGAAGCCTCAGGCTTTTAATTCCTCTTCAAATTATCCGCATAATAATTCTAACTCCAAAAAGCACACATTGCTAACTAGAAACTCGACTCAAGATGTCGTTTGCAATTATTGCTCGAAATCTGGCCACACAATATCAACTTGTCATCGTTTCATCGTTTTGCCTCTGGATCAATGCACTGAACAGGCTAAACAACAAAAACTTTGTCTCAACTGTTTATCGAAAGGACATATCTGCGCGCAGTGTACCTCAAAATATTCTTGTCGGTTATGTAAACAGCGGCATCATACGCTTCTACATAAGAACACAGAGGCTCAAGCTAAAGAACCTCAACCTACATCAACATCGTCTTCTGTCTCAACACATGGTACCTTCCAACCAAATCCTGAACATACTGTCGGTAATGTCATTTTGGCCACTGCTTTGATTTTAGTTCGAGATTCTGAAGGAAAATATCAACTAGGAAGAGCCCTCTTGGATTCATGTTCTCAGGTGAACTTCATTAGTGAGGCCCTATGCAATTCTCTTCATATAAGAAAGTCGAAAAATTCTGTGGATGTTGTTGGCATTGGCTCGACAGGCTTGAAGATTCCTTTCAAGACTCAAAGTACTGTTAGGTCTCGTATAAATAACTTTGAAATTTCTCTGGAGTTCCTTGTCTCTCGTAATATTACTGGTTATCACCCTGATGAAAACATTTCGATAAGAGATTTCAATCTGCCGCCTAACATAGACTTAGCAGATCCAGAGTTTCATCGACGTCGTGGTATAGACTTGCTTCTAGGAGCTGAATCATTTTTCGCACTTTTGTCTGTTGGACAGATTCGTCTTGGAGAAAACTTGCCCACTTTACAGAAGTCTCGTCTAGGATGGATTGTCTCCGGGAAATATTCAACTCAAAAATCTGTCTCAAGTTCCAGATCGACGTATACGATCACTGTAAATGATTCCAACAAACTATCTAAAAACGTCGAAAAACTATGGCAAGTCGAAAGGTTGAAGGTAAGCGTCAAACCATGTCTCTTGAGCAACAACATTGCGAACAACATTTCGTAAAAAATGTCTCTGTATTATGGTGAAGCTGCCCCTTAAGGAAGACCCTAAACGCTTCAAAGGATATAGCTTGGCGCTTCAAAGGATATAACTATGCGTCGATTTTTATCTATGGAGCGAAAACTCAACAAAAATCCTACGTTAATGGAAGACTATACAAAGTTTCTCAAAGAATATAATGACTTAGGTCACATCGAAGACTCTTCTGTTGGCGTTCCTAACTATTATATCCCGCATCATTGCGTTCTACGTCCAGAGAGTGTCTCAACAAAACTTCGTGTGGTTTTTGATGCGTCTTGCAGAACTTCATCACAATTGTCTCTTAACGAAATTATGATGGTAGGTCCCACAGTACAAAACACTCTACTCACAACGTTGCTTCGATTCAGGTGTCATCGCTATGGTTTAACTGCCGATATTGTCAAAATGTATCGACAGATTCTGGTCCAACCTCAAGAGAGAAATCTTCAACTAATTTTATGGCGCGATGATTCATCGAAAGCAATAGAAACTTATGCTCTCAATACCGTAACATACGGCACAGCATCTGCCCCATACCTCGCAGTACGAAGTCTTCATTATGCAGCAGAAAGATATCCACACGCTCATAAAATCTACAAGGCAATCATTACCAACGATTTGTATGTGGATGATATGATTACTGGCTCAGATGATTTACAAACATTGAAGCTCATCAAAGGAGAAGTAACAAATATTTTGACTCATTCAAAATTTACTCTTTCAAAATGGCACAGTAATTGCTCAGAACTTGGCTCTATGGATGCTGGCATAAAAGAAGTACAAATAGACGATGGCTCTACGAGTACTCTTGGGATTTCCTGGCACCCTACAGACGACGTATTCCGCTTTGAATTTCGTCCGAATAAATCGTATTCTCATAATACAAAACGCTCAATCTTGTCTCTAACCTCAACGCTTTTTGATCCAATGGGTCTAATTATCCCTCTTATCATAAAGGCTAAAATTCTTCTAAAATTCTTCTTCGTGTCTCAAGAAGTTGACACAGCATGGAACAACATAGTAGCAGATTTTCATAATTTGCCCCAACTGAAAATAAATCGATTCATTCGTTGATTAACACAATAAAAATTGAAGTCCATTGTTTCGGAGATGCCTTGATAAAAGCATATGACTGCTGCCTCTATTTCCGATGCCAGGATTCTTTTAACAATGTCTCAACATATTTAGTGGCATCAAAATCTCGTGTTGCTCCACTCAAGACCAGAAGTTTGCCTCGTTTGGAATTGTGCGCTGCACATTTGCTATCAATTTTCTGGAACCAGCTCAAATCTCATTTTACTCTTCAGATCTCGGAAATTCATTTCTGGTCTGACTCACAAACTACACTACACTGGATCAACAGTCATTCATCAACTTTGTCTACATTCGTTGGAAATGGAGTGGCAGAAATTCAGGACAATTCTACTGATGTCTCATGGCGATATGTTCCAACAGATCAAAATCCAGCAGATTTGGTATCACGTGGCTGTACTGTTTAAGAATTCATCGACTCAATTTGGCTACATGGGCATCTTTCCTAAATTTTGAACCATCAGAATGGCCTGTGTTTCGTGGCAACGATCTTACCGAGGAAGAAATTCTCCTTGAACGACGAAAGACTACGCTTATTACTCAAAGTCAAGATGTCCCATATATTCTGAAGGCAATTCACAAATACAGTCATTATTTAAAATGTCTCAGAATCTTTGCATATGTCTCACGTCTTCGTTCCATTGAACGTCCCAAGGTGCAAACTTTATCACCCGCAGAACTCAAATATGCTTTACATCGCATTATTTGGGCAATTCAGCAGCATTACTTCGAAGAAGAGTTTCACATTTTAGAAAAAGCTGGCAACATAGCTGGTCACTTGGCATCTTTGGCTCTTTTCATCGAGGAGGTTTCTGGTATACCACTTATCCGAGTGGGCGGTCGGCTGTTAAACTCTGATTTACCACACACACAAAATTTCCATTGCTGCTTTCAAAGGCTGATCCATTTGTTAAGGTCATGGTTTCTCATGTCCATCGTACCAATTATCATGCTGGCCCACGTGCATTGGTGTCAATAATTCAAGAACAATTCTGGATAGTAAATTGTCGGTCTTAAGCTCGACAAGTTGTTCATCTCAACTTTTGACTCAAGTCATGGGGAACTTGCCAAAAGATCGCGTATCTGGCTCTCGTCCATTTGAAGTTACCGGCGTTGATTTTGCTGCCCTGTTCCAACTTATCTTCGAATACGTGGAAAAACTCCATACAGCTCATATATTGCTGTTTTTGTTTGTTTCGCAACTAAAGCTGTACATTTGGAGACTGTTTCGGATTTATCCAGCGATGCTTTCATAGCAGCCCTCAAACGTTTTATTGGCCGAAGAGGCATACCTTCGAAAATCTACTGCGATAATGCTACAAACTTTGTTGGCGCTGATTTTAAATTGAAGGAAGTCTACCAAAAATTTCACACCGAACAAAACAAATCTACAATATCTTCATATTCTACATCAAACATGATTGATTTCATTTTCATACCTCCGCGTGCACTACATTTCGGCGGATTATGGGAGGGAGCCGTTAAAACTGCAAAGTCTCATTTTTTTTCGCACTCTTGCAAATGCACGTCTTACATTTGAACAGTTAACTACGGTCCGGGTTGAAATTGAATCAGTCATGAACTCTCGCCCGATTTCTCCCGCATCAACTGATCCCAACGACTTACAAGCTCTGACTCCCGGTCATTTTTTAATTGGTTGCCCCTTAAGAAGCATTCCTGAGAGAAGCAACTACGACTCTGAAATTCCCCATCTTCAACACTGGCAGAGAATCACAGCCTTCAAGTCTCAATTTTGACAATGGTTGCACAGCGAATACTTGGCTCAACTTCAAAATCATTATCGTTGGCAAAACCCACAACAAAATCTTAAGGTCGACGATATGGTTATCATCCATGAAGATAATGTCATTCCCATGAAGTGGATCATCGGCCATGTCATCAACATTGTTCCTGGAGCAGATGGTTACGCTAGAGTTGCTGATGTGAAAACGCCGACTACAACACTATGTCGCTTAGTCGCTAAGTTAGCAGTTCTTCCAGTTAATTGAAACCAGGGGTTTCAATGGGGCCCGCATGTTAATCATTGGCTCAGAGCCATATTCAATATATTTCCAATTTCATAATCTATTGATTTCATAATTTATTTTCATTTTCTTTATTTTCATATTAATATTTTAATTCAATTTTATATTGATTTAAATTTTTTTATGATTACCCCTAATGTTTCTGCATATGAAATGAATACCCCTAATGTTTTCTATTTTGCCTATTCCATTTGTTATGTTTTTTGTTGTTACATGTTACAGATGTACAATGTTACATACATATATTTGCTCTCGCAAATATCATAATTAGTTATGTACGTATGTACATTTATTTACATGTTATTGACTCTCTTTGTTTATATTTTGGAAATGTACCACTAATCCTTTTATTTTGGCTCTTTATCAAAGCATCATATTTTTCTAATAAAACAGAAGTAAACAAACGGTCGAGACGAAAAGAAGTGCGTTCTTATTTCAAACAAATACAGTCGGTGATATTTTACAGCGTTGTTGTTGCTATTCGTGACGTCAGGCAACCTAAAGAAATGCAGTCGTTAATAAAAGGGAAACCGGAAACCGTTGCGGCAAGAAAATGTAAATTAAATGACGACGGTGCGGCGACGGTTTTTGTTGTCATTTTCAGCACTTTTTATTTATTATTTGGCCTTGAGTGATTTTGAAAAAAATACAATAAATTTATTTGCAAACTAAACAAGTATTAATTGAAATTTTCAATTGTAAATTTCATGAAGAATCAAAATAATTTTTATTTTATTATAATTTTCTTATTTTTGGTCCATTTTATTAACTTTTAAAATTTATGATTTCTTCTTACTGCAAATATGCACAACATCTATTAGCCCATAGATTTAATTAAGTGCGGTTTTGCCTCTCAATTTTTCATATATATATGACAACCGCTACCGCTGCCGCAATGTTGTGTTTCTACTCATACTATGGAAATGCTGTGCATTATTAAAATTGTGTTGGTTTACATCAGACAAAAATAATTACAAAAAATAGAGAAAAACATTTTTGTAATCTTGCCCCTTTTTGACATTTTGGCACTTTATTTTTGTAGGCTTAAGATAACACTGATGACTTCCCAATTTTGATGTTGATGATTCGAATGCCGAAAGTGAAGCAGGTATATGTACTCGTATCAATGAAAATATTATTTATGACGAATGTCACGATATGGAAGAAACTGATGCTCCGTAAAAAAGTTGCAATAGTTCATTTCTAAAGAGCATAAGGGAACGAGCGCTGAACAACCGCATATCCAAGGATAAGGAACGCAATGGAAGCATTTGATGTAAAGGTAAGAAAAAACATTCTAATGGTCCAAAGCAGAATAAAACATACTATTTTAGTTCTTTTTAGATATTCGCCCATGTTCTAACAACCGCGTAAGGTATAACATTTGTGACTGTGAAGTGAAATCACAAAACCGGTGCCATACAAATCACAATCGTACAACATTTGGCGATATTCATTCGCAAGCATACATCATGGTAACTTGTAGTAAATGCATATTTTAAGATTACAACTTATTTTATAGGACCAAATAAGAATTTACCTATAAAGTTTAATAGGATTTTTCTTTATTTATTTTTTACAATTTTTGGTAAAGGACTATGTTAAAAAAATAATTAATGTTTTCATCCCCTATTTTGAGCAGAAGTTCTTTTTTCTGTACTGGCGATTCAATTTGTTACAGATGATCTGCTTAAGTTCGAATCTGGTGCTACTAAATGTTAAGTACTAGTATAAGGTAATTGCTATTTAAGTATTGTATGAAAAAAAAATATATATGACGCGCAAAATAGAAAGGGACCTAAGGGTAAATACCAGTTTTATTCAGGAGAGCCATTTATAAAGATTTAAATACGTGTATCTTTGGTGTACCATCACTTTCATAATACGCGCGTAACTCTGAAAGGGAACACTTTTTGGGCATGGGATCGGTCTCATTCGATGCATGCACGATGCACGATGAAAATTGATTTTTGTACCCTTAGGTCCCTTTCTCTATGCGCCGTCACATATATAAAGTGGAGTACGACGTAACGCACCTTACTTTATACAGAGATTCAAATAAAATAAAAAGCAAAAAAAACTCTTAAGTGTACCAATTAACTCTATTGAAACGAATATGTTCATAAAAGTATGTAACGTTTTATATCTCCAATAAAACAGACAATTTGCCTGTAAATTTTGATTACAAACGTCAACAACAGCCTTTATTGAAACGTTTAAATAATTTGCTGGAAAAAATTAAGGATTGCAACAAAAATTAATTTACTAATCACTAATATTAAAATGTTAAATCTAGGACACCTCAAAAAACTAACGAACAGTCCAAAATCTTTGTGGATTTTATGAAGGCACTTAAAGATTTAGCAAAATGATTCTCGAAAGGGGACAAAATAAAGTAATTGGAGTCTTGGATGGAGTGGACATTTCAACTCAACGCCTGTGGACCACCTAATAGGGATGTTGCTTCATGAAAAAAGGTATGTTTGTTTAACATCAACAATGAACATAAGTTCTAAATTGTGATTTTTCAGACCTGGTGCGGGTGGAGAATGAGTATTAAACAAGACTTACAGAAATGAAGGGATTCTTATATCAACGGACGGAGGTAGTTACCATCAACACTACTTGTCACCTACGGAGGAGCAAATTGCCATTTACGATCTTTAAATAAGAAAGAAAAGCAACCAAGCAACAGCGTTGTTTTTTCAGGTTTATAAACAAGCATTTGTATGGAAGTTACTCGAGTTAGAGTTTCCTGACTTAAATATTAAAATTAAAAAAAAAAATATTACGACACACCCGGCTTCTGTAACAAAATCAAAAACATGTTTTTTGTTATTGATACAGCAAAGAAAATGAAAAGAATGAAAGAAAATAGAAAAAGCGCGATAAAACTATTTCCATAAATTACAATGTTGCAAAAACGGTAATTAAAAATCTTTATTGTTAAGATTTAGAAAATTTCGAAGTAGCTATATTATTTTAAGAGTGACAGTGGGTTTGCTACAAAGCCAGAAAGGACGAATTTGAATGTCCCCGGCGAAAAAGAAATGCTTACCAACGAAATTAAAATTGTCAATAAAATGTAAGCAAAACGAAATAACAAAATTCGTTCTCCACAATTTGCATTGTTTTTTCGTTTTGTTTGTAAACAAACTTATGTTGAGCTTATGCTGCCATCTGATTCAAAATGTTGAACGTTGCCAGAATACCATATTTGTTGGGATGCTATGAGTAAAACGCAGTTGATAGCTGAACAATATATACACAAGAAGAATTTTATTTAAGAGTAATATACAAAGGAAGTAATGAGGGATAAGATAAGAAGATGCAAATTATAACAGGTGCATAAAAGTGCAGTAGGAAATAGTTGCCAGATTTTGCATACACCAACACCTCCACTAAAAGCTGGCTAGATCTGTAAGTCCTAACATCTTGACCATGGTATGCATCAGTTTTTGCTAAATTCTATGCACTTTTGTTGTCACAGAATAGAGAAATTTTAACTTCAGAACTTAACACAAGTCATTCTCTAATTGACGCAGCCATTCTGCTTCTTGTACTGCTGTGGGCATAGCCATGTATTCGGCCTCTGTGGTTTGTCGTTTGCTACACCAACTAATGACACTTTGACGCATAAAAGCGTACCCAGAACATGATCGTCTATCAGTTACATCACTCGCATAATCCGCATGACAGAATCCATAGAGTTTGAAATCAGCAGTCTTTGTATAAGTGAGTTTCATATTCACCGTCCCCTTCAGATATCTGAATACACGCTTTACTGCTGTGCAGTGGGAGTTATCAAAACCATTGAACTTGCTTTAAAAACTCACAGCATAGGCTATATCTGGACGGGTACCCTGTACCAAGTAAAGCAAACAGCCTATCGCTTCCTGATACGGAATATTATCGTATTTTTGGGAATGTTTTGTGGATGTGATAATTTTGTATTGATATCAAAAGGCGTCGATACCGGATTACTATCTGACATGTTAAATCGTTTTAGAATCTCCAAAGTATACGCAGACTGATCTAGATATATTTCATGTTGCTGACGATTTCTGGTAATTCGGAGACCAACACAGTTTCTGGCTTCTCCCAAATGTTTCATTAAGAACATATTCTGCAATTTGAAAAAATCAAGAAATCATCGACGTATACGGCGATAAAAAACATTTTTGAACCAGATATTTTAAAATATATGCAAAGATCAAGTTTTGATTGATTTAGACCTATTCTTTTCAGTGCTTGATCCAATTTCAAATTCCATTGACGACTGGCTTGTTTCAGCCCATATAATGCTTTGTTGAGTCGACAAACTTTTCCACTACTGGCATCGCCAACGCCTTCTGGAAGCTCCATAAAAATCTCCTCCGATAGATCACCCTGCAAAAATGCAGTGACAGCATCCATTTGCTCTATCTCAAGATTATATTAAGCGGCTATTGACATCAAATATTTGGTTGAAGTGTAACGTACTACAGGGGATTATGTTTCCTGCTAATCTATTCCTGGTCTCTGGGAACAACCTTTAATTACCAAACCTCACAATTTTCTCCACGTTTGGTTTTAAACACCCATTTACACTTAATAGGTTTTGCGCTATCAGGTAAATCAACTAACGTCCATTGCTAATCTCCAATTTGCCGCATCCCGACAATTCAAAGCATCATTCAATGTAAAGGGATCTTCAGACACATTTGCCTCCACTGAATATAAATAATAATTAGACATGTTGATTGGTTTTGGAGTTCGTTCGGAACGTCGGAGACGACCAATGTTTTCATTATTTGTTATGGTCATATCATTTACAGTTTCAAAGGAGTCCTCTGGTTCATAATACCCACGGGAACCATCACTTTCATATTCTGTATCTCCTCCGAGATCAGTATTAGTCTCCATTTCAGGACTGTCAACAATAACATTACTGGCCTCCACTGAAGGGATATCGTCTGACTTAACGTCAATAAATGAAACATTTGTACATCATAACAATCTTTCTGAGGGTTTTGATTAAAGTCGTTTTTAAAGAATACAACATCACGACTTTTCACCACACGCCAACCATCTGGATTTCACAATCGGTACCCCTTGGTGTCTTCGCAATAACCAACAAAAATCAACTCCTGTGATTTAGGATCCCATTTCTTCCTTTTTTCTTTTGCAATGTAAGAAATTGCTCGAGATCCAAATACACGCAAATGACTCAAATTAGGTCTGACCCCTGTCCAGGTTTCTTGAGGTGTAACTCCTTCATTTGCAGAACAAACGGACCGGTTCATAACATAGGTAGCATTTACAACGGCTTCAGCCCAAAATTTCTTTGGCAACTGAGCGTGGATCAACATACAACGGGCACTTTCAACAATAGAACGATTCATCTTCTCAGCAACTCCGTTCTGCTGTGGGCTATACGGTACTGAGGTCTGATGTTGTATACCACTTTCAGTAAGCACTCGTGAAAGCCGCTGGTTGCATAATTCTGTGCCGTTGTCCGTGCGCAGCACTTTATCTTTCGACCAGTTTCATTTTCAACTTTAGCCTTGAACTGCTCAAAAAGGAACCGGCACTTCCGTTTTTTCCTGCATAATGTAAATAAAAACTTTTAGCGAAAAATCATCAATAAATGATAAAAAATACTTAGCTTTGGCAATAGAAACTTCCTTCATCGGACCACAAAGATCCGAATGTATGAGCTGTTCTGCCGTTTTAAATGGTTTTTGGGCCATTTTTCCTTTAATGCATGGAACACAGCTGCCATTTATTTTTTGCTTAAATTCCATTCCTGCGACGAAATCTTTTGTTTTAGACAGATTAGCATACTTAAGATGATCCATTCGGAAATGCCAAAGCTGCATGTCATGTTGCGCCGCCACCATACACAAATGCTTTTTGCCATGCTCCAGTTTAAACATGTTGTCTTGAAGATGGGCTGTGGCAACAATTTTTCCATTTGTAGTTATTGTGCATTTATCTTTCTCAAACTGTATAGCGAGACCTCTAAGTGTAATTTGACTGACTGACAACAGATTTACAGCCAAGTCCGGAATATATAGAACGTTGTGTATCAAAACTTTCTTTGTTTTACCATCTCCATTTTCAACATACACCTTTACGTTGCCGACTCCTTCCACTTTTAACTTATCTTTATTAGCAACAAATATTTCTTTTACTTGGGATTCTCTCAGCTCTTCAAACCAATCCTTTCGCATAGTCATATGCATACTGGCACCGGAGTCTATAAACCAATCACTTCCATTTATTGCGCCTGCCACAAAAACTGTACAAAAACCAACTTCTTCGTCTTACCTTTCTTTGTTTACATTAAAACGACAATCAGCTGCTTTGTGGCCGTATTTATTACAATTAAAGCAACGAAAGCCGTTCTTTTTGGTTTTTGTAAATAGTGCTCTAGCATCTGTAGGCTTTTTGATATCTTGCAATAATTTGGTTTTAATGGAATCGCAAGTTATTTTAACGCCGGAACTTTCGATTCCCATTATCATTGGTGCATATTCCTCTGGAAGTCCAGCTAAGAGAAGTGTGCCAATCCATTCATCATTGACCGGCATATCTATTTTTTTTTTTGCTTATGCGCGGTCGAAACAATTTGGCTCACATATTCTTCAACGTTTTCAGATGTAGAGAAACGGGTTGTAATCAACTGACGTAAAAGACCAACTCTACGAGTAAGACCAGAGTCCTGAAACGCTGCCTTTAGTTTGTCCCAAACCTCTTTGGACGTCACGGCATCTTCGATGTGGACATAATTGACTTTGTCAATCAGCAAGATAATTTTTGTTTTGGCTTTGATATCAAGTTTTATGTCCATTCCTTCTTTCGGATACACTCCTTTCACTGTGTCTCACAGTTATTCATGTTGCAAATAATTCCTCATTGCAAAATACCATGAACCGTAGTTTTCGCGTCCGATTAACTTCTCCACATTGAAATTTGTTGAAATCACGACATATTAAACAAATTCTTTAAATCCGTTTATGTATTATTGTTTAATCAACTTCTGGGTCCATAACCTGTTGGGATGCTATGAATAAAACGCAGTTGATAGCTGAACAATATATACACAAGAAGAAGTTTATTTAAGAGTAATATACAAAGGAAGTAAAGAGGGATAAGATAAGAAGATGCAAAGTATAACAGGTGCATAAAAGTGCAGTAGAAAATAGTTTTCATTCACCAACAATATTGCTTACTAACTATGTAACTAAGCTAGTTACCTGAAAAGAACACGACAATTATCAATAAGCTATGGAAAAAATTGCTGTTTCACTTCATTACGTAGTTGACCTGATTGACAATCGCAGCGCATGGCGCACTTTTAACCCATATTTGATATATGAAATCAGCGCTGACAATATAAGTATAATATAAAATAGGTATTTTTTTTCTCTAAAAAGTGGCACAAATCTATAAAAAGTAGCACAAAATGTAAATAGTGGCCAAAAAGTATAAATGAAAATGTGGCTCAGTATCCTGACAGAAAAAGTGCGACATTAGGGGCCCAATGGTAACGCTGATGCTTAAGATATTGCGATGTTGACTCTTATTTCCGAGTAAGCATTGTTCCTATATCTAGAGGAATGTTGTAGTGTTTACAAATATTGTGAAGTGCGCAACAAATGTTTATATTTTTACCACTTTGATTGACTTGTAATGAAGACACCTTTAGGGGCATTTGAAACAGCTAAATGGACCCATATGTAGGAGTTCTATATGGAACCATAACATACGGTTGTACGTAGAGCTGTAATACTATTGATAGTTTCGACAGTTTATTTTGGCGACAATATTGATTGTTTGACTATCGACAGTATCGGTACAAATATCATATCTTGCTTATATGTTGGGACACTGAGAATATTGGCAAGGATAATGTTACAAAATACAAAAAAAGCTAAACAATAGATTTTAAGGGATTCCTTGAGATTCAAGACTGATAGCAAAAATTCAATTAGTATTTCATTTACTTACAAAAAGCATCAATTTATTCTACATACTAAGCAAAAGTCCAACAGCACTTGACTCTAATAAAAAAATTTGTAAACTGTGTTGTACCGGTTTTGGTACTTAGCCTGGATAGGCATTAGGATAGTGGCATAAATAAGAGCACTAAGCTAACAATAATTTTGAGAACTTTTAAAAGTACTGTTCTGTCTTTATCAATACTGCTCTGCCTTTGGAAAGATACATAATTAAAAACATGTATGTTGCTTCTAAATCATATTTGTAAATAATACAAATATACAAGTAAAAACGACACAGCCGACAAGGAGACTGTCCAATCTTTTCAAATGCTTAAGCGCCTCTGTCTAGAGCTTAACATGTACGTTACCTCTAGAGTGGGAAGAACATATGTTTTTCGTGGGGCACAGGCCGTCTTATATTCAGCAGGAACGACGTGCTACACCGCTTTAATTGGCCGGCCAAGCCGATTTCGCTGGCCCCCAGGTTCCTTTGGGCGCATCCAGTTCAAATGGCGCATTTCTTTTACCTGGATATCAGGAAGCAGATCCCCCATAGGCGAACAAGACCTACAATACTATATATGTGACAGCACATAGAGAAAGGGACCTAAGGGGCACCTATAAAAATATAAACATATTTAATCTGAAATAAAATTCAATCGTTGCCGACGCTCGCTCAAAGAAGAAGGTCGTCCAAAAACGGCCGTTGTGCCCAGGGTTGTCAGTTTTTTTTAAGCTCTGTCGTCAAAGTCGTTGGTAAAAATCTCCAAAAACAAATATTTAATACCAAAAAAGAAAACCATTATTTTTAGGAAGAATGTTAGTTTTTATTTGGTATACAGT
The DNA here is from genome assembly GCA_963513945.1 of Hydrotaea diabolus. Classification (NCBI taxonomy): domain Eukaryota; kingdom Metazoa; phylum Arthropoda; class Insecta; order Diptera; family Muscidae; genus Hydrotaea; species Hydrotaea diabolus. The sequence continues at coordinate 93,114,541 of OY740717.1, read as the reverse complement.
AGCATATATACATTACACATAAATTTTTTGTAATTATTGTACTTTGTTTTATTGTACTTCACATACAAATATCTATTAATTTATAGACGTCGTTGTCTTCGTCTTCATTTTCATTTTGATTTAGATACATTGTGGTTGTATTAAATCTTTTCAACATAACTTCAGTTGGTATGAAAGTATTACAACATATTTTATTAACCTTCATATGGTTAATTATTCGGAGTATTTTTGTATAATTCATTGTAGAAAAACAGATTCTACATATGCATTGCTTGTTGGCATAATCAACATATTGATTATAGCCAATGATATCTCTTTGAAATAATAAGAACCGGCAGAATCTGTATAATTATAAACTTTGGGCCAAAATTCAATCAAATTGGTAGGGATGTCATTATTAAAATATTTATTCCAATCAACAAATGGTAGTTTGCCCCATTGTGATTCGTAAATTGCTAGAGGTACACTTGGGTCCATAAATGGTTTTAATGTTTCGATTACAACTAAAAACTTTCTCTGGGGCATTTTGGCACAGTTTAAAAAAGTAAAGTATTCAAATTTTCGAAACATATTCATTTGTTCTGGCAGCCTAGAGAGCATTAGCTTTATAAGATCTTTCAAATAAATTAAACAATTTTCTTTTAGTTCTTTTGTTTGGTAGGGATCCAATTCGGCATTAGATAGTTCCGTTTCAAATTCGGCTCCGTAATCAATTACATCAAGTGTTAAAAATGAATTAGTATCATCAATGGACTCATTCAACAAATGTATCATATTGTCACAATTGTCAGTATCAGTAAACATTGAAGGTTTAAATATTTTTGAAGTGAAAAGAAGAAGGGTAGATTATAATTGTTGGTGCATGCTACCTATATCAACATTTTCGGACTGAAATTCTACGTTCAACCTGTTCATTACATTTACGATTGGACTTATAAACACGAGAAAAAGCCGATTTTTTTTATCACACATTTCGTCGTAAATCATTTGCGGTCTTTTCCTTTTCTTTCGTGGAGATCAACGAGAAATGATACTTTAATTCAACCCACTGTTCCAAAACACGTTTTACTGCAGCTGCATATGACAACCAGCGAGTTTGTGATATTTGTATTAATTTTTTGAAATTGTTGCTATCGACTCCTGTGTTAACCAAATCGAAAGCGCGTCTATACAATACCTTACGTAGTGTACCGTGGCTAAAATATCCATATATTTCCCTCAGTAAATAATCAGCATTTTTAGGAATTTTACTTGATGCGGTGGAACAGCAAAGGTGGAGAGAGTGACAAATGCACTTTACTAGTACGGGTTGTGGATTTTCGTTTCGTAAAAATGCGAATAGGGACTTATATTTCCCGCATAAATTGCTTCCACCGTCTGTACCAAGGGCGATCATATTTTTTATGTCCAGAGAATTGTTTTTAAAAATGTTTTTAAACTGGTCAGATGTAGCCTCTTCGACCAAAATAATTCCCAAGTAATGCGTACGTATGACCAACTGACTCTTACTAAAAAATCGTACACATACACACATCCATTTCGTTTGGGAAACATCCTGAGATTCGTCAACTATGAGGCTAAAATTGGAATCACCTATATCTTCCACAAGGCTCTCCAAAAAGGAGGGTGACACAACGTTTTTAATAATTGCACTACACTTTGTTTTATGCAGCCTTATGTTTTCAAATGGATTATCCTTAATTGCACAACTTTTCAGCAACAGTGACAGGTGGTCCACGGATGCGATTGAACAGTGTTTTGCTATGAAGACTGCAATTTTAATGTCAATAATTTTTGACTGATTGGATTCTAGGGGAATCACTAAAAAACAAAGAAATTAGAAAATTGATAGATTCGAAAGCACTTTTAAATTTACCGAATTTATCCATAGAATTTTGTTTAATTAAAATACTCATGTTGCTCAAATGCTTTGTGGCATTTGCATGTTTTTTAAGTCATCCTTTTGTGATCTTAAAGAAGTTTGACAAGCGACGCACCAGGCGGAATTGGTTAGGCTGCTGTTAGTTTGGTAGCATAATGGAGCTCCGGAGATTGGTTTTAGCCAACCTTAAATTTCAAAAATATATAAAAATGCAATAGGAAAGAAAATACATTACAAAATGTACCTTTTGCCCAAGTCTCCAACTCCCATTCTCTCTTATATCGCCGATCAAATTTATTATTTTTCACTGAATATGCCATTTGGCTTCTTTTTAATTCACAGAAATTTTGCCTGTTCACCGTTAGTTTTTTGTTTGTATAGTTTTGACATTTGTATATTGATTTAACAGTTTGGCATATTTGACAACTATGTTATTCACATTGATGTGTTATCAAAAAAACTTAAACGAAGATGCCAGATTTTATGTAATAATATTGTGTGCAATGAGGTAAACCTAATCAAAAGCGCTAGCGACAAATTTAAATTGTTTGTAAACTGCCAATCCCGTAAGTACGAGAAAAGTATGTGCTGACTATTTCTATAATATTCGCCAAAATAGTAATAAATCATGAAATTCGCCAAATTCAAATTTAAGTCGCCAAATGCGTTCAAAACTCGCCACTTTTGGCGAGAAATCGCCAAAACTGACAGCCCTGGTTGTGCCAGAGAACATTGATGCCGTGCGTGAACCGACAATGCAAGATCATCATGTGACATACCGTGAGATAGAGGCATCCTTAGGCATTTCTTCCACCAGCATACATTCGATATTGCATGAACACCTGGCCGTGAAAAAGGTTTGTTCTCGTTGGATTTCGCACAGATTGACAATCGCTCAAAAAAGGCTCGTGCCGATTGGTGCGAAGAAATTTTGAAAAAATACGATCGCGGTGCTTTACAAGACGTTTATAAGATCGTCACAGGTGACGCATCATGGATCTATGCGTATGAGCCCGAAACAAAACAGCAATCGACCGTGTGGGTCTTCGAAGACGAGCCAAATCCAACGAAAGTTGTTCGTGAAAGAAGCACTTCGAAGCAAATGGTCGCCTGTTTCTTCGGCAAAACTGGTTAGGTGGCGACTGTTCAGCTTGAGCAACAAAGGAGGTCAATTCTGAGTGGTACACCACAATTTGTTTGCCTGAAGTCTTCGGAGAAATTAGAAAAATTAACAAGAGAAGACGAATCATTGTGCACCATGACAGTGCGAGCTCTCACACCAGCTCAAACCAGCGCCTTTTTGACCAACGTCGAATTGATGGGTCAACCGCCGTACAGCCCTGACTTGGCACCCAATGATTTCTCACATCAAGAAAAAAATGCGTGGTCAACGATTTTCGTCGCCAGAAGATGCCGTTGAAGCGTTCAAAACCCATGTTTTGGAGATGTCTCTATCGGAGTGGAAAAAGTGCTTCGACAATTGGTTTGAGCGCATGCAAAAGTGTATAAATTATGCTGGAGAATACTTTGAAAAACAATAAAACGTTTTTTGATGATAAATATTTGCATTTTTTTAGCAGTCCTTACTTACATATTTTGCCACAACTGCTTTGCAATTTTTTGGCAGAATTTTTCCTAAAATTTGTGCCACATTCTCCCTTTTTTGATATTCATAGTTACTACGGTTTTCCCGGGGATTTTTTTCCTTTTTCCAATATAAACTTTTCCTTCAAAAACGTTTAAACGTAAAAATTCCAATTTATGCGAGACAAATTTTGCTCACCAGATGATTAATTTACATACTTCCAAATGTTGATTAGACACGTCGACTACACTTTCATAAAACGTGCATCTCTCTGAGAGGGAACTCTTTTGGGGCATGGGATCGGACTCATTCTATACTTTGATATTGTCCACATCAAAAAAAGAAAAAAATGAAAATTGATTTTTTTACCCTTAGGTCCCTTTCTCTATGCGCTGTCAAATATGTACATATATGTGACGGCGCATAGAGAAAGGGACCTAAGGGTAAAAAAAATCAATTTTCACTTTTTTTGATGTGGACAACATCTGAGCATCGAATGAGACCGATCCCATGCCCCAAAATTGTTCCCTTCCAGAGATATGCGCGTTTTATGAAAGTAAACTCAACGATTCTAAGCGCAAATAGAAAGGGACCTAATCTTAAAAATGGCTCTCCTGAACAAAACTTTTCATCAACTTTTCACTTTTTTTTTGATGTGGACAACATCTGACCGTCGAATGAGAACGATCCCATGCCCCAAAAGTGTTCCCTCTCAGAGATATGCGCGTTTTATGAAAGTGTAGTCGACGATTCTAATCAACATTTAGAAGTATGTAAATTAATCATCTGGTGAGCAAAAATTGCCACAGTAACGAATTATTCTTTCCCGTCGTGGTGGCCTCCTTTTTCCTGAATCCTTTGTATATTTCCGTTTTTTTGGATCCATATTGAAATTCAGCGAGACCATTAACGGATTCAGTATACTCTTCTTGTCGTCTGCATATTACACCATCCAATAAGTGTCGATCATGCACAATGATCGGTAGGATGATGGATCTTCTGACTGATAGGCTTGGTGATGGAGGATCTCTCTTGTACCATTGCGCATCTCTTTCTATATCATAAAGATTTTTCCTGGCGTGCCTGGGCTGTAACACCTTTAGACAACATTCGGTTGTGTTCGACTCCTCATAGGACTGCAGACATAAAAAAGCACCCTGTTGCAGTTCTCAAGGTGGCATTTAGGCAGTATTTCATACCTCTTCACTGCGTATCAATACCATTCCCAGACAACGCTGGCGCAACATAGCTAACGACAGATCGGCCTATCGCATAATAGTTCAGCAAGGGTTTTTAGGTACACTCAAGTGCTGCTGCTTGAGGATATTATCACAGATAACTTTGACATGTGCGGACGAATTAAAGGGCAATCGAATGAGACTAAGAATATAAGGGTAGTTAGTGGCTGAATCTGTTACACCATCGACCAGGTAGCAGCATATCGGCAGTCTACGTAGTGAACAATGTGGCTGAGAATTTAATGGAAATATGTGCATATTCAGGACATAGGCATAAAACCTGTAACAAATGTCATCAACGATAGTTTATACGCATGTCTAATGATCTCAATAACGTCAGATGGCCATGGAATAACAGGATGGTAGAGGTAAAAATGCGAGTGTTGTATAGTTTGTGGCTTCTAGAGGTACAGGAACTGCTCTATCAGGTAAATCAGGTATGTCCTTCTAGAGGGAGAGATAGGTCCAGTGATATGGGAACTACTCTATGGTCTAAATGGTACAGCTTCGCCAGAGATGGGTTCTGTGCGAAATTTGGTCGGATTCGGATGTAATCGAGAAAGCCCTTTGTATTATATCAACACATGAACTGATGTGGACAAAGTTGAATAATGTGCCAAGCATCATCGAAATCGGTTTATTATTCCGACGATTATTGATAACAACGATAGATGGACAGACTGTTTTTATTCTGGTTAGTTAATTCTGAAAAAGAAACAACAATAGGTCTCGAACCAGAATAAAAACTGTTCATGTCATAATAATGATAAAATACCGAATAAATGTAAACAAAAAAAAACATGTACCATACATAATTTGAGCGTGATGGGGCAACATTTTTGAATTCTAAAGCTGCAGGACCCCAAATCGAGAGAGATATTTGTGTGTCTCTATGAAATCCTAAAGGACATGTGTATGGGGGCTATACGAAAATATGGACCTACATTTTTAGTCCAGTTTCATCACAGCCAATTAATGGTCGCTCATAACAAACCATGCAAAATTTGAGCTCGACGGTTGTACTTTGTGGCCTCTAAAGCTGCAGGACCTACGATTGGGAGGAACCTTTGTGTGGTAGCTATTCGAAAACATGGACAATATGGTCCAATTTTACCACAGATGTGTGTTGGGTGCTCGTAATGCTGGATCTAATATGTGGCTTCTAAAGCTGCAGATTCTAAAATCCTTTGGGATGTTTATAAGTATATAGAGACTATACGAAAATATGGACCTAAATATATACTCAAGTTACACTACAGTTAATTAATGGTCACGACGTACAATGCAAAACTTGGACGTGATTGTGTGTAATCGAGTGCCGAGATAGCGTTGTTGTTGTAACAACACTTTATTTTTGTTTGTTTTGTAAGTCCTGTTCGTCTATAGGGGATCTGCTTCAATGTCCAAGTGAAGGAAACGCGTCATTTGAACCGGATGAGTCCAAAGAAACCAGGGCGTTTGCTTAGTGGGCTTGGTCGGATTCTTGAAGAGCTGTAGCACGTCATGTGGTCCCTGATGGCAGACGGGACAAACGCCCGGAACGTTAGCAACAATTCGCACTCAATACGAATTGAGGCGGCTGCATTATCCAGATATTAGCTGAGTTAGAATTACGTGAAACTGCCGACGTAGAGTCTTCTCCTCTGGTGAAATCTACAGCGAATGTTCCCCTAGCACTACATTTACGCTATAGCTGGATACTGCTGCTATGACTTCATCGGCGCAAATGTCGTTCAGACCTGACTGATAGTTTCGATGATCTAAAGGCTCCCTCTTGTTCGGCTGCGCCTCTCTCGAGATCCTGAAGGTCGGACCTGATCTGCGTGGGCAGAGGTATCTTGTACGAGCAACGTTCTGGTTGTCTTTTTATGTTGCTCGTTATATCTTCGGGGTTTACAATCGGATGTTAAATGGTGATATTCGAACAATTTTTCGGTTTCTAACATTATTCTGCAAGAACACACTTGTGGTACTTACTAAACATATTCAACAAACATATTTTGCGTTCGGCAAAAAACTATTTTTTTTAACTACCTTGCAAAAAAACTTTATGTTGAAAGGAGCACGCGAACTTTTTTAGGTACGGTCTTAATATAATAAAATTTTAACTGGGAAATTACTCAGCGTAGTCTTCATCGCTATCCACACAAGAATGACCATCTTTTATTTAATTTAATCATAACATACAAAAGCCGATTACATACATATGTATGTATATTGTTGGATCATATTGAACAACAACTTGTAACAGATTTGCATTAAAATAGTACTACTTTTTACTCTTAATTATTTTACTACAGATCATCCAACCTGACAATCGTCCCGGAATATCAAATATTGATCAATTTTTCTAAATAAAACGGCATTTTTTTTATCATATTAGTCCCACGATCTCCAAACTCTGATATTAAACGGTTCGATAATTTCATCATACTAGATCCACCTATGAATTCGTCCTAATTTGTTGACACCCCCTCCGGGCCAAAAAAGTTCTTCTCTAAGTACACTGTTTGCTTATTCGCTGAATTTTTCTTCTAATTTTGGAATATATTATAAGCGTCTACTAAGTTGACACTAGAAACATTCGTGTGACGCTGTTAATGTGCGCATTGTCGCAATTTTAAATGTCAGTATGCATATACTTGTCGCTATCACCGTGGTCATTTATGATGTTGTTTAGGCCCTTAATATCTCTGATGCTTTGCGTCGATTCGCCTTGTTGCAGAGAGCAAGCTTCTTTGTGGTGGTTCGAATGCGATGCGCCGATGAATACCACATCTTCCACCAAGTTTAAAAGCTGTATACAGTTCAGGTTTTTTCTTTAAATATTTTTTGAATTTTGTTCCACTATTTTAAAGTTTTTTCTACTATATTAGCATGTTCTTCCATGTTATCTGAATGTTTTCCACTTTATTATCTGAAGTGTAGAATTATATTCTACATCATTTAGCGTTATTTTTAAGCATTTGTTGGTTTCATCCTGATCGTCTTTGGTAATAATTGCTACCTGTTATATAAAGTAGATGCTTTCAAAGTCATTCTCTAAGTTCCGTTATAACTCAATAGCCATAATTACGAAAATAGTTGTGAACATTGAAACGACGTCAAATGACACTACTTTGTATTTCGTTGTGGTTCAGTGTGAAGTTTTGTAATTTTTCTTTCTGTTACAGCGAATTATTAACGTTGTATTCCGTGTAGACTAAATTTGGTATCTGTACAGAAGATATAATAGGCTTCAAAGGTATATCCGTTTTGTGTATCTTCGGTAAGCCGTATATTCATGATGTTGCTGCCGAACATGTGAGCGAGGGTTTCGGTCAGATTGGTATTGAAACAACTATCTACCGGTTTAGTGTTGATCACATTACGATTATTATCTGTTCTTAATTTACAAAATTTTTGTGATAAGTTTTTTATATTTTATATGTTTATGGTGCCGTCATTAAGCAGTCCTACAGAAAACGTTTTGTCCACTCATCTAGCCCTAAGTTTCAGTACCTGTTTCCCCACATGTGATTGTTCCAATTACATCCAATGATCAGTATCGTGCAGCAGATAGCTGTGCACATGTAGCACAAAAACGCCAGGCTCCTGATGCTCCAATTGTAAGTATTTACTTTCAGCATGCTATAATCGTATTTTTTCTTACATTTTATATGGTGTTTAGCTTCCACTTCGAGATGACGATTTAAGTCCCTTTAAGTCATTTTCATTCCACCGGAACAAATTTTCTGCAATTATTTAAATATGTATACATTCAGCAATTCAGGTAATATATAACTGAAGTAATTCAAATATATTACCCAGACATAAAAAGCGGTTTTGTAAGATTATATTCATTATTTTTGTTACAGATAAGTGTACTATACTTATTTTCTTATCCAGGCAAACCATGAATAATACCACAGTGTGACAGAGAAAAAATACCTGGGAAATGATATTACTTTTCTTGTAGATCTTGCTGAGTACAACAAGAAACCGGTTTTGAAATTTCCCAAACACCTCCAAAATCTGGAGTAACGGGTAAGAACCCGGTTTTTCGGATCTTATGCACTTATATGCCAGTAAATTGGTTGAATATCAAAGAAGAAACTGCGGCCTTTCGAATGGTGTATACACTTTTAAAATCACACCGAAAAAATCTGTGTATTTTTCTTGTAAACTCATTTTTTTAATTGTTTGTAGTTTTTTACTTTGGATACGTTCTTACACAGAATTTTTTAAAAGGAACCGTTAGAAACTGATTGAGTTATTCAACTTTTATTAAAACAACATATTTTGAAAAAATACAATTATTGGCAATACTACTTACTTATAGAAATGTTTGTTTGACCGTTTTCTTTTTAACTGAACATCATCAGTATCCCGTTTAAGTGAACAGCAATATTCGGAAATCATTTTTATATTATCTTTTCCTTCAAAACGTTTTTCCATTGTTATTATTTCTTGATGTAAGTGTTCGCCTTGTTCATCACTGAACTGGCCCAGGTTTTCTGGGAAGAAGTCTAGATGTAAATGGAGGAAATTAATTTTAATTGACGTGTTGCAGCCCATTTCACCATACCCACTTCTTGATTACCTAGAAAAGTATCACATAGTGCAACAAAACTCTTCCATGCGCGTTTTTCAACGGAACTGATCTTGCTGATAAAATTCTCATCTCTCATAACCTTACGAATTTGAGGTCCAATGAATATACCTGAAATTCATCAGAACTGATTAATGGATTACAAATATTAGATCTGTGAAGAAATTAATACCTTCTTTAATTTTGGCTTAGTTTAATTTTGGGAGCTCCGCTCTAAGATAGCAAAAAGCTTCACCGTTTACAAGTTTTTTTACGAGATACCTTGTGATCGTAGCGAATTGTATGCGTACCAAATAATATTGTCAGAACCTTAAAATCAGCGACGACTTTCCATTTATGCAAGTCATATATGACGAATCGCAGTATTTGGTTCATAACTTCATACGTTTCTTTTTTACTAGTCACATATGCGATTGGAACAGATGGTAACAGATTTTTGTTATGCAGTAAAACAGCTTCAAGTCTATTAATAGCATTACAAGTTTTATATAAAAATCTATTTAAAATCAATATGTTTGTTGAATAACAAACTTAAATCGCGAACGAGATCGCAGAAATCTGCATTTGAAACAAAATGTCGCTCTGTTGTAGATTTGGATAGAAGGTACTCTTCCTCCACCAAATATTTTTCAGCTTCAAAACCACATATGCCAGATATCGGGTTTGTTACACTTACAACATTTGCGTACTTTACATTTTTGCGAGTTTAAAGGTGTGCCCTAAAATATTTGTTTCACAAAAGTAGCAATCATCTGGTTTATGCCAGAGCTGATGAAGCCAAGTCATAGGCGTACAAAAGGGCAAAGAAATTTAAGGTTGAACTTTGTATTTTTCTAATGTTGCACAGCAATTTTCACAAACGAATTCTGGCTCATACCAGCGACTGATTTTGTAAGAATGATTCAATCCAGAATGATTCACAAAATGTTTTGATAAAAAATTGAATAACTGAATCAGTTTCTAACTGATTTTTAAAAATGACACCGAATTTTATTCATGAGAACACACTCTTTATTATTCAGTCAAAAATTTTGTTTAAAAACGCATCCAAAGTTAAAAAATTACAAAAATTTAAAAAAAATGAGTTTACAGGAAAAATACACAGATTTTTTTCAGTGTGATTTTAAAGGTGTATACACCATTCAAAAGGCCGCAACTTCTTCTTCAGCCGAAAAACTTAAAATCGGTTGATATTCAACAAAGTTACTGGCATATAAGTGAGTAAGATCCGAAAACCCGGTTTTTTACCCGTATCTCCAGATTTTGGAGGTGTTTGGGAAATTTTAAAACCGGTTTCTTGTTGCACTCAGCAAGATCTTCAAGAAAAATACTATCACTTTTCAGGTATTTTGACTTAACTCTTTTTTAGTTTTTTCTTTTTTTGTTATTTATTCGGCCTTTTATCATTATTATGACTTGAGCAGTTTTTTATTCTGGTTCGAGACCTTTATGTTGTTTCTTTTTCAGAATCAACGTAAAAAGAAGAAATTGGTGAAATGTATTTGCTACGGTTGCCAGGCAGACTGTACAGCTGTTTCTAAACACGCCAAGGTTTTTCTTCAGCAGTCTTTGGCAAAGATTACTTCGGCCACATATCAGATGACTTATACGGGAGACTCATTTTTATTAATGAGTCTTCGAACTGTGCGTAGAGCAATCTCCAACACACAATATCATTTCCACCAATTCCGTTTCGCATGGGTCTTCGTTGAAAACCACAAATGCAAAAAGCACAACCAAAGTGTGCATGTTTTTTGTGCGTACATATACTCATACATGCGTTGCACATTAGGGCGTACCAAACCTTTATAATAGTTTTTTTTCTTTTTTGTTATTTATTCGGTCTTTTTTCATTATTATGACTTGAGCAGTTTTAATACTGGTTCGAGGCCTTTATGTTGTTTCTTTTTCAGAATCAACGTAAAAAGAAAAAATAGGTGAAATGTATTTGCTACGGTTGCCAGGCAGACTGTACAGCTGTTTCTAAACCCGCAAAGGTTTTTCTTTAGCAGTCTTTGGCAACGATTACTTCGGCCACAAATCAAATGAATTATACGGGAGACTCATTTTTATTAATGAGAATAACCCTTTGCGTATAGTCTTCGAACTGTGCGTAGAGCAATCTCCAACGCGCATAATCATTTTCACCAATTCCGTTTCGCATGGGTCTTTGTTGAAAACCACAAATGCAAAAAGCACAACCAAAGTGTGCGTTTTTGTGCGTACATATACTCATACGGGCGTTGCACATTAGGGCGCACCAATCCTTTTTAATAGTTTTTTCTTTTTTGTTATTTATTCGGTCTTTTATCATTATTATGACTTGAGCTGTTTTTTATTCTGGTTCGAGACCTTTATGTTGTTTCTTTTTCAGAATCAACGTAAAAAGAAGAAATTGGTGAAATGTATTTGCTACGGTTGCCAGGCAGACTGTACAGCTGTTTCTAAACACGCCAAGGTTTTTCCTCGGCAATCTTTGGCAACGATTACTTCGGCCACAAATCAAATGTCTTATACGAGAGACTCATTTTTATTAATGAGAATTACCCTTTGCGTATAGTCTTCGACTGTGCGTTGATTAATCTCCAACACGCAATATCATTTCCAGCAATTCCGTTTGGTATGGGTCTTTGTTGAAAACCACAAATGCAAAAAGCACAACCAAAGTGTGCATGTTTTTAATTCTTTTTTGTTACACTGTGTATTTAATGTCTGGCGATGTGATATGGGTGCAAAGGCAATTTGTGTACATATAAAAACTAAACTAAACATTATTGAAAAATGGGCAAACAAATATTGTTGAGGCTACTGCCCCTGGACGAAGAAATAGAACCGGCAGTAAAGGGACTCTTGAAGCACTGCTCCTTCCTAGACTGATCGAGCACCTTCCATGTGCTGATCATCAGAATGGGTTTCGCAAGCAGCACAGCGCAACTACTGCTTTACACTCCATCACCACACGTATGTACAATTCGCGGAATTAACCAGAACAAGCCAACGACAGGACGGTCCTCGTGGCCCTTGACCTTACTAAGTCACGGTGAATCATGCCACTCATATGTAGGATTTAGGGAGAGGAAGTCGAAGTCCTGTAGAGTTAAACATGGAGTTCCCCAGCATGTGATGATATCTCCAGCACAATTCTGGCTTCAGGACCAAAAAAGAATGACATATGCGAGAAAATCAACTGTTACGATATGAATATGCAGTTACTGTATGCACCGCATAGGTGCGGTTGTCACTTAATGCAAAAGTCGATGACGTCAACATTTGATAGTCTTTTTCGATCCTCTTCACATGCTACAGCTATCTGCGATAAGCTTAACAGAGGATCATGGTCCTTAAGTCATTTGCCGGCAGTAGTTGGGGAACCGTCAAAAAGTCCTTGTTGACCACTTACAAAGCGATAGGTCGGTCAGTAGCGAACTACGCAGCTCCGGTGTGGTCGACGAATGTGTGTACGACGCAGTGGAAGACAATTCAGGTCCTTACCGTACGCAGACACAATTTCTTGTTGTCTTAGTAGTATCTGCTTCGCAGTAGTCATCCCAACCACCATCTCATGGACAGAATTCTTCCGCCCAGGCCGATCAGGTACGATCGTCATGATTTGCAGAGAGAAGTCCAGCGGCACAAGAGAGTCTTTAGATCATCAAAACTATCAGGCAGTGTATGTTCATTCCCCGGAGATTTCGCCAAATGAGAAGACGCTAAATCGGTAGACGCACGTGGTTCTGGCTCAGCTGAGAGCCTCGTATTCGTATTGTGCGCGAATTGATTCCAACGTTTCGGACGTTTGCCCTGCTTGTCATCAGGAACTACATGACATGGTGCAACTCCTCAATTGTCCGGCCAATCCCATCTAGCTGACCTCCAGCTCTCTTTGGACGCATCCAGTTCAAAGCGCGCATTTCCTTCACTTGGATATCGAAGCAGATCGACAGGACTTCAAAACAAAATATATTGTTGTTACAACTACAACAATAAGTAAATATTCCCAATTGTATTTCCAACTCTCCTGTGTAAACGCAGAGTAAGGTTTTTACTATAGACCTATATTAAGGAAAATTGAGCAAAGTCCTTTAATTCAATAAGATATAGCAATGAATTGTTTTACATGTTGAATAGACGTCGTTAGTAGTTTAAGAGCATACAAATTGGTAAAAATTATCTCTTGTTTGTGAAGTTGATATGCCAACGAACTTTTGAAGTACAGAGAAACCCTTTTTTGACATAAGTTTGTTAACTTTTATTTTTTTTAGAAATTTTAAATGTTTTTTGACTTATTTAGCAAATATTCAATTAATCTACCTATTTCCCAGAGAGGTTATGTTTCTTAAAGGGAAACAATTTTCCCATTCGGCAAATTTCTCCCATTTAAATACCAAACAGCTGAAAACCATAAGTAATCATAATGCACAATTTTAGTGTCATTGCTTATTTACTTTGGTCCGTATGGTCAAATGGGTTTTATTTTAAAGATTTGGCTGAGATTAGGGTTGGAGTCATGGACCGAAGGGTTTTAAAATTGCGACCTTTGCGATTAAAAAGAGCGATGGCCTGTAAATTGTAGCCGGGAATCGAAACATGGATATTTTGATGACTTGGCTGAATTGCGGTCGGAATCATAGACCCAGTGGCTCACAAAAAGGGACTATTCAGTTCACGATGAAATGTATATAATTTATGGCCTGATCGAAGCTACCGACATTTAGTTATTTCTCTTTGAAATGAATTTTTTACGTGTTTAACTTAAGTTTAACAAGTAAAAACGCCGTTAACTTCGATCAGGCTATACGCTTAGGAAGCTATCGTGCGTACTTGCTGTGTAGACTGACAAAACTTATAATTGAAACTCTGATTTGGTTTAAAGCTTTTTTCGATGCGTTTTCACTTTAAGTCGCCAACCAGAGAGACAGGGCTAAGAATTGAACCTTCGAGACAATCCGGTTCTCCGGTAGGGCTAATTACGCCAAAGAAAATGCTGGGCGGAGTCGAGTTTTTGCCAAAATAATAATTTATTTTAGAAAGGACCATGTTAGACTTAAGGACAATGTCACCAATCAAAACTGAAGTATTGGTTCCGAGCACAGTCCATAGATCATCACAAACATTACCCGGTACATATGAAGGCAGAGCTGGAATATATGACACCGGCTTATATATCTTAGGTGTTATTGTGTCGGAGTGATTATGCCTTATTTTATTGGGTCGTCTAAAAACATCATTGGAGTTTTTGATCCGAAAATCATTCATCGATACAATATTTTTTATTTTCTTGTTAGTATCGTGGAATTCCTTGTCACTTATCGTTAAAACTCTGGATTTAAGTTTGCCGCTGTGTTTATGATAGTTTGTCTAGGGTGCTTCGAGTAGAAATTGATTAATCTTCGGGCTTTCTAAACGTATATTAACAATGTATCAACACAGAATAAAAACAGAGTTGATACATTGTGTAGTTACTTTTTTAATACGTTAGATAATAATAATTTGCAACACTGAAATCGTTAAGGAACATTTAAATGCATTGTATTATTCATATCAATAAATAAGAAAAAATGCAGCGTCGCCATTGTGTTATGTGTTGCATTCGCTTTGCATATACTATTATTTTGATGCCTTTGTTGCTTTCCTTTGTGTATTAACTACATCAGTGTTGCAAAAGGGAACAAAATACATTGTCCAAGTTTTAGGGTTGCGTTTACGAGCACCCTGTAATGTATTACTGCAAAGCAACATGCGTTTTGGAAGTCAGTATCGTTTCTGGTACCAATCTATTTCGATTTGATTTCCTTCAGGTATGACTAGGGACTTTAAATATGGTATTCTGTTGTCTATTTCCTCTTCCATCGTAAACTGAATCTTTCTATTAAAATTGATAAGTTTTTTTATAGTGTCATGTCTGTGTATGTTTTATAATTAGTCTTTTCTCTGGTGGAACATTGTTGATATGTAGCATTTCTAACGTATATCTTCTCGCATAGTTTCTCTCCTCTGTTAATACATTGATGTCGTCGAAGATTGGGTCATGTCCACTCAATGTACAGTGAGCTGCTAGTGCTGCTTTTTGTTCGAAGGGTTTGTATAACGCTTTTAAGTCCGATTTGAGAGATGAAATTCTTGTAATTTGTTTTTTGTGGTGCCGACATATACCTTCTGGCATATGTTGGACTTGTTACCATTGTACTTTATTTCGTTGTGCGTATCTTCTTTACTTATTTTAGATTTTGTTTTGCTAAACAGTTTGATCATCTTATATTTTTTCCTGTCATAGATGTTTGAATGCGTAAGTCGCTCTGAAAACCCCGAGATTTATGTCATGGTCTTATCAATCTTTGTAGTTTCTTCTCTTTTCTCACTGGCCCGTGGTTCGGTTAAGTTTCTCATCAGTGTCGTTATTGTTTTGTCTGGGAAGTCTTTCAGCTTGAGAATATGTCTTATTCAGCGTTGGTTTGACAGGATGAATTGTTCGTCGCTTAGTTGAAGGATACTCCTAATAAAGTTCGTCGCAGTGTTAATTATCCTTTGTCTTGTGTGCTTGGAAAGGAAATTGAATAATATTCCAGACACAGTTGGCTTCTGATACCAATTTAATTTAAGGAGTTTCCTTGCCGAATAACTATTGAATCCAGGTAAAGCAATGTGTTGTTAGTTTCCTATTCCATAGCGAACTGTATTCGAACTGTACTAAGTTGTCCTCCGCTGCGTCTTTCTTCCCACATTTCGTTAATAACCATGGTCATTTGTTCTTTGGTTAAGTCTAGAAGTTCATCCATAATAACGTCAGCTACTACTTGTGAAACTGGTGATCCTCTTAGAATTTTTTTGTTCTGTCCGTATATCTTGTCCTTTAATTTAAAATATCTAGTCTCCTTGAGGCAGAAAGTCCAAATTTCTATAAATAACTCTATTCTCATATGAGTGTATTTTTCTAGCAGATGTCATTTGTCTCTTATTGTTCTTATTAAACGTAGTTAATGATAATAAGATGTGAATGAATTGTTAAAATTGGCAATTACTACCTTTTTTACCTATCTGTGGTATCGGCTAATGGTCGCATTGACTATACTTATATATGACTACGCTTTTTCAGGGATTGTAAAAAGCACGAAACGGGGGAAAACTAACGAGTGCTTTGCAATTCCTTTTATTTTCAATTAAGTTGGCTGTTGTCTTTAATCGCTTGATTCCTTTTGATGGTTGAAATAGCGCTGTTTAAAAAAAATTGTTGAAAAACTGTAATAAAATAATCAAAATGTCAACAAAATTACTTTTCACTTATTATTTTAACAGCAATGTTAGTGTTCATGCTTCACAAATTTAAAAGAATGTCAGAAACAACAATATTAAAAACAAGAATTTCAGCAATGCAAACGGGGACTAATTGCACGTGTAAATGCAAGTGGCAAGTACAAAAGTAAAAGTAAAATCATAAATTGCTGCAATTAAAATTATACGTGTAAACGCGAACTAACCTGGAGTTTACACAAGACAATCTTACGAAGACAATAGCAACACTTTTTTTTACTAATACATACACACGTCTCTCATTGCATTCGTTACTGTCTCTGAAGTTTTAAAGACAGTAAATTCGGAAAATAATTTGACGTAAGCGGGCCCACGACGAAAAAATGGGCAAACAACAACAGATATTGTTAAGGTGACTGCCCCTGGCCGAAGAGTGTTTGTTTCGGTAAATAGAACCGGCTGTAGTGGGACGCTTGAGGCACTGCTGCTCCCCAGCCTGATTGACCAACTTTCATGTGCAGATCATCAGAATGGGTTCCGCAAGCAGCACAGCACAACTACTGCTTTACACGCCATCATCACACGTATGTACAATTCGCGGTATTAACCAGAAAAAGCCAACGACAGGACGGTCCTTGTGTCTCTTGACCTTACTAATGCCTTTGACACGGTAAATCATGCTACTCTGTTCGAGGACATTGTAAAAAACCGTTAGATCGCAAACTATTTATGTGGGTGGCAGTCATGTGTAAGATTTAGGGAGAGAAAGTTGAAGCCCTGTAGAGTTAAACATGGAGTTCCCTAGGATCTGGTGATATCTCCGGTACTCTCTAAACATGATTGCACAATTCTGGCGTCAGGACCAAAAGTGAATGACATATGCGAGAAAATCAACTGTTACGATATGGATATGAAAATATGTGGATATGCAAATGTGGATATAAAATATCCGCCTTCAAATCATTAGCCCCTCAGTTTAGCCTCTGTACTGTAAAGAGGATAATGGTTCTCAAGTCACTAGCCGGCAGTAGTTGGGGAACCGACGAAAAGTCCTTGTTGACCTCTTACAAAGCGATAGGTCGGTCAGTAGCGAACTACGCAGAGTACGACGCAGTGGAGGTCAATTCAGGTGCTAACCGTGCGCAGACACAATTTCTTGGTTGCTTAGTAGTATCTGCTTCACAGTAGTCATGCCCAACCACCATCTCATGGACAGAATTCTTCCACCCAGGCCGATTAGGTACGATCGTCATGATTTGCATATAGAGGTGCAGCGGCTTAAGAGAGTCTTTAGATCATCAAAACTATCAGGCAGTGTATGTTCATTCCCCGGAGATTTCGCCAAATGAGAAGACGCTAAATCGGTAGACGCACGTGGTTCTGGCTCAGCTAGAGCCTCGTATTCGTATTAGGCGCGCATTGATTCTAACGTTTCGGACGTTTGCCCTGCTTGTCATCAGGAACTATATGACATGGTGCAACTCTTCAATTGTCCGGCCAATGCCTCCTAGCTGACCCCCAGCTCTCTTTGGACGCATCCAGTTCAAAGCGCGCATTTTCTTCACTTGGATATCGAAGCAGATCGATAGGACTTCAAAACAAAATATATTGTTGTTACAACTACAACAATAAGTAAATATTCCCAATTGTCTTTCCAACTCTCCTGTGTAAACGTAGAGTAAGGTTTTTACTATAGACCTATATTAAGGAAAATTGAGCAAAGGCCTTCAATTCATGTCGAATAGACGTCGTTAGTGGTTTAAGAGCATACAAATTAGTAAAAATTATCTCTTGTTTGTGAAGTCGCTATGCCAACGAACTTTTGAAGTACAGAGAACCCCTTTTTTGACATAAGTTTGTTAACTTTTATTTTTTAGAAATTTTAAATGTTTTTTGACTTATATAGCATATACTCAATTAATCTGCCTATTTCCCAGAGATTTTATGTTTCTTAAAGGGAAAAATTTTCCCATTCGGCAAATTTCTCCCATTTAAAACCATAAGTAATCATAATGCAAAATTTTAGAGTCATTGCTTATTTACTTTGGTCCGTATGGTCAAATGGGTTTTATTTTAAAGATTTGGCTGAGATTAAGGCTGGATTCATGGACCGAAGGGTTTTAAACCTTTAGCGACCTTTGCGATTAAAAAGAGCGATGGCCGGTAAATTGAAGCCGGGAATCGAAATACGGATTTTTTTTGATGACTTGGCTGAATTGCGGTCGGAGCCAGCGGCTCACAAAACTGGACACTTCAGTTCACGATGAAGTGTATATAATTAATGGGCTAATCGAAGTTACCGACATTTAGTAATTTCTCTTTGAAAAGAATTTTTTACGTGTTTACCTTAAGTTTAACAAGTAAAAACGCCGTTAAATTCGACCAGGCTTTAAATTATATACACTCCATCTACGCTTAGGAAGCTATCGTGCGTACTTGCCGTGAAGACTGACAAAACTTATAATTGAAACTCTGATTTGGTTTAAAGCTTTTTTCGATGCGCTACACTTTTCTCTAATCATAGGCGCGCAAGTGTTTTCACTTTAAGTCGCCAACCAGACAGAGACAGACTCTGGCCTAAGAATTTAAGCTTCGAGACAATCTGGTTCTCCGGTAGCGCTAATTACGCGAAAGAAAATGCTAGTAGGAGTCGAGTCGTTGCCAAAATAATAATTTATTTTAGACTTAAGGACAATGTCACCAAGCAAAATTGACGTATTGGTTGCGAGCACAGTCCATAGATCATCACAAATATTACCCGGTACATATGAAGGCAGAACTGGAATATATGACATCGGCTTATATATCTTATGTGTTATTGTGTCGGTGTGATTATGCCTTATTTTATTGGGTCGTCTAAAAACATCATTGGAGTTTTTGATCCGAAAATCATTCATCGATACAATATTTATTATTTTCTTGTTAGTTTCGTGAAATTCCTTGTTACTTATCGTTATAACTCTGGAAATTGATTAATCTTCGGGCTGACTTTCCAAACGTATATTTACAATGTATCAACACAGAATAAAAACAGAGTTGATACATTGTGTAGTTGCTTTTTTAATACGTTGGATAATAATACTTTGCAACACTGAAATCGTTTAGAAACATTTATCTGCATTGTATTATTCATATCAACAAATAAGAAAAAATGCAGCGTCGCCATTGTGTTATATGTTGCATTCGCTTTGCATCTACTATTATTTGGATGCCTTTGTTGTTTTCCTTTGTGTATTATTTAACCCAATGTTGCAAAAGGGAACAAAATACATTGTCCAAGTTTTAGGGATGCGTTAACGTGCACCCTGTAATATATAACTGCAAAGCAACATGCGTTTTGGAAGTCAGCCTCGTTTCTGGTACCAATCTATTTCTATTTTATTTCCTTCAAGTATAACTAGGGACTTTAAATATGGTATTCTGTTGTCTATTTCCTCTTCCATCGTAAACTGAATCTTTCTATTAAAATTGATAAGTTTTTTTAATGTGTCATGTCTGTGTCTGTTTTGTAATTTAGTCTTTTCTCTGGTGGAACATCGTTGACATGTAGCATTTCTAACGTATATCTTCTCGCATAGTTTCTCTCCTCTGTTAATACATTGACGTCGTCGAAGATTGGTTTATGTTCAGTCAATGTGCAGTGACTAGTGCCGCTTTTTGTTCGTCATGGTCTTATCAATCTTTGTCATGATCTTATCAATCTTTGTAGTTTCTTCTCTTTTCTCACTGACCCGTAGTTCTGTTAAGTTTCTCATCTGTGTCGTTATTGTTTTGTCTGGGAAGTTATTTAGCTTGAGAATATGTCTTATTCAGCGTTGGTTTGACAGGTGGAATTGGTAATCGCTTATTTGAAGGATCGTCCTAATAAAGATAGTCGCAGTGTTTATTATCCTTTTTCTTGGGTGCTTGGAAAGGAAATTGAATAATATTCCAGATGCAGTTGGCTTCTGGTACCAATTTAATTTAAAGAGTTTCCTTGCCGAATAACTATTGAATCCAGGAATAGCAATGTGTTGTTTGTTTCCTGTTCCATAGCGAACTGTATTCGTCTATTATATGTATTGCGTGCACTTAAGATTTCCTCCGCTGCGTCTTTCTTGACAATGGCGAACAATTCGTGTACGCATTTCGTTAATATCCATGATTTATCCGTCATTTGTTCTTTGGTTAAGACTAGAAGTTCTTCCATAATAACGTCAGCTACTACTAGTGAAGCTGGTGATCCCATTGGATTTTTTTTTGTTCTGTCCGTATATCTTGTCCTTTAATTTAAAATATCTAGTCTCCTTGATGCAGAAAGTCCAAATTTCTATAAATAACATTACTCTCATATGAGTGTATTTTTCTAGCAGATGCCATTTGTCTCTTATTGTTCTTATTAAACATAGTTAATGATAATAAAATATGAAATTATTGTTAAAATTGTCATATATACCTTTAGATAGGTAATCTGTGGTATCGACTATACTTTTCAGGGACGACAAGAAGCAAAAAATGGGGGAAAAAACTAATGAGTGCTTTGCAATTCCTTTTCTTTACATTTTCAATTTAGTTGGCTGTTGTCTTTAATCGCTTGTTTCCTTTTGATGGTTAAAATAGCGCTGTTTAAAAAAAAACATTGTTGAAAAACTGTAATAAAATAATCAAAATGTCAACAAAATTACTTTTCACTTATTATTTTAACAACAATGTTAGTGTTCATGCTTTACAAATTTAAAAGAAGGAATTTCAGCAATTCAAACGTGGACGAATTGCACGTGTAAATGCAAGTACAAAAGTAAAAGTAAAATCGTAAATTGCTGCAATTAAAATTATACGTGTAAACGCGAACTAACCTGGAGTTTACACTAGACAGTCTTACGAAGACAATAGCAACACTTTTTTTTACTAATACACACACACACACACGTCTCGCCACTGTTTCTCAATTTTTGAAGACGGTAAATTCGGAAAATAATTTGACGTTAGCGCACGCACGACGAAAAATATGGGCAAACAACAACAAATATTTTTAGCTCGTTTGTTTTATTTCGGTCTGTTGCTTTTACACATTGAACAGGGATTAAACCGGCTCAAGACCTATTGCTTCTATATTTAAATAGAAGACAAGTTTTTAACAAAATGGCAAAGTGACATTGATTTTCGTGGCTGCACACTACTTTTATCATGATTTCGGGTCCGTGACAACCCTCTTCAGAAAGCCTTGCTGCAATTGTTGAAAGTAAAACCGAACTCTATAAGGCCAGGCTCTCCACAAACGAATGAGAATAACCGTTGTAAACCTTACTTTTCAAGTTTTCTTCACACAATTGCCCACGAAAATACAACTCACTCTTGCCACCTCTAAAGAGACTCCACATCGAGAGCCATCAATAGATTTCTTTTACAACAACGTGTGTGTGTGCTGTAAAAAGAGTATAGTTGACTTTGTCATCTTGTGTGCCGTGCCGTGCATGTATGTATGTTTAGCTCGTTTGTTTTATTTCGGTCTGTTGCTTTTACACATTGAACAGGGATTAAACCGGCTCAAGACCTCTTGCTTCTATATTTAAATAGGAGACAAGTTTTTAACAAAATGGCAAAGTGACATTGATTTTCGTGGCTGCACACTACTTTTATCATGATTTCGGGTCCGTGACAACCCTCTTCAGAAAGCCTTGCTGCAATTGTTTAAAGTAAAACCGAACTCTATAAGGCCAGGCTCTCCACAAACGAATGAGAACTACTGTTGTAAACCTTACTTTTCAAGTTTTCTTCACACAATAGCCCACGAAAATACAACTCACTCTTGCCACCTCTAAAGAGACTCCACATCGAGAGCCATCAATAGATTTCTTTTAAAACAACGTGTGTGTGTTGTAAAAAGAGTTTAGTTGACTATGTCATCTTGTGTGCCGTGCATGTGCGTATGTTTAGCTCGTTTGTTCTATTTCGGTCTGTTGCTTTTACACATTGAACAGGGAATATTGTTAAGGTGACTGTCCCAGGCCGAAGAGTGTTTGTTTCAGTAAATAGAACCGGATGTAGTGGGCCGCTTGAAGCACTGCTGCTCCCCAGCCTGATTGACCATCTTTCATGTGAAGATCATCAGAATGGGTTCC
Source organism: Hydrotaea diabolus (assembly GCA_963513945.1). Classification (NCBI taxonomy): domain Eukaryota; kingdom Metazoa; phylum Arthropoda; class Insecta; order Diptera; family Muscidae; genus Hydrotaea; species Hydrotaea diabolus. The sequence continues at coordinate 93,091,896 of OY740717.1, read as the reverse complement.
GCAAACAGCACAGCACAAATATTGCATTACACGCCATCATCATACGTATGTACAATTCGCGGAAATAACCAGAACAAGCCAACTACAGGACGGTCCTCGTGGCTCTTGACCTTACTAATGCCTTTGACACGGTAAATCATGCTACTCTGTTCGAGGACATTGCAGAAAACCGTTGGATCGCAAACTATTTATGTGGGTGGCAGTCATATGTAAGATTTAGGGAGAGGAAGTTGAAGTAGAGTTAAATATGGAGTTCCCCAGGATCTGGTGATATCTCCGGCACTCTCTAAACATGATTGCACAATTCTGGCGTCAGGACCAAAAGTGAATGACATATGCGAGAAAATCAACTGTTACGATATGGATATGTAAATATGTGGATATCCAAATGGGGATATCAAATATCCGCCTTCAAATCATTAGCCCCTCAGTTTAGCCTCTGTACTGTAAAGAGGATAATGGTTCTCAAGTCACTAGCCGGCAGTAGTTGAGGAACCGACGAAAAGTCCTTGTTGACCTCTTACAAAGCGATAGGTCGGTCAGTAGCGAACTACGCAGAGTACGACGCAGTGGAGGTCAATTCAGGTTCTTACCGTGCGCAGACACAATTTCTTGGTGGCTTAGTAGTATCTGCTTCGCAGTAGTCATCCCAAATACCATCTCATGGACAGGATGCCTTCGCCCAGGCCGATCAGGTACGATCTTCAAGATTTGGGGAGAGAGGTCCAGCGGCTCAAGATAGTCTTTAGTTCATCAAAACTTTCAGGCAGGCCTGAAAGGCATTTACGCTGATGAAGTCGCAGCAGCAGTATCCAGCAATAGCGTGAATGTATTGCTAGAAGAAAATCTTCCCGGAGATTTCGCCAGATGAGAAGACGCTACATCGGTAGACGAACGTTGTTCTGGCTCAGCTGAGATCTTCTGATTCTAACGTTCCGGACGTTTGCCCTGCCTGCCATCAGGAACTACTTGACATGCTGCAACTTTTCAATTATCCGGCCAATCCCTGTCAGCCGTCCCCGAGCTCTCTTTGGACGCATCCAGTTCAAATGGCGCGTTTTCGCAACTACAGCTTTACACTCCATCACCACACGTATGTACAATTCGCGGAATTAACCAGATCAAGCCAACGACAGGACGGTCCTCGTGGCTTTTGACCTTACTTAGGCTTTTGACATGGTGAATCATGTCACTCTGTTCGAGGACATTGCAGAAAACCGTAGGATCGCAAACTATATGTGGGTGGCAGTCATATGTAGAGTTAAACATGGAGTTCCCCAGGATGTGATGATATATCCGGCACTGTTTAACCGCAACCTCTCTACACATTATTGCACAATTCTGGCTTCAGGACCAAACGTGAATGACATAGGTGCGGTTGTCACTTAATGCAAAAGTCGATGGCGTCAACACTTGATAGTCTTTTTCGATCCTCTGCACATGCTACAGCTATCTGCGATAAGCTTAACAGAGGATCATGGTCCTTAAGTCATTTGCCGGCAGTAGTTGGGGAACCGCCAAAAAGTCCTTGTTGACCACTTACAAAGCGATAGGTTGGTCAGTAGCGAACTACGCAGCTCCGGTGTGGTCGACGAATGTGTGTACGACGCAGTGGAAGACAATTCAGGTCCTTACCGTACGCAGACACAACTTTTTATTGTCTTAGTAGTATCCCAACCACCATCTCATGGACATAATTCTTCCGCCCAGGCCGATCAGGTACGATCGTCATGTTTTGCATAGAGAGATGCAGCGGCTCAAGAGAGTCTTTAGATCATCAAAACTATCAGGCAGTGTATGTTCATTCCCCGGAGATTTCGCCAAATGAGAATATCGGTAGACGCACGTGGTTCTGGCTCAGCTGAGAGCCTTGTACTCGTATTGGGAGCGAATTGATTCCAACGTTTCGGACGTTTGCCCTGCTTGTCATCAGGAACTACCTAACATGGTGCAACTCCTCAATTGTCCGGCCAATACCTCCTAGCTGACCCCAGCTCTCTTTGGGAGCATCGAGCTCAAAGCGCGCATTTCCTTCACTTGGAAATAATGTTGTTACAACTATAACAATAAGTAAATATTCCCAATTGTCTTTCCAACTCTTGTGATGGTATTAGTGTTGTTGTTATATTGTAGGCCTGCCTGGTTATTGTGCCGGCGCTTAAAAACGCCACTGGCAATAAAAAAGTGTTTGCTTGTGTGCACTCAAAAGCGCTAAAGCAGGTTCTTTTGTCAGCACTCTAACTAGTGCTTCTTTCTGTTGTAGAAAATAAAACAATGCCGAGTTATTGGCAGTTTTGACTTTGAAACTTTAAACATAATTAACGGTACTCTTAATTCTAATTTTTTTTATTCATGTATCCTTGAAACTATACAATATTTTTAGAACTAATCAGCTGTCGATCAGCTGTAATTAAGGCTAGGGATGACATAACATAAATACCCGATATACTCAAATAATCAATAACACTACACCCTCCCCCTTTAAAAAAATGATTTTTATTTACATTAAAAATTATTTTACAATCTTAATGTATAAATAAACTTATACTAAATTTAATAAACTTATTCTAAATGTAAAAATCTTATTAATTTTCAAATTAAATCCTATTTCTTCAACATATTATTATGGTATTTCTTTACTTTTCCTTCTATATCCATTAAGGAGTTAACCCCTTCTCTTGCGACTATTCTATATGGTCCATGATATGTTAAATGGGTTTTCTTTCTATTCATGACTCTTAAGAGGACAAGATCCCCCACAGACAAATTAAGAGGGTTTGAGTTCTCCTCTCGGACTACTCTCTTTTTTTAGCATTTTCTAAATATTCCTTCGTTTTTCCTAGAGAAAATTGTAATCTTTGTTTCAACTCATCGGCATAATCCTCAATGTTGTAAAATAGCTTTCCATTTCTCATTTCATTACTAGGCAAGTAGGGCAATTTACCAAATATTAACTCATATGGAGAGTATCCAGTGTCGACATGTGGTGTAGTATTATACGCAAATGCAAAATACCGTATCCAGGTGTCCCATTCATCGTTCTTGGAATAATTCAACAAAAATTCATTAAGTACTCTATGATTTCGTTCTAACGAGCCCAACGTTTCGTGGTGATATGGTGCACTAAATATTTGTTCTACATCTAACAAACGACATATCTCAGACATTAATTGGTTTTTAAACTCGGTACCCCTATCCGATTTCATAACCTTGAAAGTCCCGTAAACTAATATGAATTGTTCTACTAAAACTTTTGCAATTGTTCTCTCCTCCTTAGTTTCCATAGGACACGCCACAATAAATTTTGACAAATCGCACTGTATCGTAAGGATGTATCTGTAATGGTTAGATAATCTCAACGGACCTACAGTATCTATAGATACTACCTCAAAACTTGTTTCCGGAGTATCAGTTACAGTAAGATGTTCTTTAGTATGTTTGGTTTGTTTGATTATTTTACACTGTGAGCAGCTTAGTATATACTTCTTTATCATTTTGCACATATTGTTCCATACGTAACGCTGTTTTAGCTTCAGCGTAGTTTTTCTGACACCCAAGTGTCCACCATGCGGCGAGTTGTGATATTCAGCTATTAATTTTGATTGTTTGTCTCTGCAAACTACCCTTTCTGCTTCCGCATATAAAAAAATCTTCAAATCTGTTTTTCTTCTTCCTTGTATCTCATTAAATATTGATTTAAATTCTTCCACGGAAATAGTTCTAAATATATCATCTTTCTTGTTTAAAACTAGCTCTCGTATTCTAAACCTATGCATTTTTGATGTCAGTTTCTCCAAAGTCAACTGGTTGCTCTTTGGATTATCGCTGCATCTTGCAATAATAACATCATTATTTATATCTATCTATCGACGACTCTCTTTCATCCTCCTGGGGTATAAATCTAAGTCCTCTTGTATCTCGTGTGTCCGTTACTGATGTACAACTCCAAACAAAGATTTTATTAGGATTTTGTTTCGAAGTGTACTCAGTGTTCATATTAGGCTTCTCTACAATCAACTCTCTCTTCTGCATACTTCTTGTTATAGCTAGTATCTTTCTATCATCAGTTTTATTTGGAATCATTGTCTTCAAGGATTCTTTTGCATGTCGTTTAAACTCTTCGCTATATCAGCGAACCTCGTTATAAAACGCCTGTAGTAGTTACAGAACGCTACAAATCTTCTAACTTCATCTTTATTCGTTGGAACTGGATAATTCGTTATAGCCTGATCTTTGGCTGGATACGTTTTTACCCCCTTGTCAGTTATTAAATGCCCAAGGTAAATAACCTCTGGTTTTAAAAAACTGCATTTGTTAGCATTCAGCTTCAAATTGAATCTTCTCAATCTTTGGAATACATTAACTAAATTGTCGTTATGGCCAAACTGCATCCAAAGACAATAATGTCATCAACATAAAGAAAAGCTGCTGCACCCAAACCACTCTATGCGATTGTCAACATCCTTTAAAAGCTGTTTGATGAGATCTTTAGCCCAAATGACAAACGCTTAAATTGAAAGTGACCACTGTCGAAAAGGCCGTGAATCTTCATGTAGATTTATTTGATGGAAGGAGCTAGTCATGTCTGGAGTCGAAAAATATTTCGCTCTACCAAGCTTGTCTTACACATCTTCAATCCTTGTTAATGGAAATTTATCATTGATGATTTTAGTATTCACTCTCCTAAAATCTACCACTAAACGCCATTTCTTACTATCATCTGCAGACTTTTTCGGTACTACCAACAATGGTGAATTGTAAGGGCTATTTGAATGTTCGATTATGTCATCTTCTAACAAGTGCTCAACCTGGTTGTTCATCTCTTCCACTTGTGTATGTGGAAGCCTATAATTCTTAATATATACAGGTGTTGAATCTGTAGTTTGTATCTCTTGTGTATAAAAGTTATTAACGCTCAACTTTTTGCTCGGTAAATGGAAAATATCTTGATATTCCCTAAATATTTCTATAATAGATTCTCTCGCTTCTGGAACTTCTGCCTTCTGAACTTCCTAACAAAGTGTTTAGCCTTGCACTATATCTTGATATTTCCCTATTGGTGTGGCATATGTATTATTCTTTCAACTGATGTGTTTCTTAATCTAAATTATTCATTACTACCACCTTATCTGTAGTATTCAAAAGCATGACATGAGCTATACCGTGAGCTGGTATTAAACAATTGGCCAGAAAAACACCATCTTCCAATTCCTTATTCAACACTATGCTTTCCTCGCGTACCTGCACGTCAACAGGAAGGATCATCTCCGTCCTCGCTGGTATTGTTATATTCATCTCGCACTACTCTAGTCTATCGGTAATATAATATCCCTACCATCGATATTAAAAGCTATCGTGTATGTTTCAAAATCTATTCTGCACATGTACTTTGTTCAAATATCTCTACCGATTATTCCGTCTGTTAAGATTGGGAATTCATTGTCAAGAATATAAAAATCGTCCTTATCTGCGCAGCTTCAGTGGCTAATTCCAATCTCGAAGTACCTATGCACTGTATTATCCCCGTTAATCTTGCAGTATCTTTCGCATTAATATTCATAGACTCTTGCATTTTACAAATCGAAATGTCCGTGCCTGTATCAATCAAAAATCTTAAATTCCCTCTCACATTCGTGCATTTCAAAGTAATGTAGGCATTGGAATTCGCCGTTAAATTAAATATTCTTAATCATGGGCGGCCGGATAACGTCTTTCGTTATCCGGCCGTCGGAGTTTCCCTGATAGCCAGTATATGGTAAAGCTTTAAAATTTCCGCTTCTTTCATAATTTGTTCGGTTCCTATCATACGAGCTATAATTCCTATTTTGGAAGTTGCTATTGCTATTGTTGCTAAAATTGGTATTATTCCTTTGTGAGTAATTTGGACTGGTGCCAAATCCATTACCTCTGTAGCTTTTGCTCCCGGGCTGATAATTTAGCATGACCTCTGCTGCTTATACCATTGCTTTCGTATCTGTTATCGTATCGGTTATTGTATCGGTTATCGTATCTGTTATCGAATCTGTTAATGTGTCTGTAATTGTTATCGTATATATTTCTATCTTGAGTTCTATTAACCGGAAACAAGTTCTTACTCTGTAAATTCATGCTCTTTTCTGCTGTCGTACACCTCTGCACAGCTTCACTCAAAGCTGCTGGCATATTCGCCAACAAAAGCGGTCGGTATTCAACGCCTTTGACAAAAACATTCAGCGCCATGCTGTCGCTAACCTTATAATAGCGTCCTTTGTCTCTTGAGACGGGCTCTTCAATGTACCTATTTCAAAAGCACTTAGTTGATCAGATAGATCAGAAATTTTTTCTCTAAATTCTGATATGTCCGTGCCCCTGCTCTAAAGTTTCTAACTCTGTTAAAACTTGTTGCAATGTTCCGGGGTTCGGATAAGCCGTCTCTAAACCTTCCTTTAACTGAGCGAACGTAGTCGGTTTATTAGAACGACCCAAAATACCGCGCACCTGTGCCGAAAGTTTAAAATTGTAGACGTACTTAATGAATATTTCTCTGTCTTCCTCTCTCAATAAATCATGCAGCAACTATGACTGCGGAATAAAATCTTCCAAGAACTTATATGAACCCTTAAATACTTGCAGGTTTTTACCTACCATTGATATGTCGAATTGAGCCATTTTTAATATATTGCCGGTTTGCCGAGTTTCTTCTTTAATATTAAAATTTTTCAAAAATTCCTCTAGTTCAACACGAAGTTTATTAAATTGCAATAAAAGTATATTCTTTTCTAATTTTGATTCACCAACTATCGCATTCACCTTATCATTTAAAGACTCTAACCTCTCAAATTTACTATGTACATACTCGGTTGTGAAAGATCTATTCTTGCTTTTTTTTAAATTTGACTTCAATTTATCTAATTCATTTACAAATTCCTCGATTGATTCCATTAATACTTAATATATATATATATATATATATATATATATATATATATATATATATATATATATATATATATATATATATATATATATATATATATATATATATATATATATATATATATATATATATATATATATATATATATATATATATATATATATATATATATATATATATATATATATATATATATATATATATATATATATATATATATATATATATATATATATATATATATGCATACAAAAGTATTTCAAATTAAAAAAATATCGTAAGGTGCGAACACCGCTTAAGGTATTTTCAAAATTTAACGGGTACCGACAATTTGGTAACAGGTACTTGAATACTCAAATGTAGTTATACCGACTTAATACACGTCTTAATCTGATATTCATTTACATTCTCTTGCATTTCATTTTTCTTGTTCAGTGACACAATAAAATTTTTATTTTGTTTTAAAAGTTTCTTAAAATTTGGATTTCAATACCAAAAAAATAAAATAGTTTTGTAATTCTGATTTCTTTTTCTTTATGTATTATTTCATTTATTTAAAAATAAATATATATTTCTTTTGTTGTTGTGTTTAACTCATTTGGGTGTTGATTTTATATTGTTGTGGTTTTTAATTTCTGCTCCCAGAGCATCAACTTCGAGCCACAATAGTGACGCGCGCTAATACGAACTATTCTGCCACCGCGCCTGTGTTTTGGCTTTTGCGTAGTGGGAATCTGGGTAAGGCGGTCTTCCCTTATTTTGAGCTGCCTACTGAAATACTCTCTCAATGTGATAGGTTGAGGTTGTTGCTTCTTGTCGCAGGGCAAAAAACTTTCGGTTGGTATATGTATTTTTTTCGGCATGATCGCCATGTGATAGTATTATATTCGGCAGGATCGCCATGTGATAGTATGTATTAGTGTTGTTGTTATATTGTAGGCCTGCCTGGTTATTGTGCCGGCGATTAAAAACGCCACTGGCAATAAAAATGTGTTTGCTTGTGTGCACTCAAAAGCGCTAAAGCAGGGTTTTTTCAGCACTCTAACTGCTGTTGTAGAAAATAAAACAATGCCGAGTTATTGGAAGTTTTGACTTTGAAACTTTAATGTCCTTTATTTCTAAAAAAAAAATCTTATTTTAAACATAATTAACGGTACTCTTAATTCTAATTCTTTTTCTTCATGTATCCTTAAAACTAAATATTTTTAGAACTAATCAGCTGTCGATCAGCTGTAATTAAGGCTAGGGATGACATAACATATATAATCGATATACTCCAATAATCAATAACACTACACTCTCCTGTGTAAACGCAGAGTAAATTTTTACTATAGACCTATATTAACACCCCGATTCTGAATGACAATTCCCTGGGAATTTACTCCCTATTCCCCTATTCTAAATAAAATCTCCCCGGGAATTTTTTCTCTTTTCCCTTTTCTCTTATTCTAAACGAACTTCGAAAATGGGAAACTCTTCCCCGGGAAAAAGTAGGTATTCACCCTTATTCTGTTTGTCGTCGTCAACGTCGTCGTCAATTTAATATCAATATCACTTCGTTTCAATATAATATCACATCAACGCATTTTTGGTATTCCGTATCATTATTGTCTTGACGTTGACTGTTTATCGATAACTTCAATAAAAAAATTAATACCTAACATTTTTGCATCAGATTTTGTATCTATTCATCCTTTAATTTTTTTTGTTCCACCTCAAATAGTTTCTTTTGGTAACTGCAGGTGTCCTTTATAGTGCGCTTAATAGAAACCAAAGTGTTTGATATCTCTGTCAGCACCTTTTCTTGCATGTTGCTATGGTTTTTTTCGATTGACTGGAGTTGCAGCTCTTAAGGGTAGTATATTTGTGGACTTTGACCCGGATGGAGTGACTCTTGAACTGCTCCCGTTCCTTGATGTTGAAGGCTCCTCCTGTTCCAGTAAAATTTCTTCAGAGTGAACAGTTGTTTCCATCTCTATAACTGGGTCAACACCGAGCAGTTCAGTGACAAGTTCCTCATAACTTGCTGCAACACCATGAGCTGATCCTTCAGGATTTATCTGTTTTTGAAACTGCAGCAGGTTTGCAACAGCTTCTTCTAACGGGCTCAGTGTAATATATCTATTTACACCGCCACCTGTTGCTCTCATCTCCGATTTGTTTTCAACCATTTTTCTTTTGACTTTGAACTTTAAGTCTCTCCAAACCTTAACGAAAATATTTAATTTTATTAATCTACAAAAAACCAGGGATATAAGTTAGTAACCTTCTGCCAGCCATCACCATCTCTACTCGGTGGTCCGGAAGCATTCAAAACACTTGCAATGTTCTCCCATTGCTGGTTAAAATTTGTTGGCACTGTTCCTCTTTTGAAACCTTTTGCTAAGGATGGATTTTTCTCCAACTCTTCAACAAGTTTTTGGAACTGTTCATTATTTGTAATTTTCATATTTGCACTTTTGCTTTTGTTTTTTTTATTTTAACAGCAAACTTCTTAGTCGTTACCAAAAACTGCGACGACAAAAACAGAGTCGTATCAATTCAATAACAACGTCAATATCATTTAGAGAATACCGAGTTGTGTCAATAGTTGTCAATAGTTATCGAAAAACGACTACGCGAATACCAAGTATCAACAGTCGTCGCAAGATATCTTTGTTTTGTCTTGACGACGACAATCAGAATAAGGGTGATTATGAATGTCAATAAAAGGGAGAATGTGATGACAAATTTTCGGAATAATTCCGCCAAAAAATTTCAAGCGAGTTGCGCCAAAAATGTAAGTATTTAATATTTTTGATGAAAAATGAAAGAAAAACCCATTTATTTTCAGGTCAAAAACAACAAACAAAAAGCAGTTAGACGTTCTGCTAAATTCGATGCAACTGCATAGTGATATTGCCCGAGGTTGGTGTAAGGGGAGTAAAGAGGAGCTAGCCCGGGTATGGCGCAGTTTGGAGGTGGAATTAAATACAGCCGGGCCAACATCAAAAGGTGTTGCCGAGTGGAAGAAGGTATGTACAACATAATTTGATTTATACAATACATAAATGACGAAAATTCAAAACGTTTTTCAGGTATGGGCCGAACAGAAGAAGTATGTACGGCACAAAATCTTAAATTCTCGAGAGGAACCAGGGTTTAGAAAACACACTCACAACACACACAATGTATTCTGGAAAATCAACACACAAAGTTTTTTTTATCAGTGTTCAGTAATAAAGCATCACACACAAAGTGCGAGTGTGCAGTCGTGTTGGTGATTTGTTTTTATTTTTTCGTGCGTGAACACACATGTGCAGTTTGTGTTTTTATTTGATCCGAACATACGCGTACAATACACAGCCTGGTGTGCGCAAAAAAAAACACTCGTGTTCGATGTAACAAATCCAACGTGTTGTGTTTTGTTTTGATTTTTGCTTGTGTTCGCACACAGGTACAGGTGATTTAGTTTTCTTGTGTTAGTTGCAAATATTTCTTTCATGTGCGAGTATATACGGAGTTAAAAAACGGAAAATAAGAAGACAAAATTTTGTTATAAAAAATTCGCAACTTTTAATGCCGAAACAAAAAAATTTACGTGCCTCGTGGAAAATTGCAAAAAAGAACTTAGTGCAGCATGTAATTCAAATTTAAAACGACATTATAAACTGGTGCATAATATTGTCATTGACGCAGTGGAGATGCTTCCAAAGGGCATCAAAAAAAATTGTGTAACTAAATTAAACACAATTTTAGACAAGGAAGAGTTTTTAAAATGTTGTATTGGACTGGTGACAAAAAAAAATTTAGCGTTTCGTTTTTTTGATGACAATGAATTTTTTAAAAAAATTATTAAGCCATACGAACTGCCGATGTGTGTTCACTAAAGAAAAAATGGAAACACAACACGTTGGATTTGTTACATCGAACACGAGTGTTTATTTTTTTGCGCACACCAGGCTGTGTATTGTACGCGTATGTTCGGATCAAATAAAAACACAAACTGCACATGTGTGTTCACGCACGAAAAAATAAAAACAAATCACCAACACTACTGCACACTTGCACTTTGTGTGTGTTGCTTTAAGCTGTGTTGTTTAACATTTATGTATGGGAATTTTATACAGTATGTGTTTTTTTCTGAACCCTGAGAGGAACTGGTGGTGGCCCCAACATGGAGCAGAAGTTTTCTGCGAAAGAAGAGGCCATATATAATATAATTGGCATGAAGGAGTCAGTTGAAGGTGTCTCCAACAGGTTTGGGTTAGGCTCTTCAACTTCAGCAAAACAGAACCCAGATAGTCTTCCATCTGCTATTCTGGAGTTGCTAGAGCCAGACGATGAGGTGGCTGAAAGTACTGCGGTAGACAGCGAAAGTGACACGCCCCAAAAGCCACCGGCGAAAAAAATTAAAATAAGTGCCAACGATTTAAGTTTGAATGCACAGGTCTCCACCCGCGACGCTTTATCAGAGGAGATAAGCATCCAAAAAAAAATGCTTGAAGCAATGGTGGAGCAGCAGCAAATGACCAAATAAGTGTATCGCTCTATTGACCGCCTTAATGATCTCAAGAAGGAAAAGTTAAAAGAGCAAAAAAGGCACAATTTGGTCATGGAGAAATTAAGGCTAAGAGAAAAGGAGGACAAGATCGAAAAAAACTGTCGACTGCTAGAATTAGAAAACTAACGCCCATTTTCACAATGTCCGGTTATAATTTATCGGGAAGTTTAATCGATGGTTAGGTAAAATGAGTTTTCTCAATGTTCGGTTATGTTTTAACCGGAAGATTTTAACAGCAAAGTGCGGGTTAAATTTAATCAGAGAATTTTCTCCGATTAGCAGCTTTAACCAGAAGAAACACATGTTTTTGGTAAATTAAAAAGCAATAAGAAGACAAATAGAGTGAACATTTTTTCATAAATATGCATCAATATTTGCATTTGCATAATGTTTATTATAAACCGAGACGAATGAAGCAAAAACGGCAATATTTCAATCACATAGACCATTTTGCTCTTCCAGAAAAAAAGTTTCTCTGGGATCGGTTCATATTTTCGACCTGTACATTGGTTACAAAAAATGGTCACACGGGCAAACATACATTGCTATATTGACTCGGAATGTGATTCTGAGTCGATAAGTAACATTTTTGATGGGTTTATCTGCCTTCCTGTTGGATGTTAAGTTATAATACTCATTATCACAGTGTGGTGTCGATATATAAATTAAGTGGGAGGTAAATTTGTTCTTACTTGCGTCTGAATCAAAATCATTGTCGAAACCGCACGCTGATTTCCCCATTAATGCTGTCATCCTTTCATCGATGCTCGTCGCAGCAGCTGAATTGGTCCCTCCACCGGTCTTGAAAATTTCTCTTTTGTTCGTTTGCAGTGTAATTTTCGTTTGTCTCTTCATGTTTTCATACTTTTCCCTTAGACTGGTCGCAGTTCTGTTGGATGAAGATTGACTACGAAATTCATCTGCAATTCTTTCCCAGCAATTATTCTTTTGTTGCCATGTTACAGCGTTTGTGATTTTGTTTTCCACGATTTTGGAATGTTTCTCTACCAAACTTATTAACAAATCCATTTCCTCGGGTTTAAAGTTGGTGGAACTACGAAAATTGTAATGTTATTAAAATTGTGTTTAATGATTATTTATAACTTACCGATTTCGTTTTCCCTTCAATTTATCTGCCTTCTCCATATTCCAATTTAATTTATTTATACATTAAATAAAAAAAAGACCGCCAACCCAAAGTTTCGAAGAATATTTTATAATTTACTTTCCTCTTTTCATCATTTTCGTAAACAAAGTGGAAGTGTTACCAACTACAATACACGAATTTTGAATGGTAACTAACCAGAAGATGGTGAAAATGAAAATATTAACTCCTGGTTAAATGGTTCTGGTTAAGCAAATTGGTGGTTAGCTAAAGTTCCGGTTAAATTATTATAATCGGACTTTGTGAAAATGGGCGTTAAAGTCTTACTAATTAGAACGTACCTGCAAAATAATATAAGAAAATACTAGTGACTAGTGACTACACAGACTGAAAAATGAATTGTACCTGTAAATAGATAGAATATGATTTTTTTGAATTGTTTTTTGTTTTTCTTTTTTTAATGTTTTTTTTTTTAGTTTGCTTTCCTTTTTTTTGAATTGTTATTTGTTTTTTTTCCCTTTTTTTAATTGTTTTTCCTTGTTTTTCTTTGAATTATTTTTTAGTTTGTTTTAAATAAAATGGGATATAGCAAACTTAACTAATACTGTTTTATTAATTAAATTTACAAATATACATTAGGCTGTCTCAATATATCGAAGTAATTGATTGGCGTTTATTAGTGTCTGTGTCTGCATTGACACTGGGATTGGTGGTTGACTTGAAGTGCAACCGAAAATTAATGAAGACATGTTTGTTTTTATGACAACATTACCTGAAACTCCTAAGATACAAGAATATAACGAAACGATCAATACATTTGAAAATCATTCATGCACTGAATTATATATATATGTGGTTTATTTAGGGTAAATATGTGTTACAGATTATTTCCAATATTATTTCTAATATTTTGGGCAACCGACAAATACTGCTGCGTGGCCACGGATAATACATCACTTTCATTATTTTGTATGCTAATAATATCAACAGGATCAATCGCGTTTACGTCAGTATTGCATTTGAAATGAATGCATATATTATGCAACGCACAGCAAACATTTATAATTTTTGCCGCCTTTTCCGGAGCATAGTGCAGCTCCCTAGCACCAAGAGTGCACCTCCATCTATTTTTCAAGACGCCATTGGTGCGTTCAACCACGTTACGGCACTTGGAATGCATTTCATTGAATTTAATTTCCACTGATTCATCCTGTGGACATCTGTGAGGGGTTAAAAGCCACGGTTCTAGAGCATATCCTGCATCTCCTAGTAAAAAATCCATTATTAATTTGTGAATACTTTCTGTTGTCATTCAAAACCTTACCAAGGAGCCAATAATTGCTGCCGCCTCTTCGATATTCTTCCTCAAGGTGAGCTCGCAACTCGCTGGTATTCCAAATGAATGAGTCGTGACACGCACCGGGATGCGATGCGTCTACGTACTGAATCCTCAGCTCGTGATCACAGACCTGTAAATTTACTTTTGGGTTAAAATCAATTATTGATCATTCCGATGAATATCTTGGAAATAAAAAATCAGCGAAACTACAACATTACAATCAAACTAAAGTACCCCTTCCTGTTGTAATAAAGGTGCTTATTGGTAGAGGGAGCAATAATGCAGACATGCGTTCCGTCAACGCAGCCTATGACGCTAGGAATGCCATGCTTTATATAAAGAGCTAAAGCAATTTTTCTTTTTTTCTCTTCCGTTCTGCAGAAAGTTATCCACCTCGGGCATAGATGCTCCTCAAATATATTTACAACTTCCGTGAGAACTTTGCTTAGACTACTCTGGGCCACAGACACGTCGCAATCTTTCCCAATGCCCGTTTGGTACCCACCTTCAGCAATGAAGCGTAGAGCCGCACTTAATTTTACAAGGGGAGAAACTGCAAACGACTTACGTTTAGGTTGAATATTGGAAGTTAACACGTCCAACAGATATTTAAATGACGGTTTGATTACCCTGTAATATTTTTCAAACCTTTGAAAAGTAAGATTCTCATTAATAAAATGATAAAATGGTTTGTTAATGCATGTACTTACAAAGATTGAGGCAACTCAAGTGGATTGCTGGCATCACGTAACATTCTCCTTTCTATCCTTTGCACTCTTCTCGTGCGGCTGCACTTCGTCGATTTCAGCTTCGGCTACCATCAGAAACGCAATACTGAACATTTTATATTGTTTTTTATAGATTTTTTTAATTATATTCACTTTTTTCACTTTGTATGTTTAATACTTCATAAAATAATTTTGAAATTGTTAGCCAAACAAAACAGCTGACGCAAAACAGCTGACTTCGAATAATCGAAATTCCCTCTCCCTTATTTCTATTCTCCCCGTATGTTTAGAATAGGAGGATTTTATTCTCGGGAAAAATAAATTCCCCGGGAATTATCTACCGGGGAGTATTTAGAATTGGGATGTAAGAAAAAATGAGCAAAGGCCTTCAATTCAATATAGCAATGAATTGTTTTACATGTCGAATAGACGTCGTTATTAGTTTAAGGGCATACAAATTGGTAAAAATTATCTCTTGTTTGTGAAGTCGCTATGCCAACGAACTTTTGAAGTACAGAGAAACCCTTTTTTGACATAAGTTTGTTAACTTTTAATTTTTTTTTAGAAATTTTAAATGTTTTTTGACTTATTTAGCAAACACTCAATTTTCCCATTCGGCAAATTTCTCCCACTGCTAAAACCCATAAGTAATCATAATGCAAAATTTTAGAGTCATTGATTATTTACTTTGGTCCGTATGGTCAAATGGGTTTTATTTTAAAGATTTGGCTGAGATAATGGTTGGAGTCATGGAGCGAAGGGTTTTAAAATAGCGACCTTTAGCGATTAAAAAGAGCGATGGCCGGTAAATTGTAGCCGGGATTCGAAATATGGATTTATTTTGATGACTTGGCTGAATTGAGTTTGGAATCATAGACCCAGTGGCTCACAAAAAGGGACTATTCAGTTCACGATGAAGTGTATATAATTTATGGCCTGATCGAAGTTACCGACATTTAGTTATTTCTCTTTGAAATGAAATTTTTACGTGTTTAACTTAAGTTTAACAAGTAAAAACGCCGTTAACTTCGATCAGGCTATACGCTTAGGAAGCTATCGTGCGTACTTGCTGTGTAGACTGACAAAACTTATAATTGAAACTCTGATTTGGTTTAAAGCTTTTTTTCGATGCGCGACACTTTTCTCTAACCATAGGCGCGCAAGTGCTTTTACGTTAAGTCGCCAACCAGACAGAGATGGACTCTGGCCTAAGAATTTAAGCTTCGCGACAATCCGGTTCTCCGGTAGGGCTAATTACGCAAAAGAAAATGATGGGCGGAGTCGAGTTTTTGCCAAAATAATAATTTATTTTAGAGAAGGACCATGTTAGACTTAAGAACAATGTCACCAAGCAAAATTGTCGTATTGGTTGCGAGCACAGTCCATAGATAATCACAAATATTACCCGGTACATATGAAGGCAGAACTGGAATATATGACATCGGCTTATATATCTTAGGTGTTATTGTGCCGGTGTAATTATGCCTTATTTTATTGGATCCGAAAATCATTTATCGATACAATCTTTATTATTTTCTTGTTAGTATCGTGGAATTCCTTGTCACTTATCGTTAAAACTCTGGATATAAAGTTTGTCGCTGTGTTGATGATAGTTTGTCTAGGGTGCTTCGAGTAGAAATTGATTAATCTTCGGGCTTTCTAAACGTATATTTACAATGTATCAACACAGAATTAAAAGAGAGTTGATACATTGTGTAGTTACTTTTTTAATACGTTGGATAATACAACATTGCAACAATGAAATCGTTTAGGAACATTTATATGCATTGTATTATTCATATCAATTAATAAGAAAAAATGCAGCGTCGCCATTGTGTTATGTGTTGCATTCGCTTTGCATCTACTATTATTTGGATGCCTTTTTTGCTTTCTTTTGTGTATTAACTACAACAGTGTTGCAAAAGAGAACAAAATACATTGTCCACGTTTTGGGGTTGCGTTTATGAGCATCCTGTAATGTATTACTGCAAAGCAACATGCGTTTTGGAAGTCAGCCTCGTTTCAGGTACCAATATATTTCTATTTTATTTCCTTCAAGTATAACTAGGGACTTTAAATATGGTATTCTGTTGTCTATTTCCTCTTCCATTGTAAACTGAATCTTTTTATTAAAATTGATAAGTTTTTTTAAAGTGTTATGTATGTGTCTGTTTTGTAATTTAGTCTTTTCTCTGGTGGAACGTCGTTGATATGTAGCATTACTAACGTATATCTTACATTGTACATTGACGTCGTCGAAAATTGGTTTATGTCCAGTCAATGTACAGTGAGCTGCTAGGGCCACTTTTTGTTCGAAGGGTTTGTATAACGATTTTAAGTCCAATTTGTGAAAAGAAATTCTTGTAATTTGTTTTTTGTGGTGCCGACATATACCTTCTGGCGTATGTTGGACTTGTTACCATTGCAATTTATTTCGTAGACGACGTTGTGCTTATCTTCGTTACTTATTTTAGATTTTGTTTTACTAAATAGTTTGATCATCTTATATATTTTCCTGTCATAGATGTTTGATTGCGTAAGTCGCTCTGAAAAACGCGAGATTTATGTCATGGTCTTATCAATCTTTGTAGTTTCTTCTCTTTTCTCACTGGCCCGTGGTTCTGTTAAGTTTCTCATCAGTATCGTTCAGGTTGGGAATATGTCTTATTCAGCGTTGGTTTGACAGGTTGAATTGTTCGTCGCTTATTTGAACGATCCTCCTAATAAAGTGCGTCGCAGTGTTTATTATCATTTTTCTTGGGTGCTTGGAAAGGAAATTGAATAATATTCCAGACGTAGTTGGCTTCTGGTACCAATTTAATTTAAGGAGTTTCCTGTACCATAGCGAACTGTATTCGTCTATTATATATATTACATTCTTTGTCATTTGTTCTTTGGTTAAGTCTAGAAGTTCTTCCATAATTACTTCAGCTGCTACTAGTGAAGCTGGTGATCCCATTGGAATTTATTTGTTCTGTCCGTATATCTTGTCCTTTAATTTAAAATATCTAGTCTCCTTGATGCAGAACTCTACTCACATATGATTGTTTTTTTTCTATCAGATGCCATTTGTCTCTTATTGTTCTTATTAAACGTAGTTTATGATAATAAAATATAAAATTATTGTTAAAATTGTCAATTACTACCTTTTTATCTATCTGTTGTATCGGCTAATGGTCGCATTGACTATACCTATATATGACTACGCTTTTTCAGGGACGCCAAGAAGCACGAAACGGGGGAAAAAACTAACGAGTGCTTTGCAATTCCTTTTATTTTCATTTTCAATTTAGTTGGCTGTTGTCTTTAATCGCTTGTTTCCTTTTGATGGTTGAAATAGCGCTGTTTAAAAAAAAGATTGTTGAAAACTGTAATAAAATAATCAAAATGTCAACAAAATTACTTTTCACTTATTATTTTAACAACAATGTTAGTGTTCATGCTTCAAAAATTTAAAAGAATGTCAGAAACAACAATATTAAAAACAAGAATTTCAGCAATTCAAACGGGGACGAATTGCACGTGTAAATGCAAGTGACGAGTACAAAAGTAAAATCGCTGCAATTAAAATTATACGTGTAAACGCGAACTAAGCTGGAGTCTACACAAAACAATCTTACGAAGACAATAGCAACACTTTTTTTTACTAATACACACGCAAGTCTCTCATTACATTCGTCACTGTCTCTGAATTTTTGAAGACAGTAAATTCGAAAAATAATTTGACGTAGGTGGACCCACGACGAAAAAATAGGCAAACAACAACAAATATTGTTAAGGTGACTGCCCCTGGCTGAAGAGTGTTTGTTTCGGTAAGTAGAACCGGCTGTAGTGGGACGCTTGAAGCACTGCTGCTCCCCAGCCTGATTGACCACCAGCACTGCACAACTACTGCTTTACACGCCATCATCTCACAATTCGCGGAATTAACCAGAAAAAGCCAACGACAGGACGGTCCTCTTGGCTCTTGATCTTACTAAGGCCTTTGACACGGTCAATCATGCCACTCTGTTCGAGGACATTGCAGAAAACCGTTGGATCGCAAACTTTTTATGTGGGTGGCAGTCATATGTAGGATTTAGGGAGTGGAAGTTGAAGTCCTGAAGAGTTAAACATGGAGTTCCCCAGGATCTGGTGATATCTCCAGCACTCTCTGAACATGATTGCACAATTCTGGCATTAGGACCAAAAGTGAATGACATTTTGTCAATTATGCCATTCTTTTCGAGGACATTGCAGAAAACCGTTGGATCGCAAACTTTTTATGTGAGTGGCAGTCATACGTAGGATTTAGGGAGAGGAAGTTGAAGTCCTGTAGAGTTAAACATTGAGCTCCCCAGGATCTGGTGATATCTCCGGCACTCTCTAAACATGATTGCACAATTCTGGCGTCAGGACCATAAGTGAATGACATATGCGAAAAAATCAACTGTTACGATATGGATACGAAAATATGTGGATATGCAAATGTGGATATAAAATATCCGCCTTCGAATCATTAGACCCCCTTTTTAGCCTCTGTACTGTAAAGAGGATCATGGTTCTCAAGTCACTAGCCGGCAGTAGTTGGGGAACCGACGAAAAGACCTTGTTGACCTCTTAAGCGATAGGTCGGCCAGTAGCGAACTACGCAGATTACGATGCAGTGGAGGACAATTCAGGTCCTTACCGTGCGCAAACACAATTTCTTGGTGTCTTAGTAGTATCTGGTTCGCAGTAGTCATCCCAACCACCATCTAATGGACAGGATGCCTCCGCCCAGGCCGATCTGGTACGATCTTCAGGATCTGGAGAGAGAGGTCCAGTGGCTCAAGATAGTCTTTAGATCATCAAAACTATCAGGCAGGCCTGAACGGCATTTACGCTGATGAAGTCGCAGTAGCAGTATCCAGCAATAGCGTGAATGTATTGCTAGAAGAAAATCGCCCCGGAGATTTCGCCAGATGAGTAGACACGTGGTTCTGGCTCAGCTGAGATCTTCTGATTCTAACGTTTCGGACGTTTTCCCTGCCTGCCATCAGGAACTACATGAAATGCTGCAACTATTCAATTGTCCGACCAATCCCTCTCAGCCGTCCCCGTCTCTTTGGACGCATCCAGTTCAAATGGCGCGTTTCCTTCACCTGGATATCGAAGCAAATCGACAGGACTTCAAAACAAAATATATTTTTGTTACAACAACAACAATCAATAAATATTCACAATTGCCTTTCCAATTTTCCTGTGTAAACGCAGAGTAAGGTTTTTACTATAGGCCTATGTCCAGGAAGATGGAGCAAAGGCCTTTAATTCAATGAGATATAGCAATGAATTGTTTTACATATCGAACAGACGTCGTTAGTAGTTCAAGAGCATAAAAATTGGTAAAAATTATCTCTTGTTTGTGAAGTTGTTATGACAACGAACTTTTGAAGTTCAGAGAAACCTTTTTTTGACACAAGTTTGTTAACTTTTATTTTTTTTTAAGAAATTTTAAATGTTTTGTACTTTTATTTGTGTTTTTAGCAAAAATGTTTTGACTTATTTAGCAAATACTCAATTAATCTACCTAATTCCCAGAGAGTTTATGTTTCTTAAAGGGAAACAATTTTCCCATTCCGCAAATTTCTCCCTTTTAAATCCCAAACAGCTAAAAACCACAAGAATTCATAATGCAAAATCTTATAGTCCTTGCTCATTTGCTTTGTTCCGTATGGTCAAACGATTTCATTTTAAAGTTTTGGCTGAGATTAGGGTCGGACTCATGGACCGAAGGGGTTTAAAATAGCGACATTTACGGTTAAAAGTAGCGATAGTAGGAAAATTGTAGCATATGGGTTCTCAAAATTAAGGCGTTTTTACCGCTAATCTAAATATGGATTTACTTTGATGACTTGGCTGAATTGCGGTCGGAATCATAGACCCAGTGGCTCACAAAATGGGACACTTCAGTTCACGATAGTGTATATAATTTATGGGCTAATCGAAGATAACGACATTTAGTAATTTCTCTTTCAAGGTTATCAAGTAAATACTCCGTTAACTTCGGTCAGGCTATAAATTATATACTTTACACTCCAGCTACGCTTGGGAAACTATCGTGGGCACTTGTCGTGCAGAAGGACAAGACTTATAATTTGAAAAGTCATGAAAATTATTTGGTTTAAAGCTTTTTTCGATGCGCTACACTTTTCTCTAATCATTGGCCCGCAAGCAATTTGGACTTTAAGTCGCCATTCAGACAGAGAATGACTCTGGCCTAAGAGTTTGAGCTTCGAGACACTTCGGTACTCCGCACAGTGGCGTTTTTCGTTTGCCAAAATTCTGTAACTTTTGAACCGACCAAAATATTTAAGTTATTTTTTTTTAATGGATAGATATTTAGCTCAGATTGTCTGAGTATTAATTACATTAAAATTGATTGAGAACTTTTTAAGGAATTCTAGGTCAAAGTTAAACTTTTGATTTTTTTTTATAATAATTAAAATTTTTTTTGTAATAATGGAATTTTTTAATGTTACGCTCAAACAATTTTTTAGACTCAAAAAAAATATATTAAAATCAGCTAGAGATTTTGCTATTATTACAGAAAAATTTAAAAAAAAATTCCTGCCAAATTTGCAAATTTGTTTACATTCAAAGAATATTTACACTTAAAAAAACGTTAATAATATTATCTAAAAATCTTGCTATTACTACAGAAAAATTTATAACTTTTTTTTGTACTTAAATAACAATGAAAATCAATTATAATAATTATTCATTTGACTTAAATATTGATTGCAAATATTCAATATTTTGTTCTGTGCTATTACTGTTCTTTAGTAGTTTTTTGGCTTCTTCATCTAAATCCCGATGTTCGACTTTCCATTGATTGCGAATACTGGAGGTGAACGGATCTGACGTTGCGAATAATATAAGTATATTAAATAGATCTTCATTTGTGAAATTTCGAGAATTTTTTCTAGTATTGTGCTCTTTATAAAATCTGTAATCCTTGTTCCTTTTTTTCTGAGCCTCCTATGATAGTTCTCCAAGTGGCACCAAATGATATTTAATGACATCTTCTTCATTGTAAAGGATTTGTGAACTGTTGCAGACATATTTCTCCATGGGTAGTTGGTTGTACTGATATATATT
Organism: Hydrotaea diabolus; assembly: GCA_963513945.1. Taxonomy (NCBI): domain Eukaryota; kingdom Metazoa; phylum Arthropoda; class Insecta; order Diptera; family Muscidae; genus Hydrotaea; species Hydrotaea diabolus. The sequence goes on along the minus strand of OY740717.1, from coordinate 93,070,146 downwards.
TTTGCATATTCTCCAAATTTTATAGTTAATTTCGTCATTGCATGTAATTTCTTCTAGGATTATTTCTAATCTTAAAATAAGGCTTAAGTCCACTCCTGTTATTTCAGAAGCTGTTTCTGGATCTGAAAAGAATCTTCTTGCGGTATTGCCATCATTTGTATTGCCTGACCCTTGCTTTGGCTGATCTATAATCAATCCAAATTTCCGATATTCATCTCGAACATGTTTCTTTTTTTAACTTCTTAAATCTTTGTTGTTTTGTTGTTTCTTATTGATCCTGAAGCAAATCCAAATCATAATTGATTTTTAATATGTGTTCCATAAGTCGTATTCTTGCATGTAGTGGTGATAATACAAATTCATATGCATCGGTATTATCTAATGATTTTGTCGGGACTTGATATAATTGGGTTGATGTTGCTTGGCATATAATACAGCTGGATGAAATCGCAATGAAATTCACGAAAATACAACTCACTCTTGCCACCTTCAATTGTGTGAAGAAAACTTGAAAAGTAAGGTTTACAACAGTAGTTCTCATTCGTTTGGGGATAGCCTGCCCTTATAGAGTTCGGTTTTACTTTCAACAATTGCAGCAAAGCTTTCTGAAGAGGGTTGTCACGGACCCGAAATCATGATAAAAGCAGTGTGCAGCCACGAAAATCAATGTCACTTTGTCCGTTTGTTAAAAACTAGTCTTCTATTTAAATATAGAAACAAGAGGTATTGAGCCGGTTAATCCCTGTACAATGTGTAAAAGCAACAGACCGAAATAAAACAAACAAGCTAAACAACGTTTAATTTTATTTTAACGTAACTAAGAACATCTTCCTGGTTTTTGTTTCTAAAATACTCTTCGACCAGTTCTTTATAACGGAAGCTATCCATATTTTTCTGAATATTTTTATTTGCGTCTGTTATGTTTTATTACTTGCGAATATACGTCGAATCCGTAATTGTATAGGTTTTTAGATACATAATATTTACACATTGATCTTTAATTTCATAGCAGGTAGTACTTAAAGTGAACAAAACTGCACTTGTTACCAAGATCTTAATATCAGGTAAAACTAATTAGTATCTCGCCAATATGGGTTGTTTTTTTTTATCTTTAGTGGTTTAATGTTGCGATTATTGACACACTTATTAAATTGTGTGTCAGCTACTATTAGTGAAGCTGGTGATCCCATTTGATTTTTTTCGTTCTGTCCGTATATCTTGTCCATTAATTTAAAATATCTAATCTCATTGATGCATAAAGTCCAAATTTCTATAAATAACTCTACTCTTATATGAGCGTGTTTTTCTAGCAGATGCCATTTGTCTCTTATTGTTCTTATTAAACGTAGTTAATGATAATAAAATATGAAATTATCGTTAAAATTGTCAATTACTATCTTTTTTACCTATCTGTGGTATCGGCTAATGGTCGCATTGACTATTCCTATATATGACTACGCTTTTTCAGGGACGCCAAGAAGCACGAAACGGGGGAAAAAACTAACGAGTGCTTTGAAATTCCTTTTATTTTCATTTTCAATTTAGTTGGCTGTTGTCTTTAATCGCTTGTTTCCTTTTGATGGTTGAAATAGCGCTGTTTAAAAAAAAGATTGTTGAAAACTGTAATAAAATAATCAAAATGTCAACAAAATTACTTTTCACATATTATTTTAACAACAATGTTAGTGTTCATGCTTCACAAATTTAAAAGAATGTCAGAAACAACAATATAAAAAACAAGAATTTCAGCAATTCAAACGGGGACGAAGTGCACGTGTAAATGCAAGTGGCAAATACAAAAGTAAAATCGTAAATTGCTGCAATTAAAATAATACGTGTAAACGCGAACTAACCTGTAGTTTACACAAGACAATCTTACGAAGACAATAGCAACAATTTTTACTAATACACACACACGTCTCTCAATGCATTCGTTACTGTTTCTGAATTTTTGAAGACAGTAAATTCGGAAAATAAATTGACGTAAGCAGACTCACGACGAAAAAATGGGCCGAAGAGAATTTGTTTCGGTAAATAGAATCAGCTGTAGTGGGATGCTTGAAGCACTGCTGCTCCCCAGCCTGATTGACCACCTTTCATGTGCAGATCATCAGAATGGGTTCCGCAAGCAGCACAGCACAACTACTACTTTACACGCCATAATCTTACGTATGTACAATTCGCGGAATTTACCAGAACAAGCCAACGACAGGACAGTCCTCTTGGCTCTTGACCTTACTTAGGCCTTTGACACGGTCAATCATGCCACTCTGTTCGAGGACATTGCAGAAAACCGTTGGATCGCAAACTATTTATGTGGGTGGCAGTCATATATAGGATTTAGGGAGAGGAAGTTGTAGAGTTAAACATGGAGTTCCCCAGGATCTGGTGATATCTCCGGCACTCTCTAAAAATGATTAAATATCCGCCTTCAAATCATTAGCCCCTCTGTTTATACTCTGTACTGTAACGAGGATCATGGTTCTCAAGTCACTAGCCGGCAGTAGTTGGGGAACCGACGAAAAGACCTTGTTGACCTCTTACAAAGCGATAGGTCGGTCAGTAGCGAACTATGAAGAGTACGACGCAGTGGAGGACAATTCAGGTCCTTACCGTGCGCAGACACAATTTCTTGGAGTCGTAGTAGTATCTGCTTCGCAGTAGTCATCACAACCACCATCTCATGGACAGGATGCCTTCGTCCAGTCCGATCAGGTACGATCTTCAGGATCTGGAGAGAGAGGTCCAGTGGCTCAAGATAGTCTTTAGATCATCAAAACTATCAGGCAGGCCTGAACGGCATTTACGCTGATGAAGTCGCAGTAGCAGTATCCAGCAATAGCGTGAATGTATTGCTAGAAGAAAATCGCACCGGAGATTTCGCCAGATGAGAAGACACGTGGTTCTGGCTCAGTTTAAGAGCATACAAATTGGTAAAAATTATCTTATGTTTGTGAAGTTGCTATGCCAACGAACTTTTGAAGTACAGAGAAACCCTTTTTTGTCATAAGTTTGTTAACTTTTAATTTTTTTAGAAATTTTAAATTTTTTGTACTCTTATTTGTGTTTTTAGAAAAAATGTTTTAACTTATTTAGCAAATACTCAATTAATCTACCTATTTCCCAGAGAGGTTATGTTTCTTAAAGGGAAACAATTTTCTCATTCGGCATATTTCTCCCATTTAAATCCCAAACAGCTAAAAACCGCAAGTAATCATAAAGCAAAATCGTATAGTCCTTGCTCATTTACTTTGTTCCGTATGGTCAAACGGTTTCTTTATAAAGTTTTGGCTGAGATTAGGGTCGGACTCATGAACCGAAGGGGTTTAAAATAGCGACCTTTACGATTAAAAGTAGCGATAGTCGGAAAATTGTAGCATATGGGTACTCATAATTAAGGCGTTTTTACCGGTAATATAAAAATGTGACGCACAAAATAGAAAGGGACCTAAGGTTAAAAACCAGTTTTGTTCAGGAGAGCCATTTTGAAGATTAGGTCCCTTTCTATTTGCGCTTAGAATCGTCGACTTCACTTTCAAAAAACGCGCATATCTCTGGGAGGGAACACTTTTGGGGCATGGGTTTGGTCTCATTCGATGCTCAGATGTTGTCCACATTAAAAAAAAAGTGAAAAGTAGATGAAAAGTTTTGTTCAGGAGAGCCATTTTAAAGATTAGATCCCTTTCTATTTGCGCTTAGAATCGTCGACTTCACTTTCATAAAACGCGCATATATCTAGGAGGGAACACTTTTGGGGCATGGGATCGGTCTCATTCGATGCTCAGATGTTGTCCACATCAAAAAAAGAAAAAAAATTAAAATTGATTTTTTTTACCCTTAGGTCCTTTCTTTTTGCGCTGTCACATATGGATTTATTTTGATGTCACATATGGATTTAGTTTGATCAGTTCACGATAGTGTATATAATTTATGGGCTAATCGAAGTTATCGACATTTAGTAATTTTTCTTTCAAAAGATTTTTTTTAAGGTTAACAATTAAATACTCCGTTAACTTCGGTCAGGCTATAAATTATATACTTTACACTCCAGCTACGCTTGGGAAACTATCGTGGGCACTTGTCGTGCAGAAGCACAAGACTTATAATTTAAAAAGTCATGAAAATTATTTGGTTTAAAGCTTTTTTCGATGCGCTACACTTTTCTCTAATCATTGGCCCGCAAGCAATTTGGACTTTAAGTTGCCATTCAGACAGAGAATGACTCTGGCCTAAGAGTTTGAGCTTCGAGACACTTCGGTACTCCGCACAGTGGCGTTTTTCGTTTGCCAAAATTCTGTAACTTTTGAACCGACCAAAATATTTAAGTTATTTTTTAATGGATAGATATTTAGCTCAGATTGACGCAGTTTTAATTACATTGAAATTGATTGAGAACTTTTTAAGGAATTCTAGGTCAAAGTTAAACTTTTGATTTTTTTTTTAATTTTTAGAGTGAAATATGGGTTTATTATTTTTTTATTTATTAAAAAATTTAATATTTGGATTTTAATAATAATTAGAATTTTTTTTTGTAATAATGGAATTTTTTAATGTTACGCTCAAACAATTTTTTAGACTCAAAAAAAAAATAATAAAATCAGCTAGAGATTTTGCTATTATTACAGAAAAATTTAACAAAAAATTCCTGTCAAATTTGCAAATTTGTTTACATTCAAAGAATATTTACACTTAAAAAAACGTTAATAATATTATCTAAAAATCTTGCTATTACTACAGAAAAATTTATAACTTTTTTTTGTACTTAAATAACAATGAAAGGCAATTATAATAATTATTCATTTGACTTAAATATTGATTGCAAATATTCAATATTTTGTTCTGTGCTATTACTGTTCTTTAGTAGTTTTTTGGCTTCTTCATCTAAATCCCGATGTTCAACTTTCCATTGATTGCGAATACTGGAGGTGAACGGATCTGACGTTACGAATAATATAAGTATATTAAATAGATCTTCATTTGTGAAATTTCGAGAATTTTTTCTAGTATTGTGCTCTATATAAAATCTGTAATCCTTGTTCCTTTTTTCCTGAGCCTCCTATGATAGTTCTCCAAGTGGCACCAAATGATATTTAATGACATCTTCTTCATGGTATAGGATTTGTGAACTGTTGCAGACATATTTCTCCATGGGTAGTTGGTTGTACTGATATATATTTTTGCATAATCTCCAAATTTTCTAGTCAATTTCGTCATTGCATGTAATTTCTTCTAGGATTATTTCAAATCTTAAAATAAGGCTTAAGACCACTCCTGTTATTTCAGAAGCTGTTTCTGGATCTGAAAAGAATCTTCTTGCGGTATTGCCATCATTTGTATTGCCTGACCCTTGTTTTGGCTGATCTATAATCAATCCAAATTTCCGATATTCATCTCGAACATGTTTCTTTTTTTAACTTCTGAAATTTTTGTTAGTTTTGTTGTTTCTTATTGATCCTGAAGAAAATCCAAATCATAATTGATTTTTAATATGTGTTCCATAAGTCGTATTCTTGCATGTAGTGGTGATAATACAAATTCATATGCATCGGTATTATCTAATGATTTTGTCGGGACTTGATATAATTGGGTTGATGTTGCTTGGCATATAATGCAGCTGGATGAAATCGCAATGAAATTCACGAAAATACAACTCACTCTTGCCACCTTCAATTGTGTGAAGAAAACTTGAAAAGTAAGGTTTACAACAGTCCTTAAAGAGTTCGGACTGTTGTAAAAGAGTTCGGTTTTACTTTCAACAATTGCAGCATAGCTTTCTGAAGAGGGTTGTCACGGACCCGAAATCATGATAAAAGCAGTGTGCAGCCACGAAAATCAATGTCACTTTGCCAGTTTGTTAAAAACTAGTCTTCTATTTAAATATAGAAGCAAGAGGTATTGAGCCGGTTAATCCCTGTACAATGTGTAAAAGCAACAGACCGAAATAAAACAAACAAGCTAAACAACGTTTAATTTTATTTTAACGTAACTAAGAACATCTTCCTGGTTTATGTTTCTAAAATACTCTTCGACCAGTTCTTTATAACGGAAGCTCTCCATATTTTTCTGAATATTTTTATTTGCGTCTGTTATGTTTTATTACTTGCAAATATACGTCGAATCCGTAATTGTATAGATTTTTAGATACATAATATTTACACATTGATCTTTAATTTCATAGCAGGTAGTACTTAAAGTGAACAAAACTGCACTTGTTACCAAGATCTTAATATCAGGTAAAACTAATTAGTATCTCGCCAATATGGGGTTGTTTTTTATCTTTAGTGGTTTAATGTTGCGATTATTGACACACTTATTAAATTGTGTGTCAGCTACTATTAGTGAAGCTGGTGATCCCATTTGATTTTTTTGTTCTGTCCGTATATCTTGTCCATTAATTTAAAATATCTAATCTCATTGATGCATAAAGTCCAAATTTCTATAAATAACTCTACTCTTATATGAGCGTGTTTTTCTAGCAGATGACATTTGTCTCTTATTGTTCTTATTAAACGTAGTTAATGATAATAAAATATGAAATTATCGTTAAAATTGTCAATTACTATCTTTTTTACCTATCTGTGGTATCGGCTAATGGTCGCATTGACTATACCTATATATGACTACGCTTTTTCAGGGACGCCTAGAAGCACGAAACGGGGGAAAAAACTAACGAGTGCTTTGAAATTCCTTTTATTTTCATTTTCAATTTAGTTGGCTGTTGTCTTTAATCGCTTGTTTCCTTTTGATGGTTGAAATAGCGCTGTTTAAAAAAAAAAGATTGTTGAAAACTGTAATAAAATAATCAAAATGTCAAAATTACTTTTCACATATTATTTTAACAACAATGTTAGTGTTCATGCTTCACAAATTTAAAAGAATGTCAGAAACAACAATATAAAAAACAAGAATTTCAACAATTCAAACGGGGACGAAGTGCACGTGTAAATGTAAGTGGCAAATACAAAAGTAAAAGTAAAATCGTAAATTGCTGCAATTAAAATTATACGTGTAAACGCGAACTAACCTGTAGTTTACACAAGACAATCTTACGAAGACAATAGCAACAATTTTTACTAATACACACACACGTCTCTCAATGCATTCGTTACTGTTTCTGAATTTTTGAAGACAGTAAATTCGAAAAATAAATTGACGTAGGCAGACTCACGACGAAAAAATGGGCCGAAGAGAATTTGTTTCGGTAAATAGAATCGGCTGTTGTGGTACGCTTGAAGCACTGCTGCTCCCCAGCCTGATTGACCACCTTTCATGTGCAGATCATCAGAATGGGTTCCGCAAGCAGCACAGCACAACTACTACTTTACACGCCATAATCTTACGTATGTACAATTCGCGGAATTTACCAGAACAAGCCAACGACAGGACAGCCCTCTTGGCTCTTGACCTTACTTAGGCCTTTGACACGGTCAATCATGCCACTCTGTTCGAGGACATTGCAGAAATCCGTTGGATCGCAAACTATTTATGTGGGTGGCAGTCATATATAGGATTTAGGGAGAGGAAGTTGAAGTCATGTAGAGTTAAAAATGGAGTTCCCCAGGATCTGGTGAATACTCCGGCACTTTCCAAAAATGATTAAATATCCGCCTTCAAATCATTAGCCCATCTGTTTATACTCTGTACTGTAACGTGGATCATGGTTCTCAAGTCACTAGCCGGCAGTAGTTGGGGAACCGACGAAAAGACCTTGTTGACCTCTTACAAAGCGATAGGTCGGTCAGTAGCGAACTATGAAGAATACGACGCAGTGGAGGACAATTCAGGTCCTTACCGTGCGCAGACACAATTTCTTGGAGTCGTAGTAGTATCTGCTTCGCAGTAGTCATCACAACCACCATCTCATGGACAGGATGCCTTCATCCAGTCCGATCAGGTACGATCTTCAGGATCTGGAGAGAGAGGTCCAGTGGCTCAAGATAGTCTTTAGATCATCAAAACTATCAGGCAGGCCTGAACGGCATTTACGCTGATGAAGTCGCAGTAGCAGTATCCAGCAATAGCGTGAATGTATTGCTAGAAGAAAATCGCACCGGAGATTTCGCCAGATGAGAAGTCACGTGGTTTTGGCTCAGCTGAGATCATCTGATTCTAACGTTCCGGACGTTTTCCCTGCCTGCCATCAGGAATTACATGACATGCTGCAACTATTCAATTGTCCGACCAATCCCTCTCAGCCGTCCCCGAGCTCTCTTTGGATGCATCCAGTTCAAATGGCGCGTTTCCTTCACCTGGATATCGAAGCAAATCGACAGGACTTCAAAATATATTGTTGTTACAACAACAACAATCAATAAATATTCACAATTGTCTTTCCAATTTTCCTGTGTAAACACAGAGTAAGGTTTTTACTATAGGCCTATATCAAGGAAGATGGAGCAAAGGACTTCATTTCAATAAGATATAGCAATGAATGGTTTTACATGTCGAATAGACGTCGTTAGTAGTTTAAGAGCATACAAATTGGTAAAAATTATCTTATGTTTGTGAAGTTGCTATGCCAACGAACTTTTGAAGTACAGAGAAACCCTTTTTTGACATAAGTTTGTTAACTTTTAATTTTTTTAGAAATTTTAAATTTTTTGTACTCTTATTTGTGTTTTAAGAAAAAATGTTTTGACTTATTTAGCAAATACTCAATTAATCTACCTATTTCCCAGAGAGGTTATGTTTCTTAAAGGGAAACAATTTTCTCATTCGGCATATTTCTCCCATTTAAATCCCAAACAGCTAAAAACCGCAAGTAATCATAAAGCAAAATCGTATAGTCCTTGCTCATTTACTTTGTTCCGTATGGTCAAACGGTTTCTTTATAAAGTTTTGGCTGAGATTAGGGTCGGACTCATGGACCGAAGGGGTTTAAAATAGCGACCTTTACGATTAAAAGTAGCGATAGTTGGAAAATTGTAGCATATGGGTACTCATAATTAACGCGTTTTTACCGGTAATATAAAAATGTGACGCACAAAATAGAAAGGGGCCTAAGGTTAAAAACCAGTTTTGTTCAGGAGAGCCATTTTGAAGATTAGGTCCCTTTCTATTTGCGCTTAGAATCGTCGACTTCACTTTCAAAAAACGCGCATATCTCTGGGAGGGAACACTTTTGGGGCATGGGTTTGGTCTCATTCGATGCTCAGATGTTGTCCACATTAAAAAAAAGTGAAAAGTAGATGAAAAGTTTTGTTCAGGAGATCCATTTTAAAGATTAGGTCCCTTTCTATTTGCGCTTAGAATCGTCGACTTCACTTTCATAAAACGCGCATATATGTATCTAGGAGGGAACACTTTTGGGGCATGGGATCGGTCTCATTCGATGCTCAGACGTTGTCCACATCAAAAAAAGAAAAAAAATTAAAATTGATTTTTTTTACCCTTAGGTCCTTTTTCTTTGCGCTGTCACATATGGATTTATTTTGATGTCACATATGGATTTAGTTTGATCAGTTCACGATAGTGTATATAATTTATGGGCTAATCGAAGTTAACGAGATTTAGTAATTTTTCTTTCAAAAGATTTTTTTTAAGGTTAACAATTAAATACTCCGTTAACTTCGGTCAGACTATAAATTATATACTTTACACTCCAGCTACGCTTGGGAAACTATCGTGGGCACTTGTCGTCCAGAAGCACAAGACTTATAATTTAAAAAGTCATGAAAATTATTTGGTTTAAAGCTTTTTTCGATGCGCTACACTTTTCTCTAATCATTGGCCCGCAAGCAATTTGGACTTTAAGTCGCCATTCAGACAGAGAATGACTCTGGCCTAAGAGTTTGAGCTTCGAGACACTTCGGTACTCCGCACAGTGGCGTTTTTCGTTTGCCAAAATTCTGTAACTTTTGAACCGACCAAAATATTTAAGTTATTTTTTAATGGATAGATATTTAGCTCAGATTGACTCAGTTTTAATTACATTGAAATTGATTGAGAACTTTTTAAGGAATTCTAGGTCAAAGTTAAACTTTTGATTTTTTTTTTATTTTTAGAGTGAAATATGGGTTTATTATTTTTTTTATTTATTAAAAAATTTAATATTTGGATTTTAATAATAATTAGAATTTTTTTTTGTAATAATGGAATTTTTTAATGTTACGCTCAAACAATTTTTTAGACTCAAAAAAAAATAATAAAATCAGCTAGAGATTTTGCTATTATTACAGAAAAATTTAACAAAAAATTCCTGTCAAATTTGCAAATTTGTTTACATTCAAAGAATATTTACACTTAAAAAAACGTTAATAATATTATCTAAAAATCTTGCTATTACTACAGAAAAATTTATAACTTTTTTTTGTACTTAAATAACAATGAAAGGCAATTATAATAATTATTCATTTGACTTAAATATTGATTGCAAATATTCAATATTTTGTTCTGTGCTATTACTGTTCTTTAGTAGTTTTTTGGCTTCTTCATCTAAATCCCGATGTTCAACTTTCCATTGATTGCGAATACTGGAGGTGAACGGATCTGACGTTGCGAATAATATAAGTATATTAAATAGATCTTCATTTGTGAAATTTCGAGAATTTTTTCTAGTATTGTGCTCTATATAAAATCTGTAATCCTTGTTCCTTTTTTCCTGAGCCTCCTATGATAGTTCTCCAAGTGGCACCAAATGATATTTAATGACATCATCTTCATGGTATAGGATTTGTGAACTGTTGCAGACATATTTCTCCATGGGTAGTTGGTTGTACTGATATATATTTTTGCATAATCTCCAAATTTTCTAGTCAATTTCGTCATTGCATGTAATTTCTTCTAGGATTATTTCAAATCTTAAAATAAGGCTTAAGACCACTCCTGTTATTTCAGAAGCTGTTTCTGGATCTGAAAAGAATCTTCTTGCGGCATTGCCATCATTTGTATTGCCTGACCCTTGTTTTGGCTGATCTATCATCAATCCAAATTTCCCATATTCATCTCGAACATGTTTCTTTTTTTAACTTCTTAAATTTTTGTTAGTTTTGTTGTTTCTTATTGATCCTGAAGAAAATCCAAATCATAATTGATTTTTAATATGTGTTCCATAAGTCGTATTCTTGCATGTAGTGGTGATAATACAAATTCATATGCATCGGTATTATCTAATGATTTTGTCGGGACTTGATATAATTGGGTTGATGTTGCTTGGCATATAATGCAGCTGGATGAAATCGCAATGAAATTCACGAAAATACAACTCACTCTTGCCACCTTCAATTGTGTGAAGAAAACTTGAAAAGTAAGGTTTACAACAGTCCTTAAAGAGTTCGGACTGTTGTAAAAGAGTTCGGTTTTACTTTCAACAATTGCACCATAGCTTTCTGAAGAGGGTTGTCACGGACCCGAAATCATGATAAAAGCAGTGTGCAGCCACGAAAATCAATGTCACTTTGCCAGTTTGTTAAATACTAGTCTTCTATTTAAATATAGAAGCAAGAGGTATTGAGCCGGTTAATCCCTGTACAATGTGTAAAAGCAACATACCGAAATAAAACAAACAAGCTAAACAACGTTTAATTTTATTTTAACGTAACTAAGAACATCTTCCTGGTTTTTGTTTCTAAAATACTCTTCGACCAGTTCTTTATAACGGAAGCTCTCCATATTTTTCTGAATATTTTTATTTGCGTCTGTTATGTTTTATTACTTGCGAATATACGTCGAATCCGTAATTGTATAGGTTTTTAGATACATAATATTTACACATTGATCTTTAATTTCATAGCAGGTAGTACTTAAAGTGAACAAAACTGCACTTGTTACCAAGATCTTAATATCAGGTAAAACTAATTAGTATCTCGCCAATATGGGTTGTTTTTTATCTTTAGTGGTTTAATGTTGCGATTATTGACACACTTATTAAATTGTGTGTCAGCTACTATTAGTGAAGCTTGTGATCCCATTTGATTTTTTTTTGTTCTGTCCGTATATCTTGTCCATTAATTTAAAATATCTAATCTCATTGATGCATAAAGTCCAAATTTCTATAAATAACTCTACTCTTATATGAGCGTATTTTTCTAGCAGATGCCATTTGTCTCTTATTGTTCTTATTAAACGTAGTTAATGATAATAAAATATGAAATTATTGTTAAAATTGTCAATTACTATCTTTTTTACCTATCTGTGGTATCGGCTAATGGTCGCATTGACTATACCTATATATCACTACGCTTTTTCAGGGACGCCAAGAAGCACGAAACGGGGGAAAAAACTAACGAGTGCTTCCTTTTATTTTCATTTTCAATTTAGTTGGCTGTTGTCTTTAATCGCTTGTTTCCTTTTGGTGGTTGAAATAGCGCTGTTTAAAAAAAAAAGATTGTTGAAAACTGTAATAAAATAATCAAAATGTCAACAAAATTTCTTTTCACTTATTATGTTGTGTTCATGCTTCACAAATTTAAAAGAATGTATGAAACAACAATATAAAAAACAAGAATTTCAGCAATTCAAACGGGGACGAAGTGCACGTGTAAATGTAAGTGGCAAATACAAAAGTAAAAGTAAAATCGTAAATTGCTGCAATTAAAATTATACGTGTAAACGCGGACTAACCTGTAGTTTACACAAGACAATCTTACGAAGACAATAGCAACAATGTTTTTACTAATACACACACACGTCTCTCAATGCATTCGTTACTGTCTCTGAATTTTTGAAGACAGTAAATTCGGAAAATAAATTGACGTAAGCAGACTCACGACGAAAAAAATGGGCCGAAGAGAGTTTGTTTCGGTAAATAGAATCGGCTGTAGTGGGACGCTTGAAGCACTGCTGCTCCCCAGCCTGATTGACCACCTTTCATGTGCAGATCATCAGAATGGGTTCCGCAAGCAGCACAGCACAACTACTACTTTACACGCCATAATCTTACGTATGTACAATTCGCGGTATTTACCAGAACAAGCCAACGACAGGACAGTCCTCGTGGCTCTTGACCTTACTTAGGCCTTTGACACGGTCAATCATGCCACTCTGTTCGAGGACATTGCAGAAAACCGTTGGATCGCAAACTATTTATGTGGGTGGCAGTCATATATAGGATTTAGGGAGAGGAAGTTGTAGAGTTAAACATGGAGTTCCCCAGGATCTGGTGATATCTCCGGCACTCTCTAAAAATGATTAAATATCCGCCTTCAAATCATTAGCCCCTCTGTTTATACTCTGTACTGTAACAAGGATCATGGTTCTCAAGTCACTAGCCGGCAGTAGTTGGGGAACCGACGAAAATACCTTGTTGAACTCTTACAAAGCGATAGGTCGGTCAGTAGCAAACTATGAAGAGTACGACGCAGTGGAGGACAATTCAGGTCCTTACCGTGCGCAGACACAATTTCTTGGAGTCGTAGTAGTATCTGCTTCGCAGTAGTCATCACAACCACCATCTCATGGACAGGATGCCTTCGTCCAGTCCGATCAGGTACGATCTTCAGGATCTGGAGAGAGAGGTCCAGTGGCTCAAGATAGTCTTTAGATCATCAAAACTATCAGGCAGGCCTGAACGGCATTTACGCTGATGAAGTCGCAGTAGCTGTATCCAGCAATAGCGTGAATGTATTGCTAGAAGAAAATCGCACCGGAGATTTCGCCAGATGAGAAGACACGTGGTTCTGGCTCAGCTGAGATCTTCTGATTCTAACGTTCCGGACGTTTTCCCTGCCTGCCATCAGGAACTACATGACATGCTGCAACTATTCAATTTTACCGACCAATCCCTCTCAGCCGTCCCCGAGCTCTCTTTGGACGCATCCAGTTCAAATGGCGCGTTTCCTTTACCTGGATATCGAAGCAAATCGACAGGACTTCAAAATATATTGTTGTTACAACAACAACAATCAATAAATATTCACAATTGTCTTTCCAATTTTCCTGTGTAAACACAGAGTAAGGTTTTTACTATAGGCCTATATCAAGGAAGATGGAGCAAAGGACTTCATTTCAATAAGATATAGCAATGAATTGTTTTACATGTCGAATAGACGTCGTTAGTAGTTTAAGAGCATACAAATTGGTAAAAATTATCTTATGTTTGTGAAGTTGCTATGCCAACGAACTTTTGAAGTACAGAGAAACCCTTTTTTGACATAAGTTTGTTAACTTTTAATTTTTTTAGAAATTTTAAATTTTTTGTACTCTTATTTGTGTTTTAAGAAAAAATGTTTTGACTTATTTAGCAAATACTCAATTAATCTACCTATTTCCCAGAGAGGTTATGTTTCTTAAAGGGAAACAATTTTCTCATTCGGCATATTTCTCCCATTTAAATCCCAAACAGCTAAAAACCGCAAGTAATCATAAAGCAAAATTGTATAGTCCTTGCTCATTTACTTTGTTCCGTATGGTCAAACGGTTTCTTTATAAAGTTTTGGCTGAGATTAGGGTCGGACTCATGGACCGAAGGGGTTTAAAATAGCGACCTTTACGATTAAAAGTAGCGATAGTCGGAAAATTGTAGCATATGGGTACTCATAATTAAGGCGTTTTTACCGGTAATATAAAAATGTGACGCACAAAATAGAAAGGGACCTAAGGTTAAAAACCAGTTTTGTTCAGGAGAGCCATTTTGAAGATTAGGTCCCTTTCTATTTGCGCTTAGAATCGTCGACTTCACTTTCATAAAACGCGCATATCTCTGGGAGGGAACACTTTTGGGGCATGGGTTTGGTCTCATTCGATGCTCAGATGTTGTCCACATTAAAAAAAAAGTGAAAAGTAGATGAAAAGTTTTGTTCAGGATAGCCATTTTAAAGATTAGGTCCCTTTCTATTTGCGCTTAGAATCGTCGACTTCACTTTCATAAAACGCGCATATATCTAGGAGGGAACACTTTTGGGGCATGGGATCGGTCTCATTCGATGCTCAGATGTTGTCCACATCAAAAAAAGAAAAAAAATTGAAATTGATTTTTTTTACCCTTAGGTCCTTTCTCTTTGCGCTGCCACATATGGATTTATTTTGATGTCACATATGGATTTAGTTTGATCAGTTCACGATAGTGTATATAATTTATGGGCTAATCGAAGTTAACGACATTTAGTAATTTTTCTTTCAAAAGATTTTTTTTAAGGTTAACAATTAAATAGTCCGTTAACTTCGGTCAGGCTATAAATTATATACTTTACACTCCAGCTACGCTTGGGAAACTATCGTGGGCACTTGTCGTCCAGAAGCACAAGACTTATAATTTAAAAAGTCATGAAAATTATTTGGTTTAAAGCTTTTTTCGATGCGCTACACTTTTCTCTAATCATTGGCCCGCAAGCAATTTGGACTTTAAGTTGCCATTCAGACAGAGAATGACTCTGGCCTAAGAGTTTGAGCTTCGAGACACTTCGGTACTCCGCACAGTGGCGTTTTTCGTTTGCCAAAATTCTGATATTTAGCTCAGATTGACTCAGTTTTAATTACATTGAAATTGATTGAGAACTTTTTAAGGAATTCTAGGTCAAAGTTAAACTTTTGATTTTTTTTTAATTTTTAGAGTGAAATATGGGTTTATTATTTTTTTATTTATTAAAAAATTTAATATTTGGATTTTAATAATAATTAAAATTTTTTTTGTAATAATGGAATTTTTTAATGTTACGCTCAAACAATTTTTTAGACTCAAAAAAAAAATATTAAAATCAGCTAGAGATTTTGCTATTATTACAGAAAAATTTAACAAATAATTCCTGTCAAATTTGCAAATTTGTTTACATTTAAAGAATATTTTATATATTTACTATATATTTAATTTATAACTTTTTTTTGTACTTAAATAACAATTAAAGGCAATTATAATAATTATTCATTTGACTTAAATATTGATTGCAAATATTCAATATTTTGTTCTGTGCTATTACTGTTCTTTAGTAGTGTTTGTTTGTAAAAAGTTTGAAAGTTATACTTGTGTTGTTTTCAATTTTTAAATTCACAAAATTAATTTTATTCTTTGTTTGTGTTTTGATAATGTTTAGTTTTAAAACTTATGTTTGTAATTATGTTTGTAATTATTCAATGTTGTTTTTATGTTTACACAATTTGTAATTTTTATGTTTTTTGTGATTTTAATGTTAAATGTTGTTAGCACAAAATTTTGACTAAACTATCACTGTCACGGGGTAACGAACTCACTCTTTCAATATCAAAACGGGAAAGAACTATGTGTTGTCGCTGACGACTTGATGCAAGCTTGGCGTTTGTTTTCTTGCAGTCAGTAGTCGGCAGAGCAACAACAAAACAATGACGAAAGAAGAAAAGAAAATTTGGCAAAAATTATTTATGTATATACTAACCGCTATATACATCGCTGCTTAATTCAAATAGCAATATACCAATGTTAGCAAATATAGCACAAATCTAAACATCCCGCCTCCCGTGAAACAGTGATTTAACAATATAAACTAATTTAGAATGGACTTCTAATAAGTCCTGCTAGGATGTATCCCAGGGTTGAGTTGAATGCCTTCACTTCGCCAACTCCGGTTGAAATGGATCCATCAAGCACGATACAGGAATGCGTATCTGCGGCTAACTCGATGTCGATTGGTGTGTTGCTTCTTAAAACTGGTGAATTTCTGACCTCGGTATTGGAAACGTCGAAAAGTTGATCCTGCTATTTTGGATACTGCTGCTGACTGGCTAACGATGGCTCGTAATGACTTCCATGTTTCATAGTCGTCACAAGTCACACGGATCGTTGCCGTGGGCACAAAGGTTGTAGTCCACTTAAAACATGGCGTCTCAATGATGGCAATTTGGGGCCTTTCATTTAACTGTGGGGCACCGTGAAGCTACAAGTGGTGACGTCGATCACACCGGCGACAGCCGATTAAACTTGGACAATCGGGGGCCAGATGACTTCGAGCGAGACAATTCCTACAATAGCCTCGTCTTTCTACCGTTTCATAGCGTCTGTGCGGGGATAGTTGCAGAAATCTTCGGCAGGTTTTCAAAGGGTGGTCCTCTTGACATAGACCACACGAGTACTGCCAGTCAGCAGGTCTATGTTGGCGTTGATGTTGTTGGACGGGTGATCGATGACGATGTGTTGGCGATCGATGGCGACGTTCTGATGATCGGACTCTGCGCTCATCCAAATAGTCCGGACGTGGTAAGTGGCCAGCCATATCTAGGGAAATATAAGAAAGCGTATGAGAAGATGGGTTTGGTAGAGTGTTATCGTTATGAGGCAAGTTAGTTAGGAAATAATTTAACAATTTTTGTTATTGGTCGGCTAATTGTGCCGTTTGAGGTATGCAGATCGACCACGCGTACCTTTTGATCAGGTCCAAAATAGGTTTTTATTACTCGGCCCATTTTCCACTCATGAGGAATAAGTTTTTCGTCCTTGACGACGACTAAATCGTTGACGTTAACATTATCTGTCTGGTATTTCCACTTATATCGACGATGAAGTTCGTTCAAGTACTCAGATTTCCATCTATGGCAGAAATGCTGAGAAATAATCTTCAATCGCTTCCACCGGTTGGCGAGGGAAATATTTTCGTCCGTCCAGTCGGGTTCAGCTGGCGCCATCATGGGAGCTCCGATAATGAAGTGGCCCGGAGTCAGAGGGGATAGATCGTTAGGGTCGTCGCTAGCCGGACTCAAGGGTCTCGAGTTTAAGCAGGACTCTGTACGAGCTAAGATCGTCGAAAGTTCCTCAAATGTGAAATTCATATGTGGAATAAATTTTCGCAAATGTGTCTTAAAAGATTTCACACCCACCTCCCAAAGCCCGCCCATATGCGGAGCTCCAGGAGGTATGAAGCTCCACCCGAGATTTTGGGCAATGTGCTGGTGCTGGGCGTCTCTTTGAATATTCTTCATAAAAGAAATTCGATCTTTACGTATCATTTCAGCAGCTCCTACGAAGTTTGTGCCATTATCAGAATATATTCGGGATGGACAACCACGTCGTCCAATAAAACGCGAGAGGGCGGCTAAGAATGACTGGGTCGACAAGTCGCTAGTAACTAGCCAAAGACACACACGTATCCCTCGGTGATGAGACATGCACGCCCTGTGTAATTTTTGATCGGAAATGGTCCCGCAAAATCAACTCCCGTGTTGTAAAAGGGTCTTGACAACATTGTTCTCTCAGGTGGCAATGACGACATAATCTGAGTCTGCGTCTTCTGCTTGTAGAGTAAACAAGTTTTACAATGATGGATGACTTTCTTTACGAGGGGTTTGAGTCTAAATATCCAAAACTCGGATCTTAATATTCGAACCATTAGCTGGTTTCCACCGTGAATTGAGACTTTGTGACAGAACTCCGCCAACAACCATGTCAACTTTGCATCATAAGGCAAAATAACTGGGTGGCGTTCATCATATGTAAGGGCAGGTGACTGAACAAGCCGGCCATTTGCTCTGATAACACCTTTTGAATCGAGAAAAGGGTTCAGAGTCAAAAGATTGCTGCTTGGCGAAATACGCACTTTTTGCGTCAGAGCCTGATGGTCAGGGACAAAATAGTGTTTCTGAGTCAACATTATCAGCCGGAATTTCATGTCTCGGACTTCTTCTGCTGTTATTTCCTCAGAGGAAATTCGTAGATGAGAACGATTTCTGCCTGTGTTTCTCCAGAATCTAAGCGCATAAGATAAAACCCTATAAGCGCGAGATAAAGACGAAAATCTATTCAAGGGGTCCTCGACTGTAGTTGTTGTGAATACTCGGAGTGGTTTGGATTCAAGGTCCGTGTCTGCGATTGTCTTGTTTAATGGCCATTGATTCGTTGATAACCTTAGCCACGGAGGCCCATGCCACCACAATTCATGGGATTGTAGCTCATTAGAAGTGCAACCTCGGCTTGCGACGTCTGCCGGATTATCTTTGGAATCCACATGTTGCCAGTTAGCCTCACCCACGCAGTCAAGTATTTCCGAGATTCTATTGCCAACAAATGTACTCCAGGCACAGGGTGGTTTCTTCAGCCAAGCCAAAACTATGGTTGAATCAGTCCAGAATTGTGTAGAAAACTGTTTGAGCTAAAGATTCGGAATTATGGCGGCTGACAGGTTAGCCAAAAGGACAGCTCCACAAAGCTCGAGTCGTGGTAGAGAGATCTTCTTTATAGGAGCAACACGGGTTTTCGCTGCTAAGAGAAAGGTATGGATTTGAGAAGGGCCATTTTCAACCCTTGCGTAAATCGCTGCGGCATACGCGCTCTCCGAGGCGTCACAGAACCCGTGAATCTCGATTCGACTTTCTGGTTCAAAACATATCCATCGAGGAATCGCAATAGTGTCGATTCCCGGGCAGTTGTCAACAAATTTCTGCCAATTCATTTGTGTCACTGTCTTTAAAATATCATCCCATTGGATCTTGTCTAACCAGACTTGCTGCATGATGAGCTTTCCAATTACAATGACCGGAGCCAACCATCCACAGGGGTCGAAGAATTTTGCAATAGTTGAAAGCACTTCTCGTTTTGTACTAGCACATGTTTTTTCGATCTGAGGCGCAGTAAAAGTAAATGAGTCGGTAGAGACATTCCATCGTATACCCAAGGTTTTAGTTGAAGAATCCTCTGATAAATTTAACCAATCTACTGGTAGAAGGGCATCTGATGGTAGTCCCTGTAGCATACGAGGGTCGTTCGACGTCCATTTTCGGAGCTCAAATCCTGCTGAGTCTAAGGCCTCTACTAATTGTCTTCGAGATATGACCGCCTCTTCTAGAGTGTGTCCACCAGCTAATACGTCATCGACATATAAATAGTGTCGAATGACCTTAGCTGCGTGAGGCAAAGAGTCTTTCACGTCTTCCGCAAGTTGAAGAAGTGTCCTTAAGGCGAGAAATGGCGCACAGTTTACGCCAAATGTTACGGTTAATAGCTCAAAATCTTCTACTGGATCATTTGGAGATTTCCGAAAAAGAATCCGTTGAAATTTTGTCTGAGATGGTTCAAGGAAGATTTGTCGGTACATTTTTGTAACGTCCGCGTTAAAGACATACTTGAAAAACCTCCACTTCAAAACTTGTAAAACTAAATCTTGTTGGAGAATTGGTCCAGGGTGCAATATGTCGTTAAGACTTTTCTTATTTGACGAGGGACTAGAAGCGTTAAAAACAACTCGGAGCTTGGTTGTTACTCTGTCTGGCTTAACAACAGCATGATGTGGTAAGTAGTAATGGGGTGTCTTCTCAATTTCCGAGTGAGAGATTTTCCGCATGTGGCCTAGATCAAGATACTCCAAAATGGCGTTGTCATATTGCTCCTTTAATTCCGGGGTTTTCTGAAGTCTTTTTTCCATCCGGTAAAACTGGGCTAATGCAATATTCCTGCATGCGCATAGTTCCTCACAAGTATTAAATGGCAGTGTCACGATGAATCTTCCCACGCTATTTCGTCGGGTAGTATTTTTATAATTTTCTTCGCAGAACTTGTCATCTTCTGATCTCAAAATCTTTTTTGGGGTCTCCTCCACCTCCCAAAAACGTGTAACTATTTTTTCAAGAGCAATTGTGCTACAGAGAGAAATCTGAGTCTTCTGTTGTCTTTCCTGATAAAGTGGTCCTCCGATGACCCAGCCGAAAACCGTTTTTTGTGCGAGGAGAGATCCGATTGTTTCCATGGGAACAACCATTGTGTAGATCAGAGGTCCTACATCCATACCAATAATGATATCAATGGGTCGGCTTGTGTAAAATCTGGGATCTGCCAGCTCGAGTTCGGCAGCATCCCTAATTTGGCTGGGGTCCAGATTCCGAGGTGGGAGATTCGAAGGAAGGGCCCTCAAGACCGGCGCCCAAACTTCCAGCTCGAAAAGAGGATCCACTCTTGAGCATAATTGGAAAAGGCAAGCCTTAGTCGAGGTTTCCGCCACAGTTTGACTGAGCCCTGTTACATGTACTAAGTTTTGTCTTGTGGGGAGCCTCAATCGATTCTTGATCTTTTCGGAGATGAAAGTAGATTGTGATCCAGGATCAATGATAGCGCGAGCGTCGTATCTCTGCCCTCGTGCCTCAATTTGCACAATGGCTGTGAATAACAAGGTTTCTCGTGAACATTGTTGACTAGGTGGCCTATCTTGGAGAGTCAAAGTGGTGATTGGCGAAGATTCTAGGTTCGATGTGGACTGTAGAAAAGTAGTTAGAGCCGCAGCACTTGTACTAGGTTGTGCTTCGTCTCTAGTTGCAGATTGGGTATCTTTACCCTTGTGGAGCAAAGTGTTGTGTCTTTGGCTACACTCCCTACAACTATATCGGCTTTTGCAGTCTTTGACTCCATAATCCACAGAGAGACAGTTGTAACATAAGTGAGATACTTTCACAACATGGATGCGATCATTGATACTTTTCTCCAGAAATTTAGGACAAACTCGCAAGAAATGATTGTCCCTACAAAGAGGACAACTTTGTCCATTAATATTACGTGAGCCTTTTTTACCATCATTTCCGGTTTTGAAACCGTGGATCTTCGGCCCCGTATTCTGATGGACGTTGGTCTGAAACGAATTGGTGCGTTTCTTATTATGTATGTAATGTAATGTATTCTCAAATTCCTCCAGAAAAGTTCGTGGTAGTTTAGCCGAACAGAGGTAGGTCAAAATTGGATCCCATCCATCGGTATCGATCTTCAAAGTGTTCAGAGTCTGGATACAACTATTTAAGGTGCGTTGAAGCTTCTGAATAGAGGACCCTGAGTCAACAGAAGCATTCGGTAAGGTGAAGAGAATTTTCAGGTGCTCGTTAACCTGCATTCTCTTATTTTCGTAGCGATCGACTAAGATTTTCCATGCAATTTCAAATCCGTCATGGGTCAAAGGAACATGGCCTATTATCTCACGGGCTTCTCCCGCTGTCTTCTGCGTAAGATGAAATAATTTCTCGACTTTGTTCAGGCGAGTATTTTCTCCATACAAAATTGAAAAAAAGTCTCGAAACGTCGGCCATTTGCTGTACCCTCCTGAGAATACATCCGTGTCGCATGGCGGTAACCTAGAGATTGGTGTACGTTCGGTTTCTCCAGCAGATTTCATGGTTCTTGACGCCAACTCCAGTTGTTCCTGAGCCTTGCGATCAGATATTGCTTGAATATCCCCATTGATTGAACTTAAACAACGCTTATAAACCGATAGGGCCTCCTGATAACGTGTCCGAAGCTTACCCTTATCGATAGGCTTTTCCTCCCCCTCTGATATCCTATCTCGGCACCCCTGATAGGATTTCTTAATCTGATCCCAAAGTGAATCGAGCTCCACCCTAAGAACCTCCAAACCATGGATAGTATCCTCTGAACTCGTCACCGAGTGGATGCTCTCAAAGTCATTTAAATCGTTGACACAATTCACAAATTTCTCAGTTAGCTCCCTGTCCATCTTTAAATTGGTAAATTTTTAAGCCAATTATGAGAGAAGGGTCAAAAGAAGATGCTCAAGAATGAATCAAATGGTCAGCAACAAAATTTTGCAAAAAGAAATTGACGACAACAATATTTTTTTTAATTAACAGCACAGTCCAAATTAAGGGTCAGCAGCATATTTTTCAGTAGATTTTTGTAAACGAATATTCTAGGCAAAGCGATTTTCCTGTTTTGGTCACGAAAATATCCAAAACGACCAAAAAAAATTCGATAAAAAATTAATGGCCCAAAATTCGTGGCCCTTGTGACACGATAAATGACGGATAGTTATGTCTGCATTAATTCTCAGAATGGCGGAGAATTATT
Organism: Hydrotaea diabolus; assembly: GCA_963513945.1. Lineage (NCBI taxonomy): Eukaryota > Metazoa > Arthropoda > Insecta > Diptera > Muscidae > Hydrotaea > Hydrotaea diabolus. The sequence goes on along the minus strand of OY740717.1, from coordinate 93,047,474 downwards.
TCACAAAAATACCGCGAAAATTGGAAGAGTCTGCAGCGTAAAAATTGCGGGAAACGATGACGGAAGCTCGATGAAGTGATCAAAAAACGGCACAATGGTGTCAAAAAATTGAGTGTCAAATAATTGCTGGTAATATCTCTATTCTAATCAGTATCCCACGTAACGACAAAAAAAGCATTACAGGGTCAGGCAGTAATATGCATGCGAGATGTTGCTTGCGATATATCAAAAGCACGTCGCACCCTTTATCTCCTTGCTTGTTTTTTCGTGATTTGGTTTGGTTGTACTTACTGCTTGATCCCGTCACTGGTATATTTGTGTGTGAGTACCTGTGTTGGCGTCGGCAGGAGAGAAATAGAGAGAATGCCCTTATGTACTGGCGCTGCTTTGAATTTTTTTTGATGATTCTGCTGCTGATGTTGATGGTTCTGCTGCTGATGTTGATGATTCTGCTGTTGATGATCGGCGTCCTTCTTTCTGGACCGTTATAACGGTTCCAATTTCGCAAAGCGATAAGAAAATTGGTTTAAATGTTCAATTTAGTTAAATTTTGTGTTGTTGTGTTTCTTTGAAAAACTTGGTGTCGTAACTGTTTTTTATTCAAATGAAATTTGTTGTGCAAAATTTTAGACGTATAATTTTTGTTTTGTGTAGTTACTCTGTTTTACACTTTAGCTACATATTTCTGTATTAAGCTCTTTTATTTTGTGCAATATAGGCTAAGTAGCAAACTTTTGTTAATATATTTTTCCCCTTTTTTTGTTTAATTTTGCGTTTTTATGTGTGTCGTTACACCTTTTTTTGGGTTAGGTGTATGTAATTAAATTTTATTTTTTTTATTTTAGGTTAAGTAGTAAAGTGTACTTTATTTGTATCGTGATTTTATAGATTTGTATTTTTTGTTTTGTGTAGTTACATCTTTTTGCAATTTAGCTAGGGTAAGTATTTTTTTTTTTTTTGATTTTGTGCAATATAGGTTAAGTAGCAAAATTTTAAATTTTGTTTAATTTTGGAATTTTCGCTCTGAGTTGTTTTTGTTTTTTAAAAGTGATACCACTTAACCATTTCTCAGAACCTTTAATCACAACACTTCACTTAATTTCGATTTTATTTAAATATTTTTTTTTGAAAGTTCACTTAATTCGTTTTACACTTTCACTGGTTATTTTTCTCTTAGATGTTCATATCTATAAACGCACAAAATAAGGGTGGGTTTTGGTTTTTTAATAATTTAAAAAAACGACACTAATTCGGTTCGAAATGGACCAAATGTTTGTTTGTAACCGTTTTTAATGAAAGTTATACTTGTGTTGTTTTCAATGTTTAAATTCACAAAATTAATTTTATTCTTTGTTTGTGTTTTGATAATGTTTAGTTTTAAAACTTATGTTTGTAATTATTTGTTTGTAAATTCAATGTTGTTTTTATGTTTAATGTTGTTTTTATGTTTATGTTAAATGTTGTTAGCACAAAATTTTGACTAAACTATCACTGTGACGGGGTAACGAACTCACTCTTTCAATATCAAAACGGGAAAGAACTATGTGTTGTCGCCGACGACTTGATGCAAGCTTGGCGTTTGTTTTCTTGCAGTCAGTAGTCGGCAGAGCAACAACAAAACAATGACGAAAGAAGAAAAGAAAAATTGGCAAAAGTTATGTATGTATATACTAACCGCTATATACATCGCTGCTTAATTCAAATAGCAATATACCAACGTTAGCAAATATAGCACAAATCTAAACAAGTAGTTTTTTGGCTTCTTCATCTAAATCCCGATGTTCAACTTTCCATTGATTGCGAATACTGGAGGTGAACGGATCTGACGTTGCGAATAATATAAGTATATTAAATAGATCTTCATTTGTGAAATTTCGAGAATTTTTTCTAGTATTGTGCTCTATATAAAATCTGTAATCCTTGTTCCTTTTTTCCTGAGCCTCCTATGATAGTTCTCCAAGTGGCACCAAATGATATTTAATGACATCTTCTTCATGGTATAGGATTTGTAAACTGTTGCAGACATATTTCTCCATGGGTAGTTGGTTGTTCTGATATATATTTTTGCATAATCTCCAAATTTTCTAGTCAATTTCGTCATTGCATGTAATTTCTTCTAGGATTATTTCAAATCTTAAAATAAGGCTTAAGACCACTCCTGTTATTTCAGAAGCTGTTTCTGGATCTGAAAAGAATCTTCTTGCGGCATTGCCATCATTTGTATTGCCTGACCCTTGTTTTGGCTGATCTATAATCAATCCAAATTTCCCATATTCATCTCGAACATGTTTCTTTTTTTAACTTCTTAAATTTTTGTTAGTTTTGTTGTTTCTTATTGATCCTGAAAAAAATCCAAATCATAATTGATTTTTAATATGTGTTCCATAAGTCGTATTCTTGCATGTAGTGGTGATAATACAAATTCATATGCATCGGTATTATCTAATGATTTTGTCGGGACTTGATATAATTGGGTTGATGTTGCTTGGCATATAATGCAGCTGGATGAAATCGCAATGAAATTCACGAAAATACAACTCACTCTTGCCACCTTCAATTGTGTGAAGAAAACTTGAAAAGTAAGGTTTACAACAGTCCTTAAAGAGTTCGGACTGTTGTAAAAGAGTTCGGTTTTACTTTCAACAATTGCACCATAGCTTTCTGAAGAGGGTTGTCACGGACCCGAAATCATGATAAAAGCAGTGTGCAGCCACGAAAATCAATGTCACTTTGCCAGTTTGTTAAAAACTAGTCTTCTATTTAAATATAGAAGCAAGAGGTATTGAGCCGGTTAATCCCTGTACAATGTGTAAAAGCAACATACCGAAATAAAACAAACAAGCTAAACAACGTTTAATTTTATTTTAACGTAACTAAGAACATCTTCCTGGTTTTTGTTTCTAAAATACTCTTCGACCAGTTCTTTATAACGGAAGCTCTCCATATTTTTCTGAATATTTTTATTTGCGTCTGTTATGTTTTATTACTTGCGAATATACGTCGAATCCGTAATTGTATAGGTTTTTAGATACATAATATTTACACATTGATCTTTAATTTCATAGCAGGTAGTACTTAAAGTGAACAAAACTGCACTTGTTACCAAGATCTTAATATCAGGTAAAACTAATTAGTATCTCGCCAATATGGGGTTGTTTTTTATCTTTAGTGGTTTAATGTTGCGATTATTGACACACTTATTAAATTGTTTGTCAGCTACTATTAGTGAAGCTGGTGATCCCATTTGATTTTTTGTTCTGTCCGTATATCTTGTCCATTAATTTAAAATATCTAATCTCATTGATGCATAAAGTCCAAATTTCTATAAATAACTCTACTCTTATATGAGCGTATTTTTCTAGCAGATGCCATTTGTCTCTTATTGTTCTTATTAAACGTAGTTAATGATAATAAAATATGAAATTATTGTTAAAATGGTCAATTACTATCTTTTTTACCTATCTGTGGTATCGGCTAATGGTCGCATTGACTATACCTATATATCACTACGCTTTTTCAGGGAGCCAAGAAGCACGAAACGGGGGAAAAAACTAACGAGTGCTTTGCAACTCCTTTTGTTTTCATTTTCAATTTAGTTGGCTGTTGTCTTTAATCGCTTGTTTCCTTTTGATGGTTGAAATAGCGCTGTTTAAAAAAAAGATTGTTGAAAACTGTAATAAAATAATCAAAATGTCAACAAAATTTCTTTTCACTTATTATTTTGTGTTCATGCTTCACAAATTTAAAAGAATGTATGAAACAACAATATAAAAAACAAGAATTTCAGCAATTCAAACGGGGACGAAGTGCACGTGTAAATGTAAGTGGCAAATACAAAAGTAAAAGTAAAATCGTAAATTGCTGCAATTAAAATTATACGTGTAAACGCGAACTAACCTGTAGTTTACACAAGACAATCTTACGAAGACAATAGCAACAATGTTTTTACTAATACACACACACGTCTCTCAATGCATTCGTTACTGTCTCTGAATTTTTGAAGACAGTAAATTCGGAAAATAAATTGACGTAAGCAGACTCACGACGAAAAAATGGGCCGAAGAAAGTTTGTTTCGGTAAATAGAATCGGCTGTAGTGGGACGCTTGAAGCACTGCTGCTCCCCAGCCTGATTGACCACCTTTCATGTGCAGATCATCAGAATGGGTTCCGCAAGCAGCACAGCACAACTACTACTTTACACGCCATAATCTTACGTATGTACAATTCGCGGAATTTACCAGAACAAGCCAACGACAGGACAGTCCTCGTGGCTCTTGACCTTACTTAGGCCTTTGAGACGGTCAATCATGCCACTCTGTTCGAGGACATTGCAGAAAACCGTTGGATCGCAAACTATTTATGTGGGTGGCAGTCATATATAGGATTTAGGGAGAGGAAGTTGTAGAGTTAAACATGGAGTTCCCCAGGATCTGGTGATATCTCCGGCACTCTCTAAAAATGATTAAATATCCGCCTTCAAATCATTAGCCCCTCTGTTTATACTCTGTACTGTAACGAGGATCATGGTTCTCAAGTCACTAGCCGGCAGTAGTTGAAGAGTACGACGCAGTGGAGGACAATTCAGGTCCTTACCGTGCGCAGACACAATTTCTTGGAGTCGTAGTAGTATCTGCTTCGCAGTAGTCATCACAACCACCATCTCATGGACAGGATGCCTTCGTCCAGTCCGATCAGGTACGATCTTCAGGATCTGGAGAGAGAGGTCCAGTGGCTCAAGATAGTCTTTAGATCATCAAAACTATCAGGCAGGCCTGAACGGCATTTACGCTGATGAAGTCGCAGTAGCAGTATCCAGCAATAGCGTGAATGTATTGCTAGAAGAAAATCGCACCGGAGATTTCGCCAGATGAGAAGACACGTGGTTCTGGCTCAGCTGAGATCTTCTGATTCTAACGTTCCGGACGTTTTCCCTGCCTGCCATCAGGAACTACATGACATGCTGCAACTATTCAATTGTCTGACCAATCCCTCTCAGCCGTCCCCGTGCTCTCTCTTTGGACGCATCCAGTTCAAATGGCGCTTTTCCTTTACCTGGATATCGAAGCAAATCGACAGGACTTCAAAATATATTGTTGTTACAACAACAACAATCAATAAATATTCACAATTGTCTTTCCAATTTTCCTGTGTAAACACAGAGTAAGGTTTTTACTATAGGCCTATATCAAGGAAGATGGAGCAAAGGACTTCATTTCAATAAGATATAGCAATGAATTGTTTTACATGTCGAATAGACGTCGTTAGTAGTTTAAGAGCATACAAATTGGTAAAAATTATCTTATGTTTGTGAAGTTGCTATGCCAACGAACTTTTGAAGTACAGTGAAACCCTTTTTTGACATAAGTTTGTTAACTTTTAATTTTTTTAGAAATTTTAAATTGTTTGTACTCTTATTTGTGTTTTTAGAAAAAATGTTTTGACTTATTTAGCAAATACTCAATTAATCTACCTATTTCCCAGAGAGGTTATGTTTCTTAAAGGGAAACAATTTTCTCATTCGGCAAATTTCTCCCATTAAAATCCCAAACAGCTAAAAACCGCAAGTAATCATAAAGCAAAATCTTATAGTCCTTGATCATTTACTTTGTTCCGTATGGTCAAACGGTTTCTTTATAAAGTTTGCGCTTAGAATCGTCGACTTCACTTTCATAAAACGCGCATATCTCTGGGAGGGAACACTTTTGGGGCATGGGGTTTGGTCTCATTCGATGCTCAGATGTTGTCCACATTAAAAAAAAAGTGAAAAGTAGATGAAAAGTTTTGTTCAGGAGAGCCATTTTAAAGATTAGGTCCCTTTCTATTTGCGCTTAGAATCGTCGACTTCACTTTCATAAAACGCGCATATATCTGGGAGGGAACACTTTTGGGGCATGGGATCGGTCTCATTCGATGCTCAGATGTTGTCCACATCAAAAAAAGAAAAAAAATTAAAATTGATTTTTTTTACCCTTAGGTCCTTTCTCTTTGCGCTGTCACATATGGATTTATTTTGATGACTTGGCTGAATTGCGGTCGGAATCATAGACCCAGTGGCTCACAAAACCGGACACTTCAGTTCTCGTTAGAGTGTATATAATTTATGGCCTGATCGAATTAACGACATTTAGTAATTTCTATTTCAAACGTTTTTTTTAAGTTCGTCAAGTAAAAACGCAGTTAACTTCGGTCAGGCTATAAATTATATACTTTACACTCCAGCTACGCTTGGGAAACTATCGTGGGCACTTGTCGTGCAGAAGGACAAGACTTATAATTTGAAAAGTCATGAAAATTATTTGGTTTAAAGTTTTTTTGATGCGCTACACTTTTCTCTAATCATTGGCCCGCAAGCAATTTGGACTTTAAGTCGCCTAAGAGTTTGAGCTTCGAGACACTTCGGTACTCCGCACAGTGGCTGAAAATCGTTTTTCGTTGGCCAAAATTCTGTAACTTTTGAACCGATCAAAATATTTAAGTTATTTTTTTTAATGGATAGATATTTAGTTCAGCTTGTCTCAGTTTTAATTACATTAAAATTGATTGAGAATGTTTTAAGGAATTCTAGGTCCAAGTTAAACTTTTGATTTTTTTTTAACTTTTAGAGTGAAATATGGGTTTATTATTTTTTTATTTATTAAAAAATTTAACATTTGGATTTTAATAATAATTAAATTTTTTTTTGTAATAATGGAATTTTTTAATGTTAAACTCAAAAAAATTTTAGACTCAAAAAAAGTAGTAAAATCAGCTGGAGATTTTGCTATTATTACAGTAAATTATAATTTTTTTCCTGTCAAATTTGTTTACATTCAAAAAATATTTACGCTTAAAAAAAAAGTTAATAATATTATCTAAAAATCTTGCTATTACTACAGAAAAATTTATAATTTTTTGCTGTCAAATTTGATAATTTTAAAAAACATTTTTAAAATAAAAACTGCAATAGATTTTAATAGCATTTGTAACAATGGTAGTTTCTGTTTATTATTATTTTTTACTAATACTATGTTTTTCGTAATTAAATAACAATGAAAGGCAATTATAATTATTATTCACTTGAATCAAATATTGATTGCAAATATTCAATATTTTGCTCTGTGCTATTTCTGTTCTTTAGTAGTTTTTTGGCTTCTTCATCTAAATCCCGATGTTCCACTTTCCATTGATTGCGAATACTAGAGATGAACGGATCTGAAGTTGCGAATAATATAAGGATATTAAATAGAACTTCATTTGTGGAATTTCGAGAAATTTTTCTAGTATTGTGCTCTATATAAAATCTGTAATCCTTGTTCCTTTTTTCCTGAGCCTCCTGTGGTAGTTCTCCAAGTGGCACCAAATGATATTTAATGACATCTTCTCTATGGTAAAGGATTTTGTGAACTGTTGCAGACATATTTCTTCATGGGTAGTTGGTTGTACTGATATATATTTTTGCATAATCTCCAAATTTTCTAGTCAATTTCGTCATTGCATGTAATTTCTTCTAGGATTATTTTAAATCTTAAAATAAGGCTTAAGTCCACTCCTGTTATTTCAGATGCTGTTTCTTGATCTGAAAAGATTCTTCTTGCGGTATTGCCATAATTTGTATTGCCTGACCCTTGTTTTGGCTGATCTATAACACAGGGCAACAGTGATTCTGCGGTGCGGTGTTTGTAAGGAAATTTTGGTGGATATGTTGATGAAGATCTAAGGCTATAATTTACTTTTTTTAAATTGACTCTGGTTCTCGAGATAAACCGTTATTTTAAAAATGAAGGAGGTTTGACCACATATTTTAGCATAACTAAGGAATAGTTTGTCCGATTTGGTGAAGTAAAAAATTAAAAATCCGCAGCTAAATTACCTTCAGGTTACACCTACAATGTTTTTTGATATAGTCAATAGTTTCGAAAATATTGAGAAACTTTTTCAAAAAAAAATTTTTTTTCATGCAAAATTGAAAACTTTTTTCAATTTGTGAAATGCATATAAAATCAAAAAAGTCACAAATGCCTATTTTTGATCTTTAATTATAAACATAGATATGTTACAAATAAAAGTAGCCATATTTCAATAAAATCGATTAACAAGTTTTGGATTAATTCACAATTTAGTGATGGTATCTCATTGTGATAAATTTTTTAAATGAACATTAATAACAGAAATATTCCATAGCTATAAAAAACACGACACATAATTATAACAATTTAAGTAGGCCGAAAAGACGATATGTGACAGACAAGTGAATAAATACGTACATATGTCAAAAAAAAATCTAAGACCTCGTTAATCGTTGTGTTGAAAGTGAAAAGGTGAGACTTATCCACAATAAAATTAAAAAAATATTAAGAAATAATAAAGTTTCTCAATTTATAAGGCATTGCTTATGATGAACTCTTCACGTAAATCTTGTGCTAATAACCCTGACCATTTCTGCTACATATGTGGTAAATATTGTGCAGAAAAGCAACTAAATAATATTAATGCTTTTGTAAAACAAGCTTATAAGGCTTATTTTGGACAACAACTTGGACAACAAGACAAATGTTGGGTCCCACATAAAGTTTGTAAAACTTGTGTCGAGTCTCTTCGATATTGGAGCAAAGGAGAACGCAAAGGGCTTCCGTTTGGAATACCGATGACGTGGGCAGAGCCAAGAAGCCACCTTGATGATTGTTACTTTTGCGCTGTAAATGTAAAAGGCATGAACCGATATAAAAAGCGGTCTTGGTTGTACCCAAACGTTCAATCCGTTAAGCCACCAACGCTGCATAGTGAAAATTTACCAATACCGGTATTTACTTCATTATCTTCCAAATATTCTAATGATGTTGAAATGTTAGATAGTCACTATCTAACAGCTAATATGAGTATAAAAGTGCATTATCTGCACAGTCATTTGGATAAATTTCCTGACAACCTCGGCGATTATAGTGAAGAACAAGGGGAACGATTCCACCAGGACATCAAGATCATGGAGGAAAGATACCAAGGACGGTGGGATAGCCATATGATGGCAGACTACTGTTGGAACCTACAACGGGACTGTCCCAACAAAAAGTACCAAAGAAAATCCCATACAAAACGGTTTTCTTAACTCGTGTTTCTTATAATTATGGAATATTTCTGTTATTAATGTTCATTTAAAAAATTTATCACAATGAGATACCATCACTAAATTGTGAATTAATCCAAAACTTGTTAATCGATTTTATTGAAATATGGCTACTTTTATTTGTAACATATCTATGTTTATAATTAAAGATCAAAAATTGGCATTTGTGACTTTTTTGATTTTATATGCATTTAACAAATAGAAAAAAGTTTTCAATTTTCCATGAAAAAAATTTTTTTTTGGAAGAAGTTTTTGAATATTTTCGAAATTATTGACTTTATCAAAAAACATTGTAGGGGTAACTTGAATGTAATTTAGTTGCGGATTTTTAAAATTTTTTCTTAACCAAATCGGAAAAACTGTTCCTGAGTTATGCTAAAATATATGGTGAAACCTCCTTCATTTTTAAAACAGCGGTTTATCTCGAGAACCAGAGTCAATTCAAAAAAAGTGAATTATAGGATAAGAATATCACTATCTTATACAACTAAATTGACTCCAAAAAGTTGAACCGCAGAAAATAATCGAAATTTTGTCACCCTGTGTAATCAATCCAAATTTCCGATATTCATCTTGAACATGTTTCTATTTTGAACTTCTTAAATCTGTCTTGGTTTCGTTATTTCTTATTGATCCTGAAGACCCGAAATCCAAATCATAACTGATTTTTAGTATGTGTTCCATAAGTCGTATTCTTGTATGTAGTGGTGATAATCCAAATTCATATGCATCGTATTATGTAATGATTTTGTCGGGACTTGATTTAATTGGGTTGGCATATAATGCAGCTGGATGCAGCCTTCGTGTTAGTCATAGCCTGACCTACTTTTCCATCTATCATTGTCAGCACTAATTGGTAGCTTACTTCAATTTGCTGCCCATCTAACTGCAATTGTAATGGCTGTAGTTTTGCAATTTAGGCCTTGATATCACTAACTTATAATTAGTATCTCGCCAATATGGGGTTGTTTTTTATCTTAAATGGTTTAATGTTGCGATTATTGACACACTAATAAAATTGTTTATAAATTTGGTTGACCCTAAAATTGGATAACAGGTAAATTTAGAAAGAGATGATATGTCTACTGTAGAACCTATTGTGATAATTTTATGACTTATTTTTTTGTTGATCAAAACAAAGCCATAAAACCCTTTCGCAGGTATTATATTTAATTATTTCATTATAAGCAATTAAATGCCTAAAGCACATATTTAATACACCAAATGTACACGTGTACTTATAGGGCTCTTTAAATTATCGTAATTTGATTTTTTTAGAGTAATTTCATTAAAATGAAAAAAGTTTTCTACCCGCGGAAAAGTATATATAGGGTTAAAGAAGACACTTTCACCTTTCTCTGGGTGGTATACGTTTCTTGTTCCCTTTTGTTGCCTAGAAGTTTCATTGCACTAAAGTTTAAATTTGAGAAAAATATAGTAGTTTCATAAATATTTCATAACGCCCCTAGTAGTAAACGCTAGAGCCGTGACCACTTACAACAACTAAAGACTATAATGCTACCAAAATTATAAAAAACAGACCACAGGCCATTATCGATGATAGCTTGCGAGTAGTAACAATTTATTTTTGATAATAAAAAAAAACAAAAAACACCTTTTTCTGAAATTAAAACAGTTGAGTTTGACAGCATGCCATGCCCACAATTAGCAATAGTTTAACCTAATTTTTTGGCTACCTTAATCTGGATATATAAGCCACAAAAAGGTGTAAAAATTTAAAAAATCGGTGACAAAAAATTACACATTTGCAAACGAAATCAAAATTTCAGCCACAGTGCTCCGGTTACGCAAAAGAAAATGCTGGTCGGAGTCGTGTTTTGCCAAATAATAATTTATTTTAGAAAGGTCCATTTTAGACATAGGGACAATGCCATCAAGCAAAATTAACGTATTGGTTTCGAGCACAATCCCCAGATCATCACAAATATTCCCCGGTTTATATAAAGGCAGAAAACCATCTACGGTTATCGGCATAGAGCCACATGTACTCTAAGAAAATTAATTGCTTAAACACAAACGTTTTCTTACAATTTCAGTTAAAAAGTTTAGACAGTGAACATCGAGTGAGAAATTTTATATTGAAAATTAAAGTGTTAAAATACAATTGCAGATGCAAATTCTGAAATTGTGGTACGTCGTAGTACATGCTACCAGCAAATGAGTGAGGATGAAAAACGTGCAGTGGATGAAAGATAAGCAGATTCATGAGTGCTGGGATGAGTGATGACGACGAAGTTGTTCTTGACGGATGATGACGACTTGCAGTGTTGCTAAAACGGCACTTTTTGGAGCTTTTCTGGCACCTTTATTTGACCTCGGCACTTTTCACAGTACATAATTTGATATTTTTTATCAAATATTTTTTAAGACATATAATTTCTTACAGCCTTTTTGGCTGTTTATTTTGTACTAAATTCTGTGTTTGTAAATCTGTGCATTAAACTGTGCGAACAACGATAGGAAAGGGAATTTGCAATTTTACGGCTATTCTAAGTTGAATTATCCCGTCGTATGCCAGCAACATTAAGTTTATTTCATCATTAAGAAAAAATAAATACTTTAAAACATAGATGCCCAATGTAATAGTATTGGTGAGAGCGACGAAATAACACTGGAAGAAAAGATTTTTCTATTCATTTTATTTAGTCGTCAACGAGATAGCGACGAAAGCACATGTGTGGCGGGTGTCGTAATTTTTTCTGTTTCTGGGAAATATAAAATTAATGAATGTACATATTTTAGTAATACTCTTGATAAATGCATTTATTTTAGTAATACTCTTGATGAATGTATATATATATATATATATGAATGCATGTCATCAAAAGCATTTTGTTACATAAAATACTTTTCAAATGACATCATTAACATATCGCAATAATTTCAGTTTATGTGTTCACTATCAGCAGTCTCGATCACGATTAAATGTAAATAAGACACAGAACTTCTGCCAGTGTAGCTTGTCTCTCCCACTCATATTTCTGCTTTCCTATTGGTTGATTGACGATCAAACAAAAGAGCGTAAGAATACGTGTGAGTTGAAATTGCTGAAATCAGCCACTACTGGGCATCTATGCTTTAAAAGTGATGTAAGTAACCAATTTTAAAATGGGTTAATACACTGTTTTACTGTTTCTGTTTACAGATTTCACGTTGTTAATAAAAAAAATAACAGGTAAGATAAAAAAAGAAGTTTGGAAAGATTTTTGTACAAATAATACAGTTTTGTTAACATTCCAGGCTGAACACCGTAGCTGTAATATGTTTTACAATATTTCATATTAAGTAAATGTAAAAGTAAATTCAATTGCAAAAATTATATTTTTTGAAATTTTGGCACCTTTTTTGAATTCAACTCTTTTTTTGCCAAAAAATATATGAAAACTTCCAAAAAAAAAATTGTTGGTTTATCGTTCGGCTTGGAGTCCTTTATAAAAACAACTATTTTTAATAAGGAAAAAATACTAACTTCGTTAGTCATCTTCAGGGGATCTAACAAAAATACATAAATCACACAAAATATTCGAACACAAATTATATTAAAATATAACATTGATAATTACATTTAAATTGAATAATTAAAAGTCCCACTGTTCTCTGTGGGCTGCGTGGGCTGTCTTCTGCTCAGTTGGTCTATAAGTTACAGTTTGGTCCGATTTACGGGATGAAAGTCTAGTTATACCCGCACCACATAGTGGTATGGGGTATAATGGCTTAGTGCTTGCGTTTGTAACACATCGAAGGAATCGAGTTAGAATACCGGGACCAGAGAGAAAGTTGCTCAGAATTACATTTTGAGTCGATTTAGCCATGTCTGTCTGGCTGGCTGGGCGGCTGGCTGGCTGGCTGGCTGGATTTAAAGATGTCCATCTATTCTTGTAATCAAAGTACAGGTCGCATTTATGCACCGATCTTGATGAAACTTGGCATGTGGTAATATATTGGGACAAGGACGGACGCTATTGAATTTGGTCCAAATCGGAGCACTTTCTGATAGACCCCCCATACAAAGGAACTCCCGGATTTGGTCCAAATCCAGTTGATGTCGCGTGTATTGGTCAACAAATTAAAAAAATATGCCATTCGATGTAGAACTGACCACAAAATGTAAAAAAAATAGTTGGACCCGCCTCTCGAACCTACGGGGCCTTCAGAACCCAAAAAATGGACCCATGATTTTAAATATAAGTGTGACCCCTTAAATGAAAGGAAATTATCTTACAATTTTAAATACAGAAAAAAATTCGACCTGTTTGGGCCCCAGGGTCCATTAGGAGGGTCCAAAAGTTTCGGTTTACCCAGATTTTAGTGTGACCCCTCAAATGACAGGGAATTGCCTCAGGACTTTAAATATGTCAAGCCAAATGATTTATCTCGTCCGTGGGAGGGCACAGGGTCCGAAAACAAGGTATGAAAATGTGGACCAACTATAATTGTTATAACCTCACCACATAGTGGTATGGGGTATAAAGGCTTAGTGCTTGCGTGATAGATACAGATAGAAATAGCGACGAGTGCTTTCGATTAACAGGAGACTTAATCACATTTATAGTGGTGCGGGTATCATAGAGTCGGCCACGCCCGACTATAGCACTTACTTACTTGTTTTTAATTTGTTTTTAGTTGATCCGATATATAGCTTTTGGCATATATCAGATTCGTCACCATCGCATTTGATTCGGTAAACTAGATTGGATTTATCTTCTTTTACCACCCTCGACTTTGTCCTGGTAAAAAATTGATTTGTCGTGTTATGTGTTTTATGTGCTAATTCGATTACGACCATATTGTATATGAACCTCTCTGAAAATCCTGGAGTATATGCTTATAAATTTTTGGCGTTATTGTGTCGGTGTGGTTATGCCTTTTTTATTGGGTTGTCTAAAAGATCATTGGTTGTTTTGATCCGAATATCATTCATCGATAAAATATTTATTATTTTCTAGTTTTTTTTTTGAAATATATGCTTTATTTGAATTATTGAATCTGCTCCAAAGGAGCCTAACAATAAGTATACGAATCTTAACTATAATTCAATAATGAATACTAGTATGGATTTCTTGTTATGTGGATCTCTGCTTATTGGCAGGAATTTAAATTAATTTGGTCAAAATAGTATATAACTGGTGTGGATCACATGTCTGAGAATTTTAAACCTGGTTCGGCTTAAACCTCGTGATAAAGGGCCAGAGGACCCTTACAGTCATTTACAGAGTGTTCGCGATATTATTAAGAGTGAAGAACTGTAGTTATGTATGTATAACGGATAACTCTAGAATAGCAGAGTGGACGACGTAATTTGGGTATTGTAGGTTTTTCGTGTTGACTGTTTTAAGGATCACGTATGAGAGCATTTAAGCCACGTGACGCAGAAAAAAGGATTCTACACAGTATTTTTTGAGTTTTCGTCCGCGATTGATATTGACTGTTTTAAAGATCACGTATAAGAGCATTTAAGCCACGTGACGTAGAAAAAAGAATTCTACACAGTCTTTCGGGCGCATGTGTTCGCGATTACTGTTACGGATGAAGCACAAGTGTAGATTAAAAAACATGGCGTTCGTTTCTCCGAAGTCTTAAAGATCTTGGACTGCACAATAATTGTCCGGCAAGTATGTTATCATGACGTTCGAGCTTCTCTTTGTGCTTTATATTGATTTTTCGAATTGCCTCTTTAACGAGAGGTATTTTTAAGTCTCGGTGGATGTTTTCATTCCTCATATACCAAGGGGCACCGGTAATGAGCCGCAATGTCTTCGATTGGACTCTTTGGATTTTGTCGAGATTGCTCGAGCTTGCTTTGACCCATAGCTGGGCACCGTCTAACCAGAAAGGTCTGATTGCACTGTTGTATAGCAGGACCTTATATTCAAGGCTTAGTTTTGAGCTCGCGTTTAGGATCCAGTGAAGTTGATGAACCTGAAGTTTCAGTTGAGTTTCCTTTATTTCGATATGACTTCTCCACATGAGTCGGCGATCCAGGTGGATTCCAAGGTATGTAACATAGTCAGATTGAGAAAAAGGGATATTGTTTAGTTTCAATGTCGGACAGGTGCTAAAATCAGTGTGAATGTTACTTGTGTGCATTTAGCAGCATTGACTTTTATTCTCCAGTCAGAGAGCCAAGATTCTACCCGTCTGAGATGTACATCTAGATTCATAGATGCAATATCCTGCTTTTTATGTGCGGCCATTATAGCGGTATCGTCGGCAAAAGTGGATGTTAGCACGATTGGGCTGGAAGGGATATCTGCGGTAAACAGAAGGTAAAGGATAGGCCCCAGGACGCTTCCCTGGGACGCTTTCGCGGTCATCGGTGACGTGTTGCCCACATTTGACTCTGAATCTGCGGTTTTCTAAGTAATACTCAAGAATTCGATGCGTATTTGCCGGTAAGTATTTGCAAATTTTGTAGGTCAAGCCAAAGTGCCAGACTTTGTCAAATGCTTGAGCAACATCCAGAAATACGACGCAGCAATATTCTCGCCGTTCAAATGATTTTTCAAGTGCTTGGGTCAGACGGTATACTTGTTCGATGGTGCTGTGACCTTCCCGGAATCCAAACTGATGGTCTGGTATTATTTTATTTGACACAAGGAATGGTTTTATTTTCGATAAAAGAACTTTTTCAAATAGTTTGGATAAGCAGGGAAGCAAACTGATCGGCCTGTATGAGGAAGGTATTGATTTGTCCTTTCCTGGCTTTAAAATCATTTAAATCAGAGAAATTTTCCACACTTTAGGAAAGTAACCATGTCTCAAAACAGAGTTAAATAATTTTGCTAGGAACTTCACAGCAATATAGTTCCAAGATCATTTTAGGCGTGATAAGATCATATCCAGGTGCTTTACCTGGATTCTTTAATGACATTCAGAACTTCATTTGCGTTAGTAAACAATGGAATTACGGCAGACATTTTATCATCAGGTGGAAGGAGGTCGCTACTTGCAGGATTTGGGCGAAATACCTGGGACAGATGGTTTTCAAAAACATTGGCTTTTTCCTCTTCTGATATTGCCCACTCGCCATTTGCGTCGCGTATTGGAAATTGCGTTTTGGTGGGCTTACTAGTATTTCCTTATGTTTTCCATAATGAGAATTTGGTTGAAGCTTTCGGAGTTAAACTTGCAATGAAACTAGCATGCTGTCTACTGGCTTCATTTCTAAGTGCGCTTTGCAACCTTTTAGTAGCTTCAGTCAGTCTTAGTCGGGCCGCTGGTGACCTATTTCGCTGCCATTCGCGACGGAACCTCCTTTATCACTTACAAGGTGCTCTATTTCCCGGTTAGTGTAAGTATTAAAAGTATTTGTCGCTTTTATTTGTCTGTGAGTAGCGTGAATGGCCGCCTGTTCCAGGATCACGTTCAAGTTGGATACGTTGTTATCAATCTCTTCCGCGTTAGAAATTAGATGATTCGAATCTAAATGACTGCTAATGTACTTCCTGTACTTTCACCAGTTAGGTGTGTATGAAGTAAGCCTTAGTGGGTCGTCTACAAGTACTGTCTTCTCGTGAAGAAGAAATATAACTGGCGAGTGGTCTGACGATAAGTCAGGGCAGGTACTAGCAGATAAGTTAGATTTACTTACTCCTCTTATTATACCGAAGTCTATCAAGTCAGGCTTTTTGTTTATATCGGAAGGCCAATATGTAGGTTGACTGGGAGATATAAAGTCCAATTTATTTTGACGTCGCATTAGACATTTATACAGCTGGTTTCCCCTAGGGTTTGCTAAACGGGATCCCCAGTGCGTATGTTTGGCATTGTAGTCACCAGCAGCAATAAAGTTGCGTCCGAGACCATTGAAAAAGTTCCGAAGTATATCTTCTGATATCGCGAAACTCGGGGGAAATATATTGCTGAAATGGTAAGAAAACTACCTTGAGTCTGGATACGAATTGTTGTCGCTTGAAGGTAGTTTTGTGAGACTCTTTCAGCGACGTCATGTTTCATTCGTTTTCGTATCAGTATACCAGTGCCCCTATGAGCCTTACCGTCGGAGTGGTGAGTACCATAAAATCTAAAATTAGGTATCTGAAAATTGCATTTGTCTGCAAGATGCGTTTCCGATAGTTGCATTATATCAATATTCTGCCGATCTAGGTACTCGGTCAGTTCGTGTCTACGTTGGTTCACACCGTTTGCTTTCCATGTACATATCTTAAGAGGGCCTATTTTTTGGTAAGTTGAGCATGAATTCTTGCATCCTTGATTGCATAGTTGACATGAACATCTTTATACTCTGTACCAGTTGTTGAATCATTGATTCAGAGTTACCGAGTTGTTGCACTGGGGCAATAGGTGTATGCGCACTTAGAACATTCTCGTATGTTATAACGTTTGTAATACCGTTTCCGTCGCTAGAGTATACTGGAGTCTGTTGGATGTCGATTATAGGGTTCGGCGCGTTTCGGTTAGAAAATAGTTTACGCTTCTCTTCTAGTTTATGCTTAAGTTCTTTGTAAACCCTACAATCTCTGTAGTTTGCGGTATGTTGTTCCCCGGAATTACTGCACTTTTTCTGTTCCTGCGATTTGACTGTGCAGACGGATGATTGGTGTAGATCACCACATACAACACAAACGGTTGGCAAAGTGCAGTATGATTTTGTGTGTCCATACTCTTGACAATTTTGGCATTGAACAGGACCATTTCTTTGTGGGGTTCTTCGACCGTAATTCTTCTATATAACCAATATTGAAGTTTTTATACAGAATGAACTTCATTTTTCTTTAGTTTCCGTGAGTCAGGTTGAAGTTCGACCTTGAGCATTGGTTGGGGAACCTTTTTATTGTTAAGAACGTTTACCACGGAGTGAACGTTAAAATTTTCTTTTTCCAGTGCACGTTTTACTTCATATGGTCCTACAAATGATTCAATGCCTTTTAAGAGTACCGCGATACCATTACTACTCTTTAGACGATACGTGTAAAAAAATTTATTTCTATCGTAAAGATAACTTGAAATAGCGCGAAAGTCGTTTTCGGTGTATGCCTGAATTTGTGTCTCGTTCACTTTATTTATTGGCACTATGTGAAAGCCACCACTACCAACATGTTGGGCAATGATATTTACTAGCTCATTTGATTTGCCGAGGTAGAAGATTGAGGTTCTTCTTCGCTCAGCAATGCAATTTTTTTTGTTAGTGTTACCTTTGGCAGGGCTGGATTTACGCTTTATAGTAATGTAGCGATACATGCCTGTCTGTACCGCCTTTAATGGTTTGTCGTTGTTTTCCTGTGTTCTTTCTATGATCGCTGTGCTTCCACCTTCTTTGTTTTAATTGTTGCTGCTAGCACTGCCTGATGAGAGAGTTTTTTGTCTTAATGGCGTTACCTCTCTCATTCCATTGTTTACATCTGCACTTATCGCGAAGTATGCATTCCGCGAACTTAGACTGCAGAAAGAGTGTCTGCGTTGTTCTAACTCTTGAGTGACACGATGGCTCATCAAGCTGTGAGTTTGTTTAGCTATGTGTGCGCCTTTTTTATTTTGGTTGTTTTGTTCCACTGATTCTTACACAACTGGATTTGTTGTTTAACTCAATTTTTTCATTTTGTCAAAAAACTGCTTGAATTCCTTACAAGTTAATACTTATAATGAATTCAAATAATTTTAGATAATTATTTTCCCGGCAATTAAGTTTATTTTTGCACTTTCCCTGCTTATTTTATTAGAATTAATTTCCAAGAGGAGTTCTTTTAACGACCGTTCTCTTCGCGCGCGGAGAGCCTAACTAATTTTCTAGTTAGTTTCGTGGAATTCCTTGTCACTTATCGTCAAAACTCTGCTTAAAAATTTGTCGCTGTGTTTATGATAGTTTGTCTAGGGTGCTTCGAGTAGAAATTGATATAACTTTCTGAGGATGTCGGGCTGGCTTCCTTAGCGTATATTTACTTTGTATCAACACAGAATAAAAACAGAATTGATACATTGTGTAGTAACTTTTTGAATACGTTGCATAATAATACTTTGCAACCCTGAGACCGTTTAGGAACATTTATATGCATTGTATCATTCATATCAATAAATAAGAAAAAATGCAGCGTCGCCATTGTGTTAGGTGTTACATTGGCTTTGCATTTATTATTATTTGGATGCCTTTGTTGCTTTTCCTTGCGTATTAACTACAACAGTTTTGCAAAAGGGAACATAATACATTGTCCAAATTTTAGGATTGTGTTTACGAGCACCCTTTAGTGTATTACTACAAAGCAACATGCGTTTTGGAAGTCAGCCTTGTTTCTTGTACCAATCTATTTCTATTTTATTTCCTTCGTGTATAACTAGGGACTTTGAAATGGTATTCTATTTCCTTTTCCATCGTAAACTGAATCTGTCTATTAAAATTGATAAGATTTTATAAGTGTTATCCACATCCTTTTTTTAATAATGGTGAATAAATCGTCCACATGAACTGTATTCGTCTATTATATGTATTATCACTTAAGATGTTCTCCGCTGCGTCTTTCTTGACATTGGCGAACAAATCGTCTAGAAATTCTTCCATAATAATGTCAGCTACTACTAGTGAAGCTAGTGATCCCATTGGAATTTTCTTGTTCTGTCTGTATATCTTGTCTTCAAATCTAAAATATATAGTCTACTTGATGCTGAAAGTCAAAATTTCTATAAATAACTCTACTCATGTCAGTGCATTTTTCTAGCAGATGCCCTTTGCCTCTTATTGTTCTTATGTCTATATCTATAGGATGGAGCAAAGGCCTTCAATTCAATTAGATTTAGCAATGAATTGTTTTACATGTCGAATAGACGTCGTGAGTAGTTCAAGAGCATAAAAATTGGTAAAAATTATCTCTTGTTTGTGAAGTTGTAATGACAACGAACTATTGAAGTACAGAGAAACCCTTTTTTGACATCATTTTGTTTACTTTTATATTTTTAGAAATTTAAATTTTTGTACTTTTATTTGTGTTTTTAGCAAAATGGTTTTGATTTATTTAGCAAATACTCAATTAATCTACCTATTTCCCAGAGAAGTTATTGTTTGAGGATTGCCTGATTTGACAACCCCGGAATATGAGCAATATGAGATTGGGCCAAATTGCAAACTCAAGGGTTCGACTTGAGTATGTTGAACGTAAAGGTGGATCGAATGTCGCAATTACCTCCACTCTACACACTTTATCAATAGTATTCTCTCACCACGAATGTTGCACTCAGCCACTGTTCTTGCTTTATTTTCTAAAATCCAACAAACGTTTGTGTAATAACCGACCCGCAAATAAATGAAAAGACAGACACTTGTTTTCGTTTTTATCATTCGATGACTTATGTTATTTGAAAAAGAAATGCAGAATTTACCAGCCAAAGGAAGGACAAACTTCCAAACTATTAACTAAGCAGAGCCAACGTCATATTCATATGTATGTATCGTTGTATGTCTATTATGTCTGCATATGCAGCAGCAGATATGAATGTACATATGTAATAGATATTATTTCTATCGTAAAGATAACTTGAAATAGCGCGAAAGTCGTTTTCGGTGTATGCCTGAATTTGTGTCTCGTTCACTTTATTTATTGGCACTATGTGAAAGCCACCACTACCAACATGTTGGGCAATGATATTTACTAGCTCATTTGATTTGCCGAGGTAGAAGATTGAGGTTCTTCTTCGCTCAGCAATGCAATTTTTTTTGTTAGTGTTACCTTTGGCAGGGCTGGATTTACGCTTTATAGTAATGTAGCGATACATGCCTGTCTGTACCGCCTTTAATGGTTTGTCGTTGTTTTCCTGTGTTCTTTCTATGATCGCTGTGCTTCCACCTTCTTTGTTTTAATTGTTGCTGCTAGCACTGCCTGATGAGAGAGTTTTTTGTCTTAATGGCGTTACCTCTCTCATTCCATTGTTTACATCTGCACTTATCGCGAAGTATGCATTCCGCGAACTTAGACTGCAGAAAGAGTGTCTGCGTTGTTCTAACTCTTGAGTGACACGATGGCTCATCAAGCTGTGAGTTTGTTTAGCTATGTGTGCGCCTTTTTTATTTTGGTTGTTTTGTTCCACTGATTCTTACACAACTGGATTTGTTGTTTAACTCAATTTTTTCATTTTGTCAAAAAACTGCTTGAATTCCTTACAAGTTAATACTTATAATGAATTCAAATAATTTTAGATAATTATTTTCCCGGCAATTAAGTTTATTTTTGCACTTTCCCTGCTTATTTTATTAGAATTAATTTCCAAGAGGAGTTCTTTTAACGACCGTTCTCTTCGCGCGCGGAGAGCCTAACTAATTTTCTAGTTAGTTTCGTGGAATTCCTTGTCACTTATCGTCAAAACTCTGCTTAAAAATTTGTCGCTGTGTTTATGATAGTTTGTCTAGGGTGCTTCGAGTAGAAATTGATATAACTTTCTGAGGATGTCGGGCTGGCTTCCTTAGCGTATATTTACTTTGTATCAACACAGAATAAAAACAGAGTTGATACATTGTGTAGTAACTTTTTGAATACGTTGCATAATAATACTTTGCAACCCTGAGACCGTTTAGGAACATTTATATGCATTGTATCATTCATATCAATAAATAAGAAAAAATGCAGCGTCGCCATTGTGTTAGGTGTTACATTGGCTTTGCATTTATTATTATTTGGATGCCTTTGTTGCTTTTCCTTGCGTATTAACTACAACAGTTTTGCAAAAGGGAACATAATACATTGTCCAAATTTTAGGATTGTGTTTACGAGCACCCTTTAGTGTATTACTACAAAGCAACATGCGTTTTGGAAGTCAGCCTTGTTTCTTGTACCAATCTATTTCTATTTTATTTCCTTCGTGTATAACTAGGGACTTTGAAATGGTATTCTATTTCCTTTTCCATCGTAAACTGAATCTGTCTATTAAAATTGATAAGATTTTATAAGTGTTATCCACATCCTTTTTTTAATAATGGTGAATAAATCGTCCACATGAACTGTATTCGTCTATTATATGTATTATCACTTAAGATGTTCTCCGCTGCGTCTTTCTTGACATTGGCGAACAAATCGTCTAGAAATTCTTCCATAATAATGTCAGCTACTACTAGTGAAGCTAGTGATCCCATTGGAATTTTCTTGTTCTGTCTGTATATCTTGTCTTCAAATCTAAAATATATAGTCTACTTGATGCTGAAAGTCAAAATTTCTATAAATAACTCTACTCATGTCAGTGCATTTTTCTAGCAGATGCCCTTTGCCTCTTATTGTTCTTATGTCTATATCTATAGGATGGAGCAAAGGCCTTCAATTCAATTAGATTTAGCAATGAATTGTTTTACATGTCGAATAGACGTCGTGAGTAGTTCAAGAGCATAAAAATTGGTAAAAATTATCTCTTGTTTGTGAAGTTGTAATGACAACGAACTATTGAAGTACAGAGAAACCCTTTTTTGACATCATTTTGTTTACTTTTATATTTTTAGAAATTTAAATTTTTGTACTTTTATTTGTGTTTTTAGCAAAATGGTTTTGATTTATTTAGCAAATACTCAATTAATCTACCTATTTCCCAGAGAAGTTATTGTTTGAGGATTGCCTGATTTGACAACCCCGGAATATGAGCAATATGAGATTGGGCCAAATTGCAAACTCAAGGGTTCGACTTGAGTATGTTGAACGTAAAGGTGGATCGAATGTCGCAATTACCTCCACTCTACACACTTTATCAATAGTATTCTCTCACCACGAATGTTGCACTCAGCCACTGTTCTTGCTTTATTTTCTAAAATCCAACAAACGTTTGTGTAATAACCGACCCGCAAATAAATGAAAAGACAGACACTTGTTTTCGTTTTTATCATTCGATGACTTATGTTATTTGAAAAAGAAATGCAGAATTTACCAGCCAAAGGAAGGACAAACTTCCAAACTATTAACTAAGCAGAGCCAACGTCATATTCATATGTATGTATCGTTGTATGTCTATTATGTCTGCATATGCAGCAGCAGATATGAATGTACATATGTAATAGATATTGAGACAGAAAAATAGAATACAAAGACAATAACATTCCCCCACCTGATTCCCAAATAAAAAACTATTTTTTTTTAATTTTCGTAATTTATTTAAAGCAATATAACTAATAAAATTTAGTATAACTTGAAATAAACATATTTTCTTTTCTTGTCTTTTTTAATATTTACACACAATATTTCTTTTTAAGAAGCCTAAAAATTATTATAAATAAAAACTAAATGCCTATTACTATAGCATCATGATGACTGTGTGCTGTAGAATACGTTTGAAATTTTACCGAACTATGTTCGGAGTTGGTGAACGCCCAATCGATATGTGTTCCGTGTTTAGTTGTTGGTACAGATTTTTATAACAATGATGAAAATCCTTTTTGTTCGAGAAGAGTTTCTGTTGAATTTTTTTGCAAAGTTGCGCGGCATATATTGAAGTCTCCTACAACAAAAACTATTTGCGAATTACCAGGCATCTCGATCAATTCATCTAGAGCTTGAGATAAAAACATTCTGAAGTGATCTTCAGGGTATGACGCATTTCGATAAAGGGCAAGTACAAATATGCTTTCAATCTGAAATGCAATGTATTGAAATGTGTGGCTTCCAATATGGTGGCCACTTTTGAAGAGATATACCGTAGCTTGGAGCTTATCATTTCTAACACAGATTGTTATTCCTCGTTTGTTACGAACCCTCTCCTCTTCTTGTTCTTCGTTGAAACAATCTATTCGGATAATAATAGAAAATTCATTAAAACAAGTTTCTTCTTTTGGAAAACTCCACTTCTCCACAAGACAAATAACATCGCATTTTATTACAACCCTATCTGTTGATATGTCCTGAAAGTGTGCTTGCATACTTTGGATGTGTTGATAAAATAGCTTCATTTGCATTGTTGTTTGCAGCTCCTGGAGCAGCCTTTTAACTGGATCACAATTTTCAAAAGACTTTGGCGGTTGGAAATTTCCCATTATGAACAAACCAGATGCATTTGTTGCTCTACTACATGCGACATATAAAGCTGATCTGCTCATTTAACTACGAGTATGAACTACAACATTGTCATATGTTGCACCTTGGCTTTTACGAATTGTTATTCCTTCTGCTACAACCAGCGGAAATTGCCGTCTATCGATTGATATTTGTTCGTTTCGCTTAAATTGAAACGACCGTTGGCACTTTTCTACAGGAGTCCATAATGTTTCCTGACGGTGTCGTTCTTTTCGACGCCCTTCTGTTTCTACGTTTTCGTCAGAAAATAATATCCATAGAGTTTTGGGCCTTCGAGAACTTCTTTCAAAGGCAATCGAAATTAATATCCCGGTGGCTCCATTGACGATACCATCGAAAGTTTTTATATTAATGGTCATCATAAATTTTGCCTTAGTTTTTAATTTGAGTTCATAAGAAAGTCCTTGGGTTTCAGAAGTCTTTAAATTGGCAACTGACCTTAAAATTCTGTTTCTTTGTTCTAGTGACAAAGAATCTGATTTTATGATGTCAGTTGCAGTTGAAGTAAACTCCTCTGTATTAATCTGATTTAATTTCAGGGAGTTATACTGGGTTGCTTCCTGGTTGGACCAAAATAAATGAATAGCTTTTACTAAATAATTATTACACCGAGCTCGAGGCCAAGGCTATTATTTTTTGTTGTAATTTTCTCTTTATTCGATATTTCGTTCCTCTTTGAAGAACATCATCAGGAATCTACAAGATATTTCATTGAAAATACAAAAACAAATGAACATGTAAATTACGTAAAAACAAAAAACATTTGTGCCCACACTTACAACTAAATTAAACAAAATAACTACGTAGCGAGTACCTCAGTTTCTTGTTGTTACTTTTTTTTTGCACTTTTTTGTTCTTTCTTTATTTGTTTTTCTTATAAGACTCCTATAGCTTTGAGCAGAATTATCAACGTCAGTTTTAAAATTCATTCTCTGCTCATTTGGAGTACTCATAATGTGCAGCATTTCGAGTGTTACTCGTTTATTGTAGTGGCTTTCACATTGTAACACACTCACTCTCTTAAGCTCTGGGTGGTGTTTTTCGCTTGCACAGTGGGCCACAAGTGCTGTTTTTGGTGTCATCATATTATTATTTTTTAGTTTTATGTCAGATTTGTGTCCTGACAGTCGTGTTTTCAGTCTGTTTTTGTGCTGCATTGTGCCGTTTTTTTACCCTTGCATTTTATCCAGTATATTAAGTTCGATTTGTCCATTATTTCAATTTTAGATTTTATGTTTGTAAAAAGCTTGTTTAATGTGTTGTTCGTCTTTGGCGCGATTCTGTAGTTAATGTTATCCACGCAGTTAGATTTTTCGAACCTCTCTGACAAATGTGGTATGTATATTACTGACTTGTATATGATTGGTTCTTTTTCTTGTTCTGTAGCCTTACTATTCCTGGATTTGTTTATAAGATTGTTAATAGTTTGTGTTGGAAAGCTATTTTGCCTTAAAATATTTTTGATTTTGCTGATGTTTTTGGTATGGTATTCCTCGTCGCTTATAGATAGGACTCTTTTGAAGAAATTGGAAGCTGTGTTAAATACCATGGGTGTTGGGAGTGAAAGTTCAACAGTCTTCCGGAGGATGTAAGCTTATGATACCAATCAATCTTTAGTTTTTTTATTCTCTCTTATTACAAGAGTATTCAGGTACGAAATTTTGCCATTTGACTCTCTGTCAATCGTGAATTTAATTTGGTGATTAAAACTATTAAGATTCGCCAAGATGTTATCTATTGCACATGATTTAATAATCCCAAAAAGGTCGTCCACGTATTTTGTCAGTATTCTAGGCCTAATATCACAGTTCTGCATAACACTATCCAACAGCTCCTCCATCACGATGTCGGCAACAATTGGTGAAGCCGATGATCCCATAGGTAGTCCTCTTTTTTGTTGGTATACTTTATCTTTATATTTGAAATACCTGTTTTCGCTTAAACAAAATTTTAGTATTTTCATAAATAAATCGTTCGTCATAGTTATATAATTTGATATTTTCGTCCATTTTTGCTCTATTATATTTAATGCTAAATCTACCGGTATGCTTGGGAAAATTGAAATTACGTCAAAAGAAATCATCATCTCGTCATTTTCTATCACAAAATCCTTTACTCTTTCTCTAAATTGCACTGAGTTTTTGATGTTGTATTTTGAGTCTTCCGTTAATTTGTTTAATATTTGTGTAATGTACTTACAAAGGTTTGAAGAAGGTGCATTAATAGATGAGCATATTGGTCTCAACGGATATCCTTCCATATACTCTTGGTGCAACTGCCGTTTCTGTTTTCATTCATTGTGTTTCCCTAAAGTTGATAACGTTTTCTGCGAACATAGGTCGACTAGCTCGTTATTCTTTTTTTGAAGTGAATTTTTCGGGTCCTTGTTGATTTTTCTGTACACCATTATGTAATTTACAATTATTCACATTCGTTGCTAATAGTCTTCGCGTTTCATCGCTACGGTAACATTATCTTTATCTGCATCCAAAATTATTATGTTGTTGTTGTTTTTCAGAAATTTTTCCGTTTGTTCCACTGTTCGCATATTTGTTTCTGTTGGTTAATTTTTGTTTATTCAAGCAGCTTTCAATCATATTCGAAAATTTCTTCCGCGAGGCTTCTTGCTCTTCTCTTTCTGTTAGTGTCTTGATACACTCTTTGCCATCCACAATGTATTTTAGGAGTGGGAATTCTCATTTTTTGTATGGTAACTTTTTGCCGTGGGAGAGTAACCATTGCACGTTCTCCGGTATATCTGTTGTTGTTTTGTTCACAAACCATCATTCGTTGTTTTTAATGTCTAACGTTCTCCTTTGTTCGTCTTGTAAAACTGCAAATTTCCCCTTGTGCTAACTATAATGTTGTACTTCGTTTTTCTATCTACTGTACTCGCATTCAAAGAATTTTGTAAAAGAACAAACTACTAAACAATAGATCGTCTATAATATTCTTGATCAGATCTAGAAAAGCCGGAATCATACCACAGTTCATCAAAAACGCTACTTTCGGAAACCTTCAGAAAAACCTCGAACAATATGTCAATAATTTTCACACCAAAATTTTAAATATATTAATAAAACACAAATATGAGGAGAAAAAACATAATACAGAAAGCGTAAAAAACATAAAAACAGTCATAGACGAAACACTAACGCAAGATGATGCTACAAAATTCTTTGAATGCGAAAGTACAGTAGAAAGAAAAACGAAGTACAACATTAGAGTTAGACACAAGAGGAATTTTGCAGTTTTGCAAGACGAAGAAAGGAGAACGTTAGACATTAAAAACAACGAAGGATGGTTTGTGAACAAAACAACAACAGATGGTTACTCTTCCACGGCAAAAAGTTCGCCTTACCATACAAAAAAGGAGAATTCCCACTCCTAAAATTCATTAAGAATGGCGAAGAGTGTATCAAGACACTAACAGAAAGAGAAGAGCAAGAAGCATCGCGGAACAAATTTTCGAATATGATTGAAAGCTACTTAAATAAAAAAAATTAACCAACAGAAACAAATATGTGATAGGAACAGTGGAACAAACGGAAAATTTTCTGAAAAACAACAACAACATAATAAATTTCGATGCAGATAAAGGTAATGTTACCGTAGCGATGGAACGAGAAGACTGTGAGCAACAAATGGAATAATTGCAAATGACATAATGGTGTACAGAAAAATCAACAAGGACCCGACAAATTCACTTCAAAAAAAGAATAACGAGCTAGTCGAACGCAAGTTCGCAGAAAACGTTATCAACTTTAGGGAAAAACAAAGAATGAGAACAGAAGCGGCAGTTGCACCAAGAGTATATGGCCTCCCCAAGGTCCACAAGGAAGGATATCCGTTGAGACCAATATGCTCATCTATTAATACACCTTCGTCAAACCTTTGTAAGTACATTAAACAAATATAACAAATTAACGGAAGACTCAAAATACAACATCAAAAACTCAGTGCAATTTAGAGAAAGAGTAAATGATTCTGTGATAGAAAATGCCGAGATGATGATTTCTTTTGACGTAATTTCACTTTTTCCAAGCATACCGGTAGATTTGGCATTAAATCATCAAATTATACAACTATGAGCGAAAACAGATATTTCAAATACAAAGATAAAGTATACCAACAAAAAAGAGGACTACCTATGGGATCATCGGTTTCACCAATTGTTGCCGACATCGTGATGGAGGAGCTGTTGGATAGTGTTATGCAGAACTGTGATATTAGGCCTAGAATACTGACAAAATACGTGGACGACCTTTTTGGGATTATTAAATCATGTGCCATAGATAACATCTTGACGGATCTTAATAGTTTTAATCACCAAATTAAATTCACGATTGAAAGAGAGTCAAATGGCAAAATTTCGTACCTGGATACTCTTGTAATAAGAGAGAATAAAAAACTATAGATTGATTGGTATCAAAAGCCTACATCCTCCGGAAGACTGTTGAACTTTCACTCCCAACATCCAAAAAGGATGGTATTTAACACAGCTTCCAATTTCATCAACAGAGTCCTATCTATAAGCGACGAGGAATACCAAAAACATTAGCAAAATCAAAAATATTTTAAGGCAAAATAGCTTTCCAACACAAACTATTAACAATCTTATAAACAAATCCAGGAATAGTAAGGCTACAGCACAAAAAAAAAGAACCAATCATGTACAAGTCAGTAATATACATACCACATTTGTCAGGTTCGAAAAATCTAACTACATGGATAACATTAACTACAGAATGGCGCCAAAGACGAACGACACATTAAACAAGCTTTTTACAAACATAAAATCTAAAATTGAAATAATGGACAAATCGAACTTAATATACTGGATAAAATGCAAGGGTAACGAAACGGCGCAATGCGAAAAAATACATAGGTGCCACCAAAAACAGACTGAAAACACGACTGTCAGGACACAAATCTGATATAAAATTAAAAAATAATAATATGATGACACCAAAAACAGCACTTGTGGCCCACTGTGCAAGCGAAAAACACCAACCAGAGCTTAAGAGTGTGAGTGTGTTACAATGTGAAAGCCACTACAACAAACGATTAACACTCGAAATGCTGCACATTATGAGTACTCCGAATGAGCAGAGAATGAATTTTAAAACTGACGTTGATAATTCTGCTCAAAGCTTAGGAGTCTTATAAGAAAAACAAATAATAAAAGAACAAAAAAAGTAACAACAAGAAACTGAGGTACTCGCTACGGAGTTATTTTGTTTAATTTAGTTGTAAATGTGGGCAGAAATGTTTTTTGTTTTTACGTTATTTACATGTTCATTTGTTTTTGTATTTCCAATGAAATATCTTGTAGATTCCTAATGATGTTCTTCAAATCGGAACGAAATATCGAATAAAGAACAAAATATAACAAAAAATAATAACATTGGCCTCGAGCTCGATATAATAATTATTTAGTAAAATTTAATATAAAGGCCGAATACAAAAATTAAAATTACGTAATAAATGGATAGCGTCAATTGGAACATCTGCTGTCGAAGCCACAATTCTTAATCTTATAAATTGAACGTCCTCTTGTGTCATCTGGCTATTAGCCATTCTATTGAGGATATGAGCAAAATGTTGGTCTTCTCTCTGTCGCATTATTTCGGTGAGTTCGACATATGAAAATTGTCCCCACAGACTTCTCCAACTTTGACCCCATAAGGATTATCAGAATTTGAAGAAAACACCCATTTGTCTCCCACGGGAGGAAGTTGTTTAAAATCACCGAAAGCCAGAATTGATACACCGCTGAAAGCATCCGTGCTTTAAAAATTTGTTTCAGTCTAGCGTCTAAAAATCCTAACATCCTAGCTCCGACCATTGAAACCTCATCGATAATTAGGAATTTTAACTCCAAGAACTTGGAAATTATAGAGTTGACGGTATCACTGCTGAGTGGTCTAAGTTCTCCAGAGTACTGGTTGAGTGGAAAAGAAAATATAGCATGCAATGTTGTGCCCCCAATTCCAAAAGCCGCTTTTCCAGTTGGAGCACAAAGTAAAACTTTGGGAAGACCTGGATTTGCTCCTTGTACTGAGTTGAATCTGTGGGTTACCGTGGGTTGCCAACGCCAGCGCCACCACAAATATATTCATAGAATTTTTGCCTTTCCACGACGTTTTGTAAAAGATGCTGTAGGTATAAGCGTTGCTTTTCGTTGAGTGCTCTAATTGATTTTAAAAGTTCATCTTCGCTTATTAGTGGTGGCAATCTTAATAAACGAACAGCACTAGATTCATTTGCTGCACGTCTATTCTCTATCTCAATATCCAATATATTTATATTTTCGTCAATTTCTGGAACTGCCAAAGCTCGAAATTCGCCTTCTTAAAGGCGTTCGAACTGTAGCCTGTTAGTGCTAATTGTATCTTTGTGGACACTGCAAGTACGCTCGTTATGGTTTTAAACCAGTTCTTCCAACTCATTACGCCACGGCAAGTAAAGTATTACCAAGCTTCGGAAGTAATCGTCTCTGCTCGTTTCTACTTTAAACGACGGAAATCGAATAATTGCCGGGTTTGTCTTTTTATATACAAACCCTGAATTATCTTTTAATTGGAACGATATTCCTATTTGCTCCGAATTCTCTTCAAAATCTTCAACGAAATCGTCTTCTTCTTGTGGTCGCCATGAATTTTTTCGTTGAGTCTTGGAAAATGTGTGGTAAGCTGCAAAGGAAGCCAAGCACAAATCTTCTAACGTGTCTGGACGCTGGCAGTAGTGATCAAGCAGATTAAGCTGAAATATTTCTGTTGAATACTGATCAAGTCTGAGGAGATCCTGTTGTGGCGTAAGTATTCTAACGCTTTTCGGGCAAAAAGGTGTTTATGAAAATTTCTGCGTTGAGATAGACTCATTCCCAAAATATTATAGGAAGCCTCCTGAGCTGAAACTTTGGATGCATTTATACATTTTTTTCAATATGTTGCAGTCTTTGCTTTAACGTAAAATTTCCCTCGCGGATTTCATTCATTGCTTCTTGCAGTAATCTTGAGACTCCACGGTTTGATTTGTTAATATGATTAACAATATAGGCCACACATGCGTAAGCATCTAAAAAATCGAATATCCATCTTTGCTCTCTGCATGGACCAAATTTTATGGTTAAATGCGTTAACACTCCTATTCTTCAACGTCCTTCTTTAGGAAAATGTGGGGTTTTATGGGAGACGACCTCAGAGCTAAAATGAAGTCATCGTTGGTCAAGTTGATTCGGTCATCTGCTAAAAAATTTTCAAAACAATCTAACCTATTAACTTCCTCATCTGTCAATTTGGCATTAAGAAGTGTGTGAATTATATCGAAGTTTTCTTTATGTTGCTTTAATTGATTTATATTTATACTTTCCGGAAGTGGAAGCAAAATTTCAGTAGTTGGTAATGGAGGATAAGAAATTTGAAATCTACAAAACTTTTGACCCCTTATTTCTCTTTGGCAAGTTTTTATATGGTGTGATGCTGATAGGAAATATAGCTTTGCAAGTCTTCTATTGTTGAATCAGTTGAAATAAATTTATTAATAAAATTTAAGACTGGTGGAACTGTAGTTTGATCATCAATATTTATCTTGGAAGCATTCCTAAGCCAATATATGCCATGTGATGAACCGCGTTGCTAAAATTCAATTCTCCAGTAAAACTTGTCTACACTGAATTGCTCAAAAATACCGTCATTAGTTTGAAATGTTTAAAAATGTGGCGAATTCTTTGGTCAAAATATCGGGAACATGTTATTGGATCTTTTCGAATGAGATTATACTTTTCAACAGAACTCATAGCCATAGCTTCTTCTTCAGAAATATATTTTCTAGTACTTTCATCAAAATAACTAAAAGTTCTGGCCATTGTGATTCTGCAGCAGACAACGTGATAAAAAAACGTGGGAAGACCAAATTGGCGAATCATTGCCAAAACCTTCTTTTTTTCACCCTCCCAGTGGGCCGGACACGAACGAATTCCTTTAAGAATTTAGTAGCCTTCGTCGTGTTGGATCAGATTTTGAATAAAATCATTATTTGAAACATCCTCTGCAGTGTAATTTTGCTGGCCGAGTTTCTTACGCAGACATGTGGATATGCTACTCTTTATCCGGGATAATTCAAGCTTTTTGTAGCAATATAAAATCTTGTTTACGCAAGCGCACCGCCTGTCATAACGCCTCGATTCATATTTTATTATTCGTCTAACTGTTGTTTCGTATGTGCGCTTGATACCACAGTATATGGGTATGAGAGCCATCCAAAACATTTTCGTCGTTATCATTAACTTCGCTAATAAGATTTAATACCAAATCATGATCGTCTACACTCAACACAAACGGAATTTTTTCTGTTGATCCGATATGATTTAACCAATCATCTGAAATGGTAATATTGTGCTTTTTAAATAGTTCGGTATTAACCAAATAATGGGCTGCTTGGAAAATTTTCGCAGGCCTAATGGTTTCCGTCATAAAACTTTGATTGTATTCCAACCTAAGTTTAAGATGAACTTGTTTAACTTCCTTTTGGTCAGCAGAGCGTGGTAGGATATTGACAGTCGAACTTAAATCGATTAACTACTGCTCCCCGCATGGCACACTGCCGATTGTAACCTAGAGATACAATTCTCATAAATGGAATTTTTGGAGATACAAACCTTCTTCAAGAGGTGTTAAGCCCGCAAGTTCATCTGGAATGGCTGGAAAATTAAATCCTTTGGAAAGGCATAGACTTGTAATTTTTCCTGAATTTGCCATTTTGTGGCAGGTATTGCAGAATTTGTAATAAATATTTTCGATAGATACCAGACAGAAAGAAAACTTCGGATAAGTGGCAATAACTTCGAAGAGATGTTTCCTTACTCAATTGTTTTACTTGTTTGGGGAACCAAAGGCAGCCACAGCAAATATGCGAATGACCAGACATCTCGAACGATTCATCTAGAGCTTGAGATAAAAACATTCTGAAGAGATCTTCAGGGTATGACGCATTTCGATAAAGGGCAAGTACAAATATGCTTTCAATCTGAAATGCAATGTATTGAAATGTGTGGCTTCCAATACTTTGGTCACTTTTGAAGAGATATACCGTAGCTTGGAGCTTATCATTTCTAACATAGATTGTTATTCCTCGTTTGTTATCTTCGTTGAAACAATCTACTCGGCTAATAATAGAAAATTCATTAAAACAAGTTTCTTCTTCTGGAAAACTCCACTTCTCCACAAGACAAATAACATCGCATTTTATTACAACCCTATCTGTTGATATGTCCTGAAAGTGTGCTTGCATACTTTGGATGTTTTGATAAAATAGCTTCATTTGCATTGTTGTTTGCAGCTCCTGGAGCTGCCTTTTAACTGGATCACAATTTTCAAAAGACTTTGGCGGTTGGAAATTTCCCATTATGAACAAACCAGATGCATTTGTTGCTCTACTACATGCGACATATAAAGCTGATCTGCTCATTTTACTACGAGTATGAACTACAACATTGTCATATGTTGCACCTTGGCTCTTATGAATTGTTATTCCTTCTGCTACAACCAGCGGAAATTGCGGTCTATCGATTGATATTTGTTCGTTTCGCTTAAATTGAAACGACCGTTGGCACTTTTCTACAGGAGTCCACAATGTTTCCTGACGGTGTCGTTCTTTTCGACGCCCTTCTGTTCCTACGTTTTCGTCAGAAAATAATATCCACAGAGTTTTGGGCCTTCGAAAACCTCTTCCAAATTCAATCGACATTAACATCCCGGTGGCTCCATTGACGAGACCATCGCAAGTATTTATATTAATGGTCATCATATATTTTGCCTTAGTTTTTAATTTGAGTTCATAAGTAAGTCCTTGGGTTTCAGAAGTCTTTAAATTGGCAACTGACCTTAAAATTCTGTTTCTTTGTTCTAGTGACAAAGAATCTGATTTTATGATGCCAGTTGCAGTTAAAGTGAACTCCTCTGTATTAATCTGATTTAATTTCAGGGAGTTATACTGGTTTGCTTCCTGGTTGGACCAAAATAAATGAATATCGTCAATTGGAACATCTGCTGTCGGAGCCACAATTCTCAATCTTATAAATAGAACGTCCTCTTGTGTCATCTGGCCATTAGCCATTCTATTGAGGATATGAGACAAACGTTGGTCTTCTCTCTGTCGCATTATTTCGGTGAGTTCGAAATATGAAAATTGTTCCCACAAACTTTCTCCAACTATGACCCCATAAGGATTCTCAGAATTTAAGAAAATACCCATTTGTCTCCCACGGGAGGAAGTTGTTTAAAATCAACGAAAGCCAGAATTGATACACCGCCGAAAGTATCTGCGCTTTTAAAAATTTATTTCAGTCTAGCGTCTAAAAATCCTAACATCATCGCTCCGACCATTGAAATCTCATTGATAATTAGGAATTTTAACTCCAAGAACTTGGAAATTATAGAGTTGACGGTATCACTGCTGAGTGGTCTAAGTTCTCCAGAGAACTGGTTTAGTGGCAAAGAAAATATAGCATGCAATGTTGTGCCCCAAATTCTAAAAGCCGCTTTTCCAGTTGGAACACAAAGTAAAACTTTTGGAAGAGCTGGATTTGCGCCTGGTACTGAGTTGAATCTGTGGGTTACCGTGGGTTACCAACGCCAGCGCCACCACAAATATATTCATAGAATTTTTGCTTTTCCACGACTTTTTGTAAAAGATGCTGTAGGTATAAGCGTTGCTTTTCGTTGAGTGTTCTAATTGATGTTAAAAGTTCATCTTCACTTATCAGTGGTGGCAATATTATTAAACGAACATCGCAAGATTCATTTGCTGCACCTCTATTCTCTGGCTCAATATCCAATATATTTATATTTTCGTCAATTTCTGGAACTGCCAAAGCTCGAAATTCGCCTTCTTAAAGGCGTTCGAACTGTAGCCTATTAGTGCTAATTGTATCTTTGTGGACACTGCAAGTACGCTCGTTATGGTTTTGAACCAGTTCTTCCAACTCATTACGCCACGACAAGTAAAGTATTACCAAGCTTCGGAAGTAATCATCTCTGCTCGTTTCTACTTTACTTCGGAAGTAATCGTCTCTGCTCGTTTCTACTTTAAACGACGGAAATCGAATAATTGCCGGGTTTGTCTTTTTATATACAAACCCTGAATTATCTTTTAATCGGAACGATATTCCTATTTGCTCCGAATTCTTTTCAAAATCTTCAACGAAATCGTCTTCTTCTTGTGGTCGCCTTGAATTTTTTCGTTGAGTCTTGGAAAATGTGTAGTATGCTGCAAAGGAAGCCAAGCACAAATCTTCTAACGTGTCTGGACGCTGGCAGTAGTGATCAAGCAGATTAAGCTGAAATATTTCTGTTGAATCCTGATCAAGTCTGAGGAGATCCTGTTGTGGCTTGAGTGTTCTAACGCGCTTTTCGGGCAAAAAGGAGTTTATAAAAATTTCTGCGTTGAGATAGACTCATTCCCAAAATATTATAGGAAGCCTCCTGAGCTGAAACTTCAGATGCATTTATAAATTTGTTTCCAATATGTTGCAGTCTTTGCTTTACCGTAAAATTTCCCTCGCGGATTTCATTCATTGCTTCTTGCAGTAATCTTGAGACTCCACGGTTTGATTTGTTAATAAGATTAACAATATAGGCCACACATGCGTAAGCATCTAAAAAAATCGAATATCCATCTTTGCTCTCTTCATGGACAAAATTTTATGGTTAAATGCGTTAACACTCCTATTCTTGAACGTCCTTTTTAGGAAAATGTGGGGTTTTATGAGAGACGACCTCAGAGCTAAAATGAAGTCATCGTTGGTCAAGTTGATTCGGTCATCTGCTAAAAAATTTTCAAAACAATCTAACCTATTAACTTCCTCATCTGTCCATTTGGCATTAAGAAGTGTGTGAATTTTATCGAAGTTTTCTTTATGTTGCTTTAATTGATTTATATTTATACTTTCCGGAAGTGGAAGCAAAATTTCAGTAGTTGGTAATGGAGGATAAGAAATTCGAAATCTACAAAACTTTTGACCCCTTATTTCTCTTTGGCAAGTTCTTATATGGTGTGATGCTGATAGGAAATATAGCTTTGCAAGTCTTCTATTGTTGAATCAGTTGAAATAAATTTATTAATAAAATTTATGACTGGTGGAAATGTAGTTTGATCATCAATATTTATCTTGGGAGCATTCCTAAGCCAATATATGCCACGTGATGAACCGCGTTGCTGAAATTCAATTCTCCAGTAAAACTTGTCTACACTGAATTGCTCAAAAATACCGCCATTAGCCTTGAAATGTTTAAAAAGTTGGCGAATTCTTTGGTCAAAATATCGGGAACATGTTATTGGATCTTTTCGAATGAGATTATACTTTTCAACAGAACTCATAGCCATAGCTTCTTCTTCAGAAACATATTTTCTAGTACTTTCATCAAAATAACTAAAAGTTCTGGCCATTGTGATTCTGCAGCAGACAACGTGATAAAAAAACGTTGGAAGACCAAATTGGCGAATCATTGCCAAAACCTTCTTTTTTCACCCTCCCAGTGGGCCGGAGACGAACGAATTCCTTTAAGAATTTGGTAGCCTTCGTCGTGTTGGATCAGATTTTGAATAAAATCATTATTTGAAACATCCTCTGCAGTGTAATTTTGCTGGCCGAGTTTCTTACGCAGACATGTGGATATGCTACTCTTTATCCGGGATAATTCAAGCTTTTTGTAGCAATATAAAATCTTGTTTACGCAAGCGCACCGCCTGTCATAACGCCTCGATTCATATTTTATTATTCGTCCAACTCTTGTTTCGTATGTGCGCTTGATACCACAGTATATGGGTATGAGAGCTCCTCAGAATCTTCGTCTCCAATTAAGTCCAAAGGTCTTCGTCCTTCACCGGGAGCAACAGATATATTTTGCAGTGGAATATTTTCTGCCGAATTATTTTCGATTAAGGTTTCTTGGTGGTTAATATCATTCAAAACATTTTCTTCGTTATCATTAACTTCGCTAATAAGATTTAATACCAAATCATGATCCTATACATTCAACACAAACGGAATTTCTTCAGTTGATCCGATATGATTTAACCAATCATCTGAAATGGTAATATTGTGCTTTTTTAAATAGTTCGGTATTAACCAAATAATGGGCTGCTTGGAAAATTTTCGCAGGCCTTATGGTTCCGTCATAAAACTTTGATTGTACTCCAACCTACGTTTAAGATGAACTTGTATAACTTCCTTTTGGTCAACGGAGCGTGGTAGGATATTGACAGTCGAACTTAAATCGATTAACTACTGCTCCCCGAATGGCACACTGCCGATTGTAACCTAGAGATACAATTCTCATAAATGGAATTTTTGGAGATACAAAACCTTTTTCAAGAGGTGTTAAGCCCGCAAGTTCATCTGGAATGGCTGGAAAATAAAATCCGTTGGAAAGGCATAAACTTCCGTTTATGAACAAACCTGATGCATTTGTTGCTCTACTACATGCGACATATAAAGCTGTTCTGCTCATTTTACTACGAGTACGAACTACAACATTGTCATATGTTGCACCTTGGCTCTTATGAATTGTTATTCCTTCTGCTACAACCAGCGGAAATTGCCGTCTATCGATTGATATTTGTTCGTTTCGCTTAAACTGAAACGACCGTTGGCACTTTTCTACAGGAGTCCATAATGTTTCCTGAGAGTGTCGTTCTTGTCGACGCGCTTCTGTTCCTACGTTTTCGTCAGAAAATAATATCCACAGAGTTTTGGGCCTTCGAAAACCTCTTCCAAATTCAATCGACATTAATATCCCGGTGGCTCCATTGACGAGACCATCGCAAGTATTTATATTAATGGTCATCATATATTTTGCCTTAGTTTTTAATTTGAGTTCATAAGAAAGTCCTTGGGTTTCAGAAGTCTTTAAATTGGCAACTGACCTTAAAATTCTGTTTCTTTGTTCTAGTGACAAAGAATCTGATTTTATGATGTCAGTTGAAGTGAGCTCCTCTGTATTAATCTGATTTAATTTCAGGGAGTTATACTGGTTTGCTTCCTGGTTGGACCAAAATAAATGAATAGCGTCAATTGGAACATCTGCTGTCGAAGCCACAATTCTTAATCTTATAAATAGAACGTCCTCTTGTGTCATCTGGCCATTAGCCATTCTATTGAGGATATGAGCAAAACGTTGGTCTTCTCTCTGTCGCATTATTTCGGTGAGTTCGAAATATGAAAATTGTTCCCACAAACTTTCTCCAACTATGACCCCATATTTTTTAAAAGCATCTAAGCTTTTAAATATTTGTTTCAGTCTAGCGTCTAAAAATCCTAACATCATCGCTCCTACCATTGAAATCTCATCGATAATTAGGAATTTTAACTCCAAGAACTTGGAAATTATAGGGTTGACGGTATCACTGCTGAGTGGTCTAAGTTCTCCAGAGAACT
Source organism: Hydrotaea diabolus (assembly GCA_963513945.1). Lineage (NCBI taxonomy): Eukaryota > Metazoa > Arthropoda > Insecta > Diptera > Muscidae > Hydrotaea > Hydrotaea diabolus. The sequence continues at coordinate 93,008,925 of OY740717.1, read as the reverse complement.
GGTTTAGTGGCAAAGAAAATATAGCATGCAATGTTGTGCCCCAAATTCTAAAAGCCGCTTTTCCAGTTGGAGCACAAAGTAAAACTTTGGGAAGAGCTGGATTTGCGCCTGGTACTGAGTTGAATCTGTGGGTTACCGCCTGGTAAATTGTTTTAATTAGCCGGCTTTTGCCAACGCCAGCGCCACCACAAATATATTCATAGAATTTTTGCTTTTCCACGACGTTTTGTAAAAGATGCTGTAGGTATAAGCATTGCTTTTCGTTGAGTGTTCTAATTGATGTTAAAAGTTCATCTTCGCTTATCAGTGGTGGCAATCTTATTAAACGAACATCGCCATATTCTAGATGTGCAGCAAATCTGGCTCAATATCCATTATTTTAATATTTTCGTCAATTTCTAAAAAAGCCAAAGCTCGAAATTCGTCATCAAGAAGTTGTGTAGTAGCTACGTTGTCTTCATGACCAGAATTTTCATTCTGGTTTGACTGACGGACGGAAATCGAATAATTGCCGGGAATCGAATTTGCCTCGCTGGCAGTAGTGATCAAGCAGATTAGGCTGAACTATTTCTGTTGAATTCTGATCAAGTCTGAAGAGATCCTGTTTTGGCTTGAGTATTCTAACGCGCTTTTCGGGCAAAAAGGTGTTTACAAAAATTTCTGCGTTGAGATAGACTAATTTTCAAAATATTATAGGAAGCCTCCTGAGCTGAAACTTCGGATCCATTTATAAACGGTTTGATTTGTTAATAAATTTAACAATATAGGCCACACATGCGTAAGCATCTAAAAAAATCGAATATCCATCTTTGCTCTCTGCATGGACAAAATTTTATGGTTAAATGCGTTAACACTCCTATTCTTGAACGTCCTTTTTAGGAAAATGTGGGGTTTTATGAGAGACGACCTCAGAGCTAACAGTCATCGTTGGTCAAGTTGATTCGGTCATCTGCTAAAAAATTTTCAACAAAATCTAACCTATTAACTTCCTCATCTGTCAATTTGGCATTAAGAAGTGTGTGAATTTTATCGAAGTTTTCGTTGTGTTGCTTTAATTGATTTATATTTATACTTTCCGGAAGTGGAAGCAAAATTTCAGTAGTTGGTAATAGAGGATAAGGAATTCGAAATCTACAAAACTTTTGATCCCCTATTTCTCTTTGGCAAGTTCTGGTATGGTTGTGATGCTGATAGGAAATATAGTTTTGCAAGTCTTCTATTGTTGAATCAGTTGAAATAAATTTATTAATACAATTTATGACTGGTGAAAATGTAGTTTGATCTTCAATATTTATCTTGGGAGCATTCCTAAGCCAATATATGCCATGAACATGTGGTGAACGCGTTGCTGAAATTTAATTCTCCAGTAAAACTTGTCTACACTGAATTGCTCAAAAATACCGTCATTAGCCTTGAAATGTTTAGAAAGGTAGCGAATTCTTTGGTCAAAATATGGGGAACATGTTATTGGATCTTTTCGAATGAGATTATACTTTTCAACAGAACTCATAGCCATAGCTTCTGCTTCAGAAACATCCCTATTTTCTAGTACTTTCATCAAAATAACTAAAAGTTCAGGTCATTGTGATTCTGAAGCAGACAGCATGATAAAAAACGTGGGAAGACCAAATTGGCGAATCATTGCCAAAACCTTTTTTTTCACCCTCCCAGTGGGCCGGAGACGAACGAATTCCTTTAAGAATTTGGTAGCCTTCGTCGTGTTGGACCAGATTTTGAATGAAATCATTATTTGAAATATCTTGTTTACGCCTGTCATAACGCCTCGATTCAGATTTTATTATTCGACCAACTGTTGTTTCGCATGTGCGCTTGATACCACAGTATATGGATGGGTATGAGAGCTCCTCAGAATCTTCGTCTCCAATTAAGTCCAAAGGTCTTCGCCCTTTACCGGGAGCAACAGATATATTTTGCAGTGGAATATTTTCTGCTGGATTATTTTCGATTAAGGTTTCTTGGGGGTTAATATAATCCAAAACATTTTCTACGCTATTAAGATTTAATACCAAATCATGATCGTCTACATTCGACACAAACGGAATTTCTTCAGTTGATCCAATATGATTTAACCAATCATCTGAAATGGTAATATTGTGCTTTTTAAATAGTTCGTTATTAACCAAATAATGGGCTGCTTGGAAAATGTTCGCAGGCCTTCTGGTTTCCGTCATAAAACTTTGAATGTATTCCAACCTACGCTTGAGATGAACTTGTATAACTTCAACTTGTATAACAAAACCTTCTTCAAGAGGTGTTAAGCCCGCAAGTTCATCTGGAATGGCTGGAAAATAAAATCCTTTAGAAAGGCATAAACTTGGAATTTTTCCTGAATTTGCCATTTTGTGGCAGGGTTTGCAGAATTTTAGTAATTATTTTCGGTGGGAAAAAAAGAAAACTTCGGATAAGTGGGAATAACTTCGAAGAGTTTCCTTACTCAATTGTATTACTTGTTTGGGGGACCAAAGGCCGCCACAGCAAATACAAATTTCTGTTGGTCCAAACGTAACATTTTTGTTTAATTCCAATAACGTCTTATTTACATGACGCTGTGAATCTAACTGAATAATCTGTGCTCTGGACTCCGGCGAAAGATTTTGTCTGGTTTGCCTTCTTCGCAATGTTTCTCTTGCGTTTTCAACCATACGGTTTACTGGTTTCATTCGATAATGCCTTATACGTAAACTTGCCCTTATTCTAAGATTAGTTTGAGCCATTTGGCGTCTGTAAGATGCTAATTCCTGTTCTCGCGCTGTATACGTTTCATCTCTTCACCTTGCCGATCTTCTTCGTGTGTTTCGTTCTAGTTCGCTTTGCATATATGTGGGGTCCTGGCATCGCAGTGACCGCCGCCGATTGGTCTTTCTTCTTGCATGTATGTTGTATTTTGTCGTCGTGATGACCGCTATTGCGTATTCCGTTGTCGTTCATTTTGCATAAGTGTGGGGTCCTGTCTTCGAAGTGATCGCCGCCGATTCGTCCTTCCTCGTTCTCCTTGCATGTATGTTGTATTTTGTCGTCGTGATGACCGCCTTTGCGAGTTCCATTCTCGTTCACTTTGCATATATGTGGGGTTCCGTCGTCGCAGTGAACGCCGCAGATTGGTCCTTTCTCGTCCCCCTTGCATGTTCGTTGTATCTTGTCGTCGGGATGGCCTTCTTTGTGTATTCCATTCTCGTTCACTTTGCATATATGTGGGGTTCCGTCGTCGCAGTGAACGCCGCAGGTTGGTCCTTCCTCGTTCCTCTTGCATATATGCTGGATCTTCACGATGTGAAGAACGTTCTTCTGTATTCCTTTCCTGTTCTTCATTTCTATAGCTTGTATTTTGTCTTCTCGATGCGTGGGGATCGCGATCACGCTGACGCTCTTGCTGACGATATTCGGCATTCAGTCTTCTGGCTGCAATTCGTTGAGAGTTTCTGGTTCCATCTTCTGGATTTTCTTCTCTGTGTTGAATAACTGTCTGTCTGACCAAACGTCTTCTCTGTTGGGCAGATTGTTTCGCAGTCTTGGCATACTTTTATAAGTACGGATTATATATTTCAGGAAAATTTAAGACACAAAGTAACTTTTTTTTATTTTTTTATGGCCAAAAGCCTAAGTATGACCAAAAGCCTAATTGTGTATGTCCAAATTGGTACCTGCTACCTGCATTATTGAAAAACTGCGCAAATGGTTGTTTATTGCTTTACAGCCGGCAACCTTTTCATAATTAGGGTAATAGGAACATTCATAAAATCGTCATTGCAACTGCACAAATATAAGAAGTCAACTTTACCTAAACTATTTTCAAAAAAACTAATTGATAAATTTAAAATGAAACCAATCAGTTGACGTTATTTATTACCTGAATATAGAACAAGATGCAAAATAAATTAAGCAGAAAAGTAATATAAATACAATTGCCTATGGTACTTCATGGCTGTACCCCATTGCATTGTCCAATTTTGTTCTTGAATGGTGAAAATATTGAGTTCAAGTATTGTTTTCACGTTTGGTGTAGAAGTGTGTATATAGAAATCGTTATGCGTAAAATTCCATCTCGATAGGTCAAGTTTGTAATGAGTTATAGTCATATTATTTCTCAAGACCCATAAGACCGTTTGTATGGGAGGTACCAGAAGGACCAAACTCAACTAAATTTGGTGCACAAGTGTGTTCTAATATGTATGCGTAAAATTTCATTTCGATAGTTCAAGTTTGTGGTGAGTTATGGTCATATTATTTCTCAAGGCCTATAAAACCGATTGTTGGGGAGGTACCGGATAGGCCTACCCAATATCAACCAAATTTGGTACAGAAGTATGTTCTATATAGAATGCTTTATGTGAAATAGTTCATTTCGATAGGTCAAGTTTGCGATGAGTTATCTACATATTATTTCTCAAGGCCCTTAAATCTGTTTTTATGGGAGGTATCAGAAGGGACCACCCAATCTCAAATCAAATTGGTCCAGAAGTGTGCGCTATATAGAAATGTTTATGTGTAAAATTTCATTTCGATAGGTCAAGTAAGTGATGTGTTATCGTCATATTATTTCCCAAGGGCCTTAAGACCGTTTGTATGGGAGGTATAAAAAAAGGCTACCCAATATCAACCCATTTGGTGCAGAAGTGTGTTCTATATATAAATCTTTATGTGGAAAATTTCATATCGATAGGTCAAGTTTGTGGTGAGTTATTGTCATATTATTCCTCAAGGCCCATAAGACCGTTTGTATGGGAGTTACCAGAAGTGTGTTCTATATAGAAATCTTTATGTGCAAAATTTCATTTCGATAGGTCAAGCTTGTGGTGAGTTTTCGTCATATTATTTCTCAAAGCCCATGAGACCGTTTGTGTGGGAGGTACCAGTAGGACTTTTCCGATCTCAACCGAATTCAGCGTAGAGGTGTGTTGTATATAGAAGTCTTGATGTGTAAAATTTCATTTCGATAGGTCAAGTTTGTGGTGAGTTATAGTCAAATTATTTCTCAAGGCCCATAAGGCCGTTTGTATGGTAGGTACAAGAAATGGTGGCCTAATCTAAACCATTTTTACATATGATGATTGCGCCTCCAAATCAACAATATGGTGATGTACGATGACCATTTTGTTGATTTGGAGATTGTGTTCAGGTTTCTGCCATCGATACCGATTTTGAAGTTGAGCCAGATATTCGTTGTGCCATCTGTGCCAGAAATGTGATTAAATAGCCGTGATTCTTTTCCAGTGGTCGAGGTTGGAAATCTCGGAGTCATAATTGTTTTTTTCGGGAATGTTTCGTAAGGGACGGCCAATTAAAAAATGTCCTGGGGTTAGAGCTTCAAGGTCATTTAAATCAGTAGAAGCCGGACCAATCGGACGGGAATTCATAACAGCTTCAATTTCGACGAGTACTGTGGTCAATTCTTCAAAGGTGAGTCGTGCATTTGGAAGCGTACGGAACAGATTCTTAGCAGTTTTTATCGCAGCCTCCCACAATCCTCCGAGGTGTGGCGCTCGTAGACGGATAAAAATAAACTCTATTAGGTTGGAGGCAGAATATGACGAGATTGCTGCCTTGTTTGACTCTTGATGAAAATGATTATAAAACTCCTTCAATTTTGACTCAGTGCCAACAAAGTTCGTTACGTTATCGCAGTATAATTTTGAAAGAACGCCTATTCGGCCACTGAACCGTTTGAGAGCTGCAATAAAAGCATCGCTGGATAAATCTAAATTAAACAACCGTCCGCCAACCCGAATTAGCCGTAGTCCAGAAAAGTCTTCAACGAATGGAGCCAGAGACGAAAAATGGCCTTGAACTGTGCCAGACTTTTCGAGTTGAAGATACTTATCAGAAAAGTAGTGCTGCTGAATGACCCAAACGATCCGATGTAGGGTATCGTTGAATAAAGACGAGATACATATGAAAAAATTCTTAGGCATTTTAAATAACTACTAAATTTGTGTATCGCCTTCAAAATATATGGCACATCTTGAGTCTGGGTGAAGAGAATGCTTTTCCTTTTTTCCAAGACAATTTCTTCATCACTAAGCGTTGTTTCGGTCGACTTAGGCGATTCATTGGATGAATAACGTAAAAATGAAGGCCGCTGGAACCAATTGGACTCGATCAGTTCAGGTACGGCACAGCCACGGGACACTAAATCAGCCGGATTCTTCTCAGTATGGACATATCGCCAAGAAATATAACCAGACAGATCTTGAATTTCTGCCACACGATTTCCGACGAATGTTAATAAAGTTGATGAACGCGTGTTGATCCAGTGTAGGGTAATTTGCGAGTCAGACCAAAAGTACATTTTTAAGATAGGATATTCAAAATGTGCTTTAAGCTGACTCCAGAACGTTTTTAGCAGATGTGAGGCACACAATTCTAGCCGAGGTAATGTTCTTGTTTTCAGAGGGGCAACTCGGGATTTTGATGCCACTAAATTTATTGCAACATTTCCAAGTCCATGAACTCCGATTTGAATTGAATTTGGCATACGAATAAATCGATTAATTTTCAGCTGGGGAAAATTATGATAATCGGCTACAATGTTGTTCCAGGCTGTATCAACTTCTTGGGGCACAGACTCATCCCAATCGCACTTAATGATCCATAGTTGTTCGAGTAGAATTTAAGCCTTTATGAAAGGGGGCCTAATAAGGCCGACTGGGTTAAACAGAGTAGAAGTTAACGACAAAATTGAGCGTTTCGTATTCTTTGAATACAATTTATTTGGACGAAATTTGAAGCGGAATGTATCCTCTGTCGGGAGCCATGAGATTCCCAAAGTGCTTGTGGAGTCATCATCAATACGCATCTCTTTTGTGCCAAAATCGGTTGACTTCAGCTCAGGACAATTACTATGCCATTTTGATAGAGAGAAATTTGAATGTGATAAAATATCAGTTACCTCCTTCTTGATAAGCTGCAATGTCTGTAGATTATCCGCGCCAGTAATCATGTCGTACACATAAAAATCATTAATAATGACAGCCTTGCCGACTTCATGTGTTAGGGGACACCGATCTGCAGCAAATTGTAGGCTTCGAATTGCGAGATATGGGGCAGATACTTCGCCGTATGTTCCGGTGTTGATAGCATAAGTACCAATACGCTTCGAAGAATCATCACGCCACAAAATCAGTTGGAGATTTCTGTCATCGGGATGGACCAGAACTTGTCGATACATTTTTGCAATATCAGCTGTCAAACCATAACGGTGACACCTGAAACGAAGCAGAGTTATCAATAAATTGTTTTGGATGGTTGGCCCCACCATCATGATTTCATTTAGTGCCAGCTGTGACGAGGTTCGAAAAGATGCGTCAAAGACGACACGAAGTTTTGTTGATACACTGTTCGGTCGTAAAACGCAGTGATGAGGTATATAGTAATTACGAGAGCCCACTAGTACATCTTGGATCTTGGACATATGACCCAATTCTTCATACTCCTTAAGAAACTTTGCTTACTCTGCTTTCAATTCAGGATTGCGATTTTAGTTTCGCTCTAGGGACAGAAACCGGCTCAATGCTATATTCTTTGAATCACCAAGGCACATAGGGTCTTCTTTCAGCGGTAGTCTGACCATAATGCGTCCACTTTCTTGAACCTTTACGGTTTTCACGAAATGTTGTTCGCGTTGTTGTTGCTCAAGAGTTAACGGTTTACATTCAACTGATTCTAGCTGCCAAAGCTTTTCAACATTTTTATTGAGTTCAAAAGAATCATTTTCGATGATTGAGTACGTTGATTTCGACGACTTCTCCAATCTGTTACTGGAATACTTTCCAGATACAATCCATCCCAGAAGCGTTTTTTGTAATGTAGGCAAATTTTCACCAAGACGAATTTGCCCCACAGATTAAAGGGCGAAGAATGATTATACCGATACCTTTTTGACGATGAAATTCGGGATCTGCCAATTCTATGTTAGGGGGCAGATTAAAATCATGAATAGATATATTTTTATCTGGATGGTAGCCAGTAATGTTGCGAGATATCAGAAATTAAAGGGACAGTTCAAAATTGTTCAGACGGGATCTAACAGTACTTTGAGTTCTGTACCGAACTTTTACAGTGGATGAGCCAATTTCAATAACATCCACTGAGTTATTCGATCTTCTTAAATTGAGAGAATTGCAGAGAGATTCACTCATGAAGTTTACTTGGGAACATGAATCCGACAGAGCTCTTCCCAACTTAAAACTTCCATCAGAATCTCGGATCAAAACCAAAGCTGTTGCCAAAAGCACATTACTCACTCTAGGCTTACTATTTTGTTTAAATGTGCCATGTACTGCAGCAGAAGTTAATGAATGATCATCCTCAGGTTGCTTATGTAGAAGCGAATGGTGACGTTGTTTGCAAAAACGGCAAGAATATCGTGAGGTACACTGGTTATATCCATGTCCCTTTGATAAACAGTTTAGACAGAGTTTTTGTTGTTTAGTTTGATCGATGCGTTGATCCGGATTAAAAACAATAAAACGCTGATACGTTGAGATAGCATGGCAAGATTTTAAGCAATGGTTGCATGTGGAATCTTGAACCATATTTTTAGTTAGCAATGTGTGCTGGTATGCGAATAATTCGTAGAAGTATTAGCTGGTTGGTGTTTCGTTATTTTTCTGCACTGTGCATCCAATTGTTGGCAACGTCTGTTCAACATTGAACAGCAATCAGCCCACGATGGCAATTTTGTGTAATCGATGACCTAATCCCGCTTTTGCTTTGTTTCTGGGTCAACCTTACTCATTGTCAAATGAATAATAAACGCGTCACAAATCTGCTCATGAGAGCCAAGCGAATTCAGGGAACTATAATGCGCAGAAATTGTGTCCACAATATTTCTCAATTGCTTCGGAACAGGTTTGGTGAATTAAATTTAGTTAGATCCCCTTATAGTGGTGTCACAATTAAACTTCGACTTTTAATTAGCGGACACTTCCGAAATGTCCTGTCAAGGTCGCCAATGTTTGAGGATTGTCTGATTTGACAACCCCGGAATATGACCAATATGTGATAGGGCCAACTTCCTAACTTAGGGGTTCGACTTGAGTATGTTGAACGTAAAGGTGGATCGAATTTCTCAATTACCTCCACTCTACACACTTTATCAATAGTATTCTCTCACCACGAATGTTGCACTGAGCCACTGTTCTTGCTTTATTTTCTAAAATCCAACAAACGTTTTTGTAATAACCGACTCGCAAAAAAATGAGAACACAGACACTTGTTTTCGTTTCGATCATTCGATGACTTCTGTTTATTAAAAAAGAAAGGCAGAATTTACCAGCCAAAGGAAGGACAAACTTTCAAACTATTAACTAAGCAGAGCCAACGTCATATTCATATGTATGTATCGCTGTACGTCTATTATGTCTGCATATGTGACGCGCAAAATAGAAAGGGACCGAAGGGTAAAAACCAGTTTTGTTCAGGAGAGCCATTTTAAAGATTTAAATACGTGTATCTATGGTGTACCATCACTTTCATAAAACGCGCATATCTCTGGGAGGGAACACTTTTGGGACATGGGATCGGTCTCATTCGATGCTCAGATGTTGTCCACATAAAAAAAAGTAAAAATTTACTTTTTACCCTTAGGTCCCTTTCTCTATGCGCTGTCACATATGGAGTAGCAGATATGAAAGTACATATGTAATAGATATCGAGACAGAAAAATAGAATACGAAGAAAATAACATTAGGGGTGTTCATTTAATTATGTTAAATTCAACAGAATAATTTGTTAATTATAATTATGAAATTAATGGTCATTAATACCAGTGAGAAAAAATGCAACCGGACAACTAAAAGAAATTAACAATGCTGGCTACACTCACGCCTTAGTGTGACCTAACAGTTATCTTTCTTAAAGGTAAACGTTTTTTCCATTCGGCAAATTTCTCTCATTTAAATCCCAAACAGCTAAAAACCACAAGTAATCATAATGCAAAATTTTAGAGTCCTTGCTAATTTACTTTGGTCCGTATGGTCAAAAGGGTTTATTTTAAAGTTTTGGCAGAGATTAGGGTCGGACTCATGGACCGAAGGGGTTTAAAATAGCCACAGTTATGGCTAAAAGTATCGATGGTCGGAAAAGTGTAGCGGGAATCGAAATATAGAGTTATTTTGATGACTTGGCTGAATTGCGGTCGGAGTCATATACCCAGTGGCTCACAAAGAGAGACACTTCAGTTCACGATAGAGTGTACTTAGCAGGGACATAAATGCTGTTAAACACGTTTTATGCTGTAAAATAAAAAGTACTGAATGTTTTTGGACCAAATATTTTTTAAATAAGTATTGATGTATATTGTACCCAAAAAGAAGTTACTGATTCGAAATGTCCGCCTTTTGCCTTTACACACTCCTTAAGTCACACTTGCCAATCGTCAATTGCTGCACGAACATCGTCCATGGGAAAATTGGCCACAGATCGAACCAAAGCAGTCTTTAGAAATCCAATGTTGGGGTATCTTTCGTGACAAATCTTGTCCTCTAAAACCGTCCACAATTTGTTATCCAATGGGTTCAAATCTGGACTGCCTGAGGGCCATTCTTCAGAGGAAATGAACGCTGGCAAATTGTTTCGAAGCCAGGCCTAGGACGTTTTAGCCTTATGGGCCGGCGCAGAATCCTGCTGGAAAGTCCATGGCTGGTTTTGGATCAGGGAATTGTTAAGAGGCTTCACAACAGCTTCCCAAACGGTTTCTTGATGAACTTTGGCCGATGTTTTGACTCATTGTTCGCAGAAATGCAGGTCAGTGACCCCATCGTAAGAGACACCCCACCAAACCTTGACTGAAGCTGGGTGATGACCCTTTTCCACCCTTGGGATCAGTTCAGATGTTTCCTTAGATGACCGCGCATACACTCTATCATTTTGCTGGTTACCTGAACGGTGAAAATTTTTTCATCGGTGAACAAAATTTTTCTGTGCAAGTTATCAGCGTGCTTCACCAAAAGACGTTTGTCCTAAGTCTATTTTAATGATTCGACTCATGGACCTTTGCGTGATTTTCATCTCACGGGCCATGATTTTCTGCTTTCGGAGCGGATATCTGTGAATTCTTGATTTAACAGCTTTGATGACATGCGGTGTTCGAACAGAGCGTGGGCGGTACCGATGTCGGTCTTTTAAATCTCCAGTCTCCTCAAGTTTTTTTGCATCGGTAGACGAACATGCGGCTAATCCCTACTGGCCGGAGCTTTTTGAAAATATCGCTTTTTTCATTTCACACTTGAAAAACTCTATTGCATCGATACAGCTCTCGTTATCTGACCACTCCATGATGAAAGTTGAAACAATTTTAAAATCCCGTTACAGACTAACGCTAGTTAGCTTTCAAAACCCATATGACATTAACGGGGTATGTTCAGATCTATTATTGAAATGGGTGTGTTCAATGTTGTAACAGTATTTATGTCCCTACTAAGTATATAATTTATGGCTTGATCAAGTAAAGACGCCATTAACTTTGTTCAGGCTATAAATTATATAAACTCCATCTGCGCTTGGGAAGCTATCGTGCGCACTTGACGTGCAGAGGGACAAGACTTTTTATAGAGCCACATGTACTCTAAGAAAATTGTGTCTGGAATCGTTTAAAAAAGTTCAAGGTGATCCGATAAAAAGTTTAGTTTTTGTTGAGTTTAAATGTGATTAGTTCGGGAATGAGTTAAAAGGGGACTTTGCACAGAAATTTCAAGAAATCATTAATGAATGCACTTTCTTTTGGCATGTTTTTAATTGCTTGAACACAAACGTGTTCTTAGAATTTTAGTTAAAAAGTTTAGACAGTAAAAAGCGAGTGAGAAATTTATATTGAAAATGAAAGTGTTAAAATACAATTGCAGATACAAATTCGGAAATTGTGGTACGTCGTAGTACATGCTACTAGAAAATGAGTGAGGATGAAAGATTAGCAGATCCATGAGTGCTGGGATGAGTGATGACGACGAAGTTGGTCTTGAAGGATGGTGACGACTTGCAGTATTGCCAGAACGGCGCTTTTGGAGCTTTTCTGGCACCTTTATTTGACCTCGGTACTTTTCACAGTACATAATTTGTATATGCCCTATTAATATTTTTTAAGACTTATAATTTCTTACAGTACTTATATTTTAGGCTGTTTATTTTGTACTAAATTCTGTATTTGTACAACAGTGCTTTAAACGTTTAAGTTATGTGAACAACATTAGGAAAGCGAATTTGCATTTTTTGCGAAGTTTTAAAGTTTACTGCTCCTAGCAAAACCCATACATTTTTGTTTACATTCTAGGCTGAACACCGTAGTTGGAATATGATTTACAATATAACAGATATAGTAAATATAAAATTATATACAATTGCAAAAATATATATTTTTAAAATTTTGGCACCTCTTTCAGCTCTTTTTTTGCCATATATGAAAACTTCCAAAAATTGCAACAACATTTTTTTTTTTTATTTATCGTTCGGCTTGGAATCCTTTTTAAAAACAATTGTTTTTAATATTTTATATTTTGTTCGCGATATTGCAACTAACTTCGTTAGTCACCTTCAGGGGATCTAACAAAAATACATGAATCACGCAAATTATTCTGACACAAATTATTTTAACATATAACATTGATAATTACATTTAAATTGAATAATTAAAAGTCCGACTGTTCTCTGTGGTCTGCAAGGCTGTCTTCTGCCCAGTTGGTCTATAAATTACATTTTGGTCCGATTAATGGGATGAAAGTCTAGTTTTTAATTTGTTTTTAGTTGATCCGATATATAGCTCTTGGCATATATCAGATTCGTCACCATCGCATTTGATTCGGTAAAGTGGACTTTGTCCTGGTAAAAAATTGATTTGTCGTGTTATATGTTTTATGTGCTAATTCGATTACGTCCTTATTGTAAACTCGTATGTAAGGTGATTTGAACCTCTCTGAAAATCCTGGAATTATTCTTATAAATCTTTGGCGTTATTGTGTCGGTGTGGTTATGCCTTTTTTTATTGGGTTGTCTTAAAAGATCATTGGAGGTTTTGATCCGAAAATCATTCATCGATAAAATATTTATTATTTTCTAGTTAGTTTCGTGAAATTCCTTGTCACTTATCGTCAAAACTCTGGTTAAAAATTTGTCGCTGTGTTTATGATAGTTTGTCTAGAGTGCTTCGAGTAGAAATTGATATAACTTTCTGAGGATGTCGGGCTGGCTTCCTTAACGTATATTTACTTTGTATCAACACAGAACAAAAACAGAGTTGATACATTGTGTATTAACTTTTTGAATACGTTGCATAATAATACTTTGCAACCCAGAGATCGTTTAGAAACATTTATATGCATTGTATCATTCATATCAATAAATAAGAAAAAATGCAGCGTCGCCATTTTGTTATGTGTTGCATTCGCTTTGCATCTACTATTATTTGGATGCCTTTGTTGCTTTTCCTTGCGTATTAACTACAACAGTGTTGCAAAAGGGAACATAATACATTGTCCAAATTTTAGGATTGTGTTTACGAGCACCCTTTAGTGTATTACTACAAAGCAACATGCGTTTAGGAAGTCAGCCTTGTTTCTTGTACCAATCTATTTCTATTTTATTTCCTTCGTGTATAACTAGGACTTTAAATATGGTATTCTGTTCTCTATTTCCTTTTCCATCGTAAACTGAATCTGTCTATTAAAATTGATAAATTTTTTTTTAAGTGTCATCCACATCCTTTTTCTTAATAATGGCGAATAAATCGTCCACGTGAACTGTATTCTATTATATGTATTTAGTGCACTTAAGATGTCCTCCGCTGCGTCTTTCTTGACATTGGCGAACAAATCGTCTAGAAATTCTTCCATAATAATGTCAGCTACTACTAGTGAAGCTGGTGATCCCATTGGATTTTTCTTGTTTTGTCCGTATATATTGTCTTCAAATCTAAAATATATAGTCTACTTGATGCTGAAAGTCAAAATTTCTATAAATAACTCTACTCATGTCAGTGCATTTTTCTAGCAGATGCCTTTTGCCTCTTATTGTTTTTTTATGACGAGCTATTAAAGTACAGAGAAACCCTTTTTGGCATAATTTTGTTAACTTTTATATTTTTAGAAATTTAAATTTGTTGTACTTTTATTTGTGTTTTTAGTAAAAAGGTTTTGATTTATTTAGCAAATACTCAATTAATCTACCTATTTCCCAGAGAAGTTATTGTTTGAGGATTGCCTGATTTGACAACCCCGGAATATGACCAATATGTGATTGGGCCAAATTCCAAACTCAAGGGTTCGACTTGAGTATGTTGAACGTAAAGGTGGATCGAATTTCTTAATAACCTCCACTCTACACACTTTATCAATAGTATTCTCTCACCACGATCACTTATCAATAGTATTCCGCACTGAGCCACTGTTCTTGCTTTATTTTCTAAAATCCAACAAACGTTTTTGTAATAACCGGCTCGCAAATAAATGAAAAGACAGTCACTTGTTTTCGTTTCGATCATTCGATGACTTCTGTTTATTGAAAAAGAAAGGCACAATTTACCAGCCAAAGGATTAGCGGTAAACTTCCAAACTATTAACTAAGCAGAGCCAACGTCATATTCATATGTATGAAACATTGTATGTCTATTATGTCCGCATATGCAGCAGCAGATATGAATGTACATATGTAATAGATTTCGAGACAGAAAAATAGAATACAAAGAAAATAACATTAGGGGCGTTCATTGAATTATTTTTAATTCAACAGAAAATTTGTTAATTATAATTATGAAATTAATGGTCATTAATACCAGTGAGAAAAAATGCAACCAGACAACTAAACGAAATTGACAATGCTGGCTACACTCACGCCTTAGTGTGACCTAACAGTTATCTTTCTTAAAGGTAAACGTTTTTTCCATTCGGCAAATTTCTCTCATTTAAATCCCAAACAGCTAAAAACCACAAGTAATCATAATGCAAAATTTTAGAGTGCTTGCTTATTTACTTTGGTCCGTATGGTCAAAAGGGTTTTATTTTAAAGTTTTGGCCGAGATTAGGGTCGGACTCATGGACCGAAGGGGTTTAAAATAGCGACATTTACGGTTAAAAGTATCGATGGTCGGAAAAGTGTAGCATATGGCTACTCAAAATTTAGGCGTTTTTACCGGGAATCGAAATATGGATTGGAATCGATTTGATGACTTGGCAGAATTGCTGTCGGAGTCATATACCCCGTGGCTCACAAAAAGAGACACTTTAGTTCACGATAGAGTGTATATAATTATAGCTTGATCAAGTAAAGACGCCATCAACTTCGGCCAGGCTATAAATTATATACACTCCATCTGCGCTTGGGAAGCTATCGTGCGCACTTGCCGTGCAGAGGGACAAGACTTTTAATATAATAAGTTATGAAATGATTTGGTTTTAAGCTTATTTCGATGCGCTACACTTTTCTCTAATCATTTGCGCGCAAGCACTTTGGACTTTAAGTCGCCATCCAGACTCAGGCCTGAGAATTTGATCCGGCACTCCGGTAGCGCTAACTACTCGAAAGAGAATGCTGGGTGGAGTCGAATTTTCGCCAAAATAATAATTTATTTTAGAAAGGTCCATTTTAGACTTAGGGACAATGTCACCAAATTGACCTATTGTTTGCAAGCACAATCCACAGAACATCACAAATATTACCTGGTTACCGGGATAGAGCCACATGTACTCTAAGAAAATTGTGTCTGGAATCGTTTAAAAAAGTTCAAGGTGATCTGATAAAAAGTTGAGTTTTTGTTAAGATTTAAATGTGATTAGTACGGGCATGAGTTAAAAGGGGACTTTGTACAGAAAGTGCAATAATGAATGCACTTTCTTTTGGCTTGTTTTTAATTGCTTGAACACAAACGTGTTCTTAGAATTTTAGTTAAAAAGTTTAGACAGTAAACATCGAGTGAGAAATTTTAAATTGAAAATAAAAGTGTTAAAATACAATTGCAGATGCAAATTCGGAAATCGTGGTACGTCGTAGTATATGCTACTAGAAAATGAGTGAGAATGAAAGATTAGGAGATTCATAAGTGCTGGGATGAGTGATGACCTGCAGTGTTGCCAGAACATAATTTCTATATGTGACGTGCAAAATAGAAAGGGACCTAAGGTTAAAAACATGTTTTGTTTAGGAGAGCCATTTTAAAGATTAGGTCCCTTTTTATTTGCGCTTAGAATCGTCGACTTCACTTTCATAAAACGCGCATATCTCTGGGAGGGAACACTTTTGGGACATGTGATCGATCTCATTAGATGCTCAGATGTTGTCCACATCAAAAAAAATGAAAATTGATTTTTTTTTACCCTTAGGTCCTTTTCTCTATGTAGATTTCCGCTTCTTAACTTTCATTGAAAGTCTCAAGAGATGTCTTAGATGCTGCTACCGAAGGGCTCTCTTCATCATCTTTTCAAATAACTTCAACCGGTATTCTCAGTATCGTTATCCAAAGAGCACATCTTTACGCTCGCAAACCTTCTGCGTATTATTGTGTAACAGCCGAAAATTTTTCCGACAACTAGATAAGTGCAAAACATGTTCAACGTTCAGGTTAGAATTTCTATGGTGGAAGTGGACATCACTTTTTTCTTCAGTAATAATAAACTTGTTACCAGCTAAGCGGATTGGCTCGTTGTGTACTTGTAGGCTTACAAACATCCGTTTATTATTGAACAAGTGTGTGTGCGTTTGTTGCTTCTCTGCTTTTCGCACTCATTTGCTCTAGAACTCGAGATAACTAATCGAATTTGAACTCGGCTCCAAAAATTACTTAGAGACGAAATGTAGCCCTTGCCAAAACTTGAACAACGGTATGCGTTCTGTTACAATCGAACTTCAAATGACCACGCAGGATAAAAAAAAACTAAAAGGGCGTTATATAGAGTGCACAGAAAATTTTTTTTGTGTTCCCGAAATCGTCTCTTGTTAGTCTTAAAATCTAGAGAGTGACTGGTGCAACTTTTTTTTGGACCCACACTACTGTAACAGTGCAGGACCTCGCTCGTTTCTATTGTTATGTTAAAAATTTCATATTCTTTTGACACACTGGGCAGCAATTCTTGTAATTCTATTACAGCTTCAGACAATATTTTCGTCACCTTAACGAAATCACCCCTTGTCATACGAAGACTTAACAATCGTTTATACAGACACATCTTCTGTATTAGACCTTAAGGAACATGCGTTGCCTCCAGCTTCTCCCATGCCTCTGAGGATGTTCTACCATTCTTGATACAGAACACGGTTATAACGAACGGTTTTTTATATAACTTATAACGAATTATCGGTTATAGCGAAAAGTATTTTTGATCCCTCTATCAAATTTTCATTGAAAATACTACGTTTATAACCAAAAAAATTTACCTTTGCGGGGAATTACATAATTTAACCTCTTGAAATTACTCCTTGATAGCCCGACCCCCACATGGATTCCAAGGAAACTTTATCTTTATCTGTTTAAAAAAAAAATCAAAGCGATCCGACCAATAGTTAAGTTTCTATTGAGATTTAAATGTGTTTAGTACGGGAACGTGTGAAAAGGTCCGCTGGGACCTTGTACTGAAAATTCAAGAAATCGTTAATAAATGCAGTGTTTTGGCTTGTTTTATTTTTTTAACACATCACACACGTGTTCCTTGAATTTTAGTTACTTTTTGGATTATTTTATTGTGCCTTTCTTGAAACATTATAAACTTTCCGCCCCTTTTTGAATTTTTGTTACCGACCCTTTTGAGTTGTTTGAACCCTTTTTTAACGCATACTCTTAGTCTCACATAGACAAGCTAGAAGCCAGGTAGACGCAGAAAAGGGTATAAAAGCTTCTGTAGTTTCGTAAACCAAATCAGTGAAAGTTGAGACAGGGAACATCGAGTGCGAAATTTTATTTTGAATTTTATAAAGAGAAATAAAAGTACAATACAATGGCAGAGGAATATTTAGACATTGCTGAAATTGAGGTACGTCGTAGTACACGCTACCACCAAATGAGTGAGGATGAAAGACGTGCAGCGGAGATGAGTGATGACGATGAAGGTGCTATTTCTGCATTTGGTTTTGAAGGTGCGGATGATGACGATTTCACATATTAAGCAAATTTTCATGTTGATGATTCGGATGCGAAAACAGAACCACATATGCGACAGCGCATAGAGAAAGGGACCTAAGGGTAAAAAAATCAATTTTCATTTTTTTTTCTTTTTTTGATGTGGACAACATCTGCGCATCGAATGATACCGATCCCATGCTCCAAAAGTGTCCCAGAGATATGCGCGTTTTATGAAAGTGAAGTCGACGATTCTAAGCGTAAATAGAAAGGGACCTAATCTTTAAAATGGCTCTCCTGAACAAAACTTTTCACTTTTTTTGATGTGGACAACATCTGAGCATCGAATGAGACCGATCCCATGACCCAAGAGTGTTCCCTCCTAGAGATATGCGCGTTTTATGAAAGTGAAATCGACGATTCTAAGCGCAAATAGAAAGGGACCTAGTCTTTAAAATGGCTCTCCTGAACAAAACTGGTTTTTAACCTTAGGTCCCTTTCTATTTTGCGCGTCACATATAGACATCAATGAAGATATTAGTGATGACGATGATGATGAAGATGCTCAGCAAACGAGTGACAATGGACTAAAATGCACCACCGTCTTCCTGAACTCGTGCCCATAACGTGGTCGACTACACAAGGAGGAATCCGGGCCCAGTAGAAACCACATATGAAGACATGGCGTACATCATAATACGCGAATCAAATAGGAAAGGCAGGGAAGTGAACGCTGCATGGAATTAGGCAAATCCAACTAACACAAAGGAATGGAAACCAATCACTTTGAAAGAGTTCGATGCTTTTTTGGCAATTATTTTGTATGTTGGACTCACAAAATCGAATAGTGAATCTCTTGAAGAGTTATGGGGCCCAACGTGCTGTCCAATATATAAAGCTGCATTATCATTAGATCGTATGAAGTGCATAAAACAATGCCTTAGATTCGACAATGGAAATACGCGACAGCAGCGACTAATCAACAGCAAAACTGCGGCTATTGATGGTATTTGGCAAATGTTGCAGTCTAACTTGGCAGCTGCTTACACTCCGCATGATGCAGTGACCGTTGATGAGTAGTTATTCCCATACAGAGGCCGCACCCGCTTCACACAATACATTCCATCAAAGCCTGCCAAGTACGGTATAGAGATATGTGGTTGTGCGACTCAAAACCATTTTATCCTGTCAAAGGAATAATTTACTCTGGGAAATTGCCTGACCAGGCACGAGAGGTGAATCAAGGGCAGAATGTTGTACTTCAACTTTCGGAGAGATATTTGAATACATGCCGCACAATTTATGCCGACAATTTTTTCACAACTTTGGTTTTGGCGCGTACTTTGATCAGGAAGAAAACCGTATACATATGTTGGAACAGTGCGCTCGAATAAGACATGTGTGCCTCGGAAATTCCAAAAAAAAATCATACGCGTCCTGTCAACAGCACATTGTTCGGCTTCAACGAAGGCGATATAGCACTATGTTCATATGTGCCCAAGAAGAACACAGCGGTAATTTTGCTGTCGACACAACATTATACTTGCGGTGTGGACTTGCAAACTGAAAAGAAAAGCCGTTTGCTATTTTGGATTACAACGTCACAAATACATACATGCAAGCGCTTAACAAACCGCTAGCCATTGGCCATGTTTTTTTAATATGGTGGACATTGGTGCATTAGCTGCATTTATTTCATACAACGAGGTGAAGCCAATAAAAAGAAGTGACAGACGACGGCCATTCCTTCTGATGCTGACACAACAATTGGCACTACCAAACATAGAGAAACGAGCGCTGAACAGTAGTGTTCAGTCTGTCGTCCAGTCCACACGCGTTTTCTATGTCTTCCGCGTTAAATGTTGTCCGTGTTACAGTTCTCTCGTCCGTCTCCAAAACAAACAAAAAAATAAACAAACAGAAAAACACAAACCCGCGAAAAAAACAACAAATAAACCACAGCGCGCAAACCAACAAATACAAATAACACACCATAGCCAAAATAACAATAACTACAAATAACAGAAAAAAATAAATAACGAAAACACATAAACCAACAACAATAGACAATTTTTTCAATGTGCATTATTCGTCGTGCGTTCGTCTTCCTTCTCCCCCTCCCTTTTCCATTCCGTTTCGTGTAGTGCAGTTGGCTCTTTTCTTTCTTTGTCGCTGTCCGTCTAATGCTTAAGGCATAACACTAAGCATTTGATGGGATCAACAGCGGCAAAGGGGGTAAGATCGGCAACTGCATTTGCACGCTGACACTTGTTTTGTTCTCTGGTTGGCGTAATGGTAAAGAAATTTAAAATCCATTTTGCCAACATACGAGGGTTGCGTGCGAATTTTTTCGCTGTGTTTTCTCACATTCATTTTCATAGGCCTGATGTTCTAGCTCTTAGTGAGACTCAGGTCCGTGAGGATTCTGATCCACAGGATTTTCACGTTCCTGGGTACCACACCCTATCTCTTTTTATTTCCCACAGAGGTCTTGTGGTATATGTACGTAATGACATAGTGTTTCAGAGCCAGCAACACTTGAACTCACAAGATCCAGAATTTAACTCCCTTTGGGTTAAGTTCAGGATTGGAACACACGTACTACATTTTGGAATTATTTATAGAAGTCCAAACTCGGAAAGGGAGGCTTCCCTTAAAGGCTTTGACGCCCTTTCCGATTCAATATCGAAAGTTTTGGAGAGTTATCCGGACAGTGAAATTGTCGTTGCTGGAGATTTCAATGTCCATAATTCCGCCTGGCTTTCACATTCGAGCCATACAACTCCGGAGGGCCAATACGCCGAGCTCTTCGCCGCGCAAAATGACTTGACGCAACTAGTGAATGAACCGACACATATTCCGTGTGTAGAAGGGCACCAACATAACATTCTTGACCTTTACTTAACTTCGCACCCTGAAAAGTACGAAGTTAATGTACTTGCACCTCTTGGTAACTCCGATCACTGCATTGTTTCAGCATCCTTTCCGTATTCCGCTCTTCGTGTCGCTTCGATACCAGCCCCAAAGCGGACAATATTTTTCTACGAAAAGGCACGTTGGGATGAGCTCAACCACTTTTTCCAGCATTTCAATTGGAAACTTTGCTTTCTTGATAACGACGTAAATACTGCGGCTGAAATGATCCAAAACATAATTTTATCTGGTATAAAGACTTTTGTTCCAAATAAAATTATGTCGGCTAAACCAGCCAAAAACAGTTGGTTTAACCAGGCATGCAGGGATGCTGTCAGATCAAAGGAGGAAGCGTTCAGAAATTGGCGTTTGAACAAAAACTCCATTACTGAACTGCTGCGAAAACAGGCAAGAGCTTCGTGTGCTAGAGTGCTTAGGCGTGAAAAATTTCTGCACGAACAACGTCTACGTACAAAGGTTCTTACTTCTCCCAGGGGAAGTAAGAGCTTTTGGTCGTTTGTAAGAAGAGTAAAGGATAGTTCTTCATCTATCCCAACTCTTGTTAAAGACGACCAGGCATTCACTGACCCGGTTGATAAAGCTAACCTTTTGGCTGAAATATTTGCAGGAAATTCTTCCTTGCCGGAAAGCAATCAACCACTCCCCGCGATCGAAAACGTATCAAGTTCCATGCCTCAGATATTTTTTCGAACGCGTGCAGTTAAAAGGGTTCTTGCGAACCTCGATGTAAATAAATCCCCGGGCCCGGATGGTATCTCTGCACTTGTCCTATGTAAGTGCTCGTCGACGCTAGCCCGTCCATTACGCAACCTTTTCAACCTTGCTTACCGTGCGGGAGTTTTCCCAGCGTGTTGGAAGGTTGCGAACGTCCAGCCGATCCCTAAAAAGGGTGAAGCCAATAACCCTGCGAATTACCGGCCAATTGCGATTTGCTCTGCGCTCTCCAAGGTAATGGAGAGCATGGTAAACCA
Organism: Hydrotaea diabolus; assembly: GCA_963513945.1. Classification (NCBI taxonomy): domain Eukaryota; kingdom Metazoa; phylum Arthropoda; class Insecta; order Diptera; family Muscidae; genus Hydrotaea; species Hydrotaea diabolus. The sequence continues at coordinate 92,986,968 of OY740717.1, read as the reverse complement.
CCATCTTGTGAGGTATTTAGAGACCAACGACTTGCTGAGTGATCGACAGTATGGCTTCCGTAGAAACCGCTCTACGGGAGACCTGTTGGCGTTCTTGTCGGAGCGTTGGAGTCGGTCTATCCACCAGTTTGGTGAGAGTAAGGTCGTGGCTCTAGATATCTCCAAGGCCTTTGATAGAGTCTGGCACGGTGCACTCATATCAAAGCTGATCGCTTTTTGTGTCGGTAATACGTTTGCTCGGTTTATATCGAGCTTTCTTAGAGATCGCACTATTAGAGTTGTTGTAGATGGGTTCTCATCCAACACACATAGGCTGACCGCAGGTGTACCACAGGGCTCTGTCCTTTCTCCCTCTTTGTTTCTTATTTTCATTGACGATCTATTGGGTCAGACCGTGAGTCCAATCTACTCTTTCGCAGATGATAGTAACCTCTGTCATTCATATTCATTCGACCGTAGGCCGAGCCTTCAAGATATTGAAGACAAAAGGCGAATTATGGATGAGACACTTGGCCGTGATCTACTGGCCATTTCCGAATGGGGTCGAGTGAATAGAGTAGATTTTAATGCACGTAAGACACAGTGCTGCTTGTTGTCTCACAAGCGATTCGCTGACCCAACAATATCATCAATCTCTCTCGATGGTACGGATATTGAACAATCAGAAGCTCTCGATGTTCTGGGCATAAAAATACAATGTGACGCTCGTTGGGCGAGACATGTATTCGAAGTGTCGAAAAAAGCACTCAAGTGCATAGGCTTTTTAAAGCGGTGCAAGAAATATTTCACTCCTTCTGATCTTTTCAATATCTATACAACTTACATCAGGCCAAAGATGGAATACAACTCCCATATATGGGCAGGTGCTCCAAAATCATCCTTGGAGCTACTTGACCGTGTTCAAAGGAGAGCGATGGTGCTGATAGGTGACAGTAGGGTATCCAACTCTATTGTTTCCCTTGAGCATCGTCGGAATGTGGGTTGCGTGACGATGTTCTATCGTTACTTTCATGGTGTGTGTTCATCAGACATCCGTCGCCTTATTCCTGACGTGAGGATGTTCGGCAGGGTTACGCGACTTTCTTGGAATTCACACCCGTTTGTTATCGATTGGCCAGTTGACCGCACTATACACTACAGATCAAATTCGTTTTTCGCTCGTACAGTCCGTATGTGGAATCGACTTCCGGCAAATGTATTTCCCACTAATTGCGACATCCAGAAGTTCAAGGCAAGCGTCAACAAACATTACTCCCTCTTTCCCCCCTCCGATCCATTAATTTCCACTCGCCAACGCAATGCACCGCATATATAGGGGGCATCCCCTGAGTGTTGGTTATTTAAAAAAAAAAAAAAAATAACCGCATATCCATGGATGCGGAACACAATGAAAGCATTTGAGCTAAAGGTAAGAAAAAACAATTCTAGTGTTCAAAAGCAGAATAACTACACTTTTTAAAATAATAGTTAAATTATAATACACATAGGAGTATTTGTTTGTAAATTCATATAGAAGATATAAATGATTTTTTCCGACCCAACCATTTGGCGAATATGACAGATAATAGTGGAACATGAGATTTTTTTATTAAACAACAGAATTAAGTAACAAAATTCAATCAAGCAAACAAGTATGTTAAATAAATGAACCTAACGGTATAAATTATCGTAAAAGTGATGATAATCTCTGTGCATAAATTGTTTTAGGGATTGTAAGCTATTATATTTGTTTGTATCAATTGTTAATGGCATCGTATATAAAGCTTTTAAGTCGGCTTGCACTTCTTGATTTCTTTGCTGAGGTAAAGGTTTCCATTCTTCTGTATGCCACAATTTGTACATAACTGCATTATTTTTAAAAAGTAGTGCACGAATATCACAGACTGTTGGATCTCCAGTCTTTCGTCCTGGCCTAATAGAACGGTAGTTGTCTGGAAGATGCTCATAATCTTTGAAAAATGTATAATCCAAATAATTAATTATGTATGGTTGAGATGGTCTTGCACGACGCATAAGATGTATGTAGTCAGCAGGGGAGTATATTGGTGGACTAAATAGTTGTTCTAGGGTAGAATGCACACTATCAACTTCCATCATCGTATGACCTTTTTCTAGTAGTATTTGCTGTATTTCTACGTCTCTTGAAGATGAAAAATTACCTAAAGCACTACACAATACTTTGTTTCTATTTTGATAAGTACATCCATCAGATATCAGCACCACCTTTTTATACGAAATACAATATTGTTGTAAGAAATGAAGAACACATGTTGTAATATTGTTTGAATTTACACCTCCTTCTCCTTCATGCCATACGTACAGGTACATAAATGTTCCCAACACACGCGTATTTTGTTTCCCCCTAAAGATGGCAAATAACAATCAAAATGGCATGTTTTCCTTACGTGTTTTGAATTTGGTCTCCTTCTAACGGCTTGTTTGCGAAATTCAACCAAACCCATAATGTAGGCTTTTTTGACATCCCATGAGGGTAAATTCCAAAAAAATTGAAAGTATCTTTACGATTACCTTCATCAATAGCTCCACAGAGAAAGCTTCTTTCTGTTTTCTTCTCAGCGAGATGGGCACAACAATTGTCTCTCATCTTTCTAGCTCCTTTTGTTCCATATTTTTTGCCCAAAACACGTAACTCTTTGTTTTTCTTCATCCTTTCCGTCTTTAACAATCCTTCCACATTTTCTTCCAACTCATTTTCACATTTATCTATTGCTTCAAAAACTCCCGTTTCCTCGTTCAAATAAAGATTAAGATTAATTTCGCCTTCCATCGTATTCTCGATAGCTGTATTCATCTAAAAGTCGCTAATATGTAGGAGATGCGAAAAATTTATAGAATTGCAATTTTACCTGTGTTTATTTGGCTTTTTCTCCTTTTTTCATTTTCTTCAATTTAATTACGGAAAATTTGTAAAAATTTTTTTTGACAGAAAATCAAACGCAAATCCATGCAATTTTCTTTTATATCAAAAAATCCTATGTGTACAAAAACACATGGGAGTTTTTATTGGAGCATTTGTACTATGGGCTACACATAGGAGTATTGGCTAACTTTGGAACGATAGAAGATAACGCGAAACGCTTTGGTAGGTGAGCGTAATACCAATAAGGCTTTCTAATACAACAATAAAAAAAAAATCGAAAAAATACAGTTTTTTAGGCTTTTTTCAAATAAAACTCATAAAAAATTAATAATGTTATATATAAAAAAAAATTCTAACATTCATTATACATGTATAATTAGTAAATAATAATAAATCAAAACAAAATAAATGTAAAAAATGCGTTTTCATATAAAATTCCATCCAAATAGAAATAGGTCCCTGTGGACCTTGTACTTCGTAGGGCAACGGATGACTCAACCGTCGGAGGGTTAAATGATCAAATCCAAAGAATATTGAGAACAATAATTGTTTTTGAAAACCAAAGACGATAAAATGTACAAGATGGGCGATGTGCTTCTTCATTGCAATAACGTAGAAAAACACACTTCGCACATACATAAATTTGCACACAATAACTAGAACGCTAGAAAGTCAACATTGAAACACAGAAAACAATTTAAAGACAAAAAACAACATTCCCAAAATGATTTTTACTCATTTCTCGATAAAGCTCAAATCGCCCATCTTGTGCAATGTATCGCCTTTGCTAAAAACGAATATGAATGCGAAGATGAGAATATAGAATAAAAATGTTAGACAGAGTTTGAAAAACATTCGGATATTTTTTGAAATCAAACGAAAATGCCAATTGTTAATCTTAACTTTTTAAATGCAGTAACTTTTATTGAAAAGGAAATGGTAATAAAAACAAGAGTTTAAACAAAAGTGACTGATTTTTTATATAATGTGCAACTGCGGCAGAGATATTTTCATGTATTTGTTTTATATTTATTTAGGTTTTTGTTTTTTTTTGTAAATGATTTTGACAACATATCTCTCTAATATGGAGATATATAAAGAAAAAATACGACGAAAGCTTATATCTATGCATATATAGTTTGATTATTATAAAAAAAACTTTATTGTTTTTTACTACAGTTATAACGAACTGAACCCCGGGCCCCTAGGAGTGCGTTATAGCCGTGTTCGACTGTATAACCCAACTGCGCAGGTTTCAGACTGAGTATAATGGATCCCTGCGCCTTCCGATCATCAGAGTCCCATTTTTCCTTACCGGCACCTTCTGTGATTGATGCATTTTTAAAAAACCACTTACGGTTTTCCCAAATTCACTATAAATTGGCATCCTCTTTATTGTGATGCACCAAACGTCGTAGTTGGAATAGAGCAGTTTTTTTTATTTGGAAACTGTTTATTTTTAACTCCTCCAATTATTTCACATTTTTTAAAACAAACTCATTGCGTTCCTGAGCCCATAACCTGTTGAATTTAATTCAATAGAAAATTTTCATTTACAGAAATGTCTTGCCGGTACAAAGGTTAAATTAGGACTACATAAAATAAGAAAGAAACACTTTTGTGTATGTGCTTAGATAACCCTTCGATTAGTAAGTGGTCTGAAATCTATTGTTTATTATAACTATTGTTTATAACTAAGAAATACATACTAAAATTCTTTTATTTCATTTTTTCATATCATAATTTAATTTTACAAATGCTTATAACTAAAATGCTTATAACTAATGTTGTTGAGCGTGCTCCGCGTCTGTCACGCCCTGTGCGCAGGTGTAGCAGAGATGCACGACTGTGCTGTGTTCTCCACAAACTGCGTTGCTGCAGCTATAGCAGTAGTCCCTCGTTTTCCGCTGCCGACCTAATCAGAACGGCAAAGGCGACATGACGGTCTATTCGTCCAAGGCGCAAACGACGGTGAATCGGCTTCTGCCGGTCTTGATATGATCTGAAATGAACAAAAAAAAAATAAATACATATTCTTCTCTTGAATTTAAAAGTGTTCTTTTTTACCCTGACATCAAATGCTTCCATTGCATTCCGTATCCTTTAATATACGGTTATTAAGGGCACGTTCCTCGATATTTGGTTTGGTCAATTGTTTCGTTAGAAGTAACAGGAATGAACGCCGTCTGTCACTCCTTCTTTTCGGCTTCATTTCAATATAAATTGTAAAAGCCGCCAATGCAGCGACGTCCGCCATATTATAGAACATGGCCAGTCCAGCGTTTCGTCGATCGATTGCATGTGTACGCGCCAAGCATCTGGTCCATTGTATCAACGCCGGATTGGTTGTCGTTGTAGTCCAATATGGCAAACGGTTTCCGCTATTCACTTTACTTATCGTCGCCGCAAGTGTAGAGCAATGTAGACAGCACTTTCACTGCTTTATTTTTTTTTTTTTGCATATGAGCACAGCGCTATTTTCCCTTCATTGAACCCAAACAATGTGCTGTTGATGGGGCGCTTAGGGTTCTTCTGAAATTCGCGCGGAACAAAAGATTTGTTGCTGCGCACTGTTTCAAGATATATGGTCTTCCTTCTTATCAAAATACGCGCCTGTGTTGTGAATAAGTTAGTCGCATATATAGTGCGGCCTGCGTCCAAATAATTTTCCACAAGTTCAAGTACTTCGTTCTGCCCTTGATTCACTTCACGTTCTTGGTAAGGCAATATGCCGGAATATATCATTCCCTTGACCGAATAGAAAGACTTCGCACAACCACCATACTTTCAGAACATTCTTAGCCGGGTTCGACGGAATGTTTTGTGTGAAGCTGGTGCGGCCTCTATACGGGAACAACTGCTCATCAACGGTCAGTCCATCATACCGAGTTTTAGCTACCAAGTTATACTGCACCATTTGCTAAATGTTATCGATAGCAGCAGTTGTGCTGTTGATAAATCGCTGCTGTCGAGTATTTCCATTGTCGAATCGAATGAACTGTTTTATGAAAGTGAAGTCGACGATTCTAAGCGCAAATAGAAAGGGACCTAATCTTTTAAATCGCTCTCCTGAACAAAACTTGTTTTTAACCTTAGGTCACTTTCTATTTTGCACGTCATATATATATATATATATATATATATATATATATATATATATATATATATATATATATATATATATATATATATATATATATATATATATATATATATATATATATATATATATATATATATATATATAGCAAATGTTGCAGTATAACTTGGCAGCTAAAACTCGGCATGATGCACTGACCGTTGATGAGCAGTTGTTCCCGTATAGAGGCCGCACCAGCTTCACACAAAACATTCCGTCGAAGCCGGCTAAGAATGTTCTGAAAGTATGGTGGTTGTGCGAAGTCTTTCTATTCGGTCAAGGGAATGATATATTCCGGCATATTGCCTTACCAAGAACGTGAAGTGAATCAAGGGCAGAACGAAGTACTTGAACTTGTGGAAAATTATTTGGACGCAGGCCGCACAATATATGCGACTAACTTATTCACAACACTGGCGCGTATTTTGATAAGAAGGAAGACCGTATATCTTGAAACAGTGCGCAGCAACAAAACTTTTGTTCCGCGCGAATTTCAGAAGAACCCTAAGCGCCCCATCAACAGCACATTGTTTGGGTTCAATGAAGGGAAAATAGCGCTGTGCTCATATGCAAAAAAAAAATAAAGCAGTGAAAGTGCTGTCTACACTGCACTACACTTGCGGCGTCGATAAGTAAAGTGAGAAGCGGAAACCGTTTGCCATATTGGACTATAACGACAACAAATCCGGCGTTGATACAATGGACCAGATGCTTGGCGCTTACACATGCAAGCGATCGACGAAACGCTGGTCACTGACCATGTTCTATAATATGGCGGAAGTCGCTGCATTGGCGTCTTTTACAATTTATATTGAAATGAAGCCGATAAGAAGGAGTGACAGACGGCGTTCATTCCTGTTACTTCTAACGAAACAATTGACCATACCAAATATCGAGGAACGTGCCCTCAATAACCGTATATCCAAGGATACGGAATGCGATGGAAGCATTTGATGTCAGGGTAAAAAAGAACACTTTTAAATTCAAGAGAAGAATATGTATTTATTTTTTTTTGTTCATTTCAGATCATATCAAGACCGGCAGAAGCCGATGCACCGTCGTTTGCACCTTGGACGAATAGACCGTCATGTCGCCTTTGCCGTTCTGATTAGGTCGGCAGCGGAAAACGAGGGCCTACTGCTATAGCTGCAGCAACGCAGTTTGTGGAGAACACAGCACAGTCGTGCATCTCTGCTACACCTGCGCACAGGGCGTGACAGACGCGGAGCACGCTCAACAACATTAGTTATAAGCATTTTAATTGTAAGCATTTGTAAAATTAAATTATGATATGAAAAAATGAAATAAAAGAATTTTAGTATGTATTTCTTAGTTATAAACAATAGTTATAATAAATAAATGTGTTTTCTACGTTATTGCAATGAAGAAGCACATCGCCCATCTTGTACATTTTATCGTCTTTGGTTTTCAAAAACAATTATTGTTCTCAATATTCTTTGGATTTGGTCATTTAACCCTCCGACGGTTGAGTCATCCGTTGCTCTACGAAGTACAAGGTCCACAGGGACCTATTTCTATTTGGATGGAATTTTATATGAAAACGCATTTTTTACATTTATTTTGTTTTGATTTATTATTATTTACTAATTATACATGTATAATGAATGTTTTTTTTTTTTATATATAACATTATTAATTTTTTATAAGTTTTATTTAAAAAGAGCCTAAAAAACTGTTGTTGTGTAGATTGTCCCTCGTCCAACATATTTTCTGTGCAGGTGTATCATCGATGCATAAGTGTTGAATGCTCTGCACAAACTGGATTGCTACTGGAATGGCCGTCCATACTCAGAACGGCATAGGCGACATGACGGTCTGTTCGTCCTAGACGCAAATGATAATAATAATTGATAATATCTAAAAAGAACAATATTATGTAGTTATTCTGCTTTTGAACATTAGAATTGTTTTTTCTTACCTTTAGCTCAAATGCTTTCATTGCGTTCCGCATCCATGGATATACGGTTATGCGGTTGTTCAGCGCTCGTTTCTCTATGTTTGGTAGTGCCAATTGTTTTGTCAGCATCAGAAGGAATGACCGTCGTCTGTCACTTCTTTTTATTGGCTTCACCTCGTTGTATGAAATAAATGCAGCTAATGCAGCAATGTCCACCATATTAAAAAAAAACATGGCCAATGGCTAGCGGTTTGTTGAGTGCTTGCATGTATGTATATGTGACGTTGTAATCCAAAATAGCAAACGGCTTTTCTTTTCAGTTTGCATGTCCACACCGCAAGTATAATGTTGTGTCGACAGCAAAATTACCGCTGTGTTCTTCTTGGGCACATATGAACATAGTGCTATATCGCCTTCGTTGAAGCCGAACAATGTGCTGTTGACAGGACGCGTATGATTTTTTTTGGAATTCCCGAGGCTCACATGTCTTATTCGAGCGCACTATTCCAACATATACGGTTTTCTTCCTGATCAAAGTACGCGCCAAAACCAAAGTTGTGAAAAAATTGTCGGCATAAATTGTGCGGCATGTATTCAAATATCTCTCCGAAAGTTGAAGTACAACATTCTGCCCTTGATTCACCTCTCGTGCCTGGTCAGGCAATTTCCCAGAGTAAATTATTCCTTTGACAGGATAAAATGGTTTTGAGTCGCACAACCACATATCTTTATACCGTACTTGGCAGGCTTTGATGGAATGTATTGTGTGAAGCGGGTGCGGCCTCTGTATGGGAATAACTGCTCATCAACGGTCACTGCATCATGGGGAGTGTAAGCAGCTACCAAGTTAGACTGCAACATTTGCCAAATATCATCAATAGCCGCAGTTTTGCTGTTGATTAGTCGCTGCTGTCGCGTATTTCCATTGTCGAATCTAAGGCATTGTTTTATGCACTTCATACGATCTAATGATAATGCAGCTTTATATTTTGGACAGCACGTTGGGCCACATAACTCTTCAAGAGATTCACTATTCGATTTTGTGAGTCCAACATACAAAATAATTGCCAAAAAAGCATCGAACTCTTTCAAAGTGATTGGTTTCCATTCCTTTGTGTTAGTTGGATTTGCCTAATTCCATGCAGCGTTCACTTCCCTGCCTTTCCTATTTGATTAGCGTATTATGATAATGTACGCCATGTCTTCGGTGATGAGCGAGCGGAATATGGTAAAGTGATCAAATGTGGTTTCTACTGGGCCCGGATTCCTCCTTGTGTAGTCGACCACGTTATGGGCACGAGTTCGGGAAGTCGGTGGTGCATTTTTAGTCCATTTGGTGCCATCTTTGGAAATGAAGTAATTGTAACTCGTTTGCTGAGCATCATCATCGTCGTCATCACTAATATCTTCATTGATGTCTTTATGTGACGCGCAAAATAGAAAGGGACCTAGGGTTAAAAACCAGTTTTGTTCAGGAGAGCCATTTTAAAGACTAGGTCCCTTTCTATTTGCGCTTAGAATCGTCGATTTCACTTTCATAAAACGCGCATATCTCTAGGAGGGAACACTCTTGGGTCATGGGATCGGTCTCATTCGATGCTCAGATGTTGTCCACATCAAAAAAAGTGAAAAGTTTTGTCCAGGAGAGCCATTTTAAAGATTAGGTCCCTTTCTATTTGCGCTTAGAATCGTCGACTTCACTTTCATAAAACGCGCATATCTCTGGAACACTTTTGGAGTATGGGATCGGTCTCATTCGATGCGCAGATGTTGTCCACATCAAAAAATGAAAAAAAAATGAAAATTGATTTTTTTACCCTTAGGTCCCTATCTCTATGCGCTGTCACATATGTGGTTCAGTTTCCGCATCCGAATCATCAACATGAAAATTTGCTTAATATGTGAAATCGTCATCATCCGCACCTTCAAAACCAAATGCAGAAATAGCACCTTCATCGTCATCACTCATCTCCGCTGCACGTCTTTCATCCTCACTCATTTGGTGGTAGCGTGTACTACGACGTACCTCAATTTCAGCAATGTCTAAATTTTCCTCTGCCATTGTATTGTACTTTTATTTCTCTTTATAAAATTCAAAATAAAATTTCGCACTCGATGTTCCCTGTCTCAACTTTCACTGATTTGGTTTACGAAACTATAGAAGCTTTTATACCCTTTTCTGCGTCTACCTGGCTTCTAGCTTGTCTATGTGAGACTAAGAGTATGCGTTAAAAAAGGGTTCAAACAACTCAAAAGGGTCGGTAACAAAAATTCAAAAAGGGGCGGAAAGTTTATAATGTTTCAAGAAAGGCACAATAAAATAATCCAAAAAGTAACTAAAATTCAAGGAACACGTGTGTGATGTGTTAAAAAAATAAAACAAGCCAAAACACTGCATTTATTAACGATTTCTTGAATTTTCAGTACAAGGTCCCAGCGGACCTTTTCACACGTTCCCGTACTAAACACATTTAAATCTCAATAGAAACTTAACTATTGGTCGGATCGCTTTGATTTTTTTTAAAACAGATAAAGATAAAGTTTCCTTGGAATCCATGTGGGGGTCGGGCTATCAAGGAGTAATTTCAAGAGGTTAAATTATGTAATTCCCCGCAAAGGTAAATTTTTTTGGTTATAAACGTAGTATTTTCAATGAAAATTTGATAGAGGGATCAAAAATACTTTTCGCTATAACCGATAATTCGTTATAAATTATATAAAAAACCGTTCGTTATAACCGTGTTCTGTATCAAGAATGGTAGAACATCCTCAGAGGCATGGGAGAAGCTGGAGGCAACCCATGTTCCTTAAGGTCTAATACAGAAGATGTGTCTGTATAAACGATTGTTAAGTCTTCGTATGACAAGGGGTGATTTCGTTAAGGTGACGAAAATATTGTCTGAAGCTGTAATAGAATTACAAGAATTGCTGCCCAGTGTGTCAAAAGAATATGAAATTTTTAACATAACAATAGAAACGAGCGAGGTCCTGCACTGTTACAGTAGTGTGGGTCCAAAAAAAAGTTGCACCAGTCACTCTCTAGATTTTAAGACTAACAAGAGACGATTTCGGGAACACAAAAAAAATTTTCTGTGCACTCTATATAACGCCCTTTTAGTTTTTTTTTATCCTGCGTGGTCATTTGAAGTTCGATTGTAACAGAACGCATACCGTTGTTCAAGTTTTGGCAAGGGCTACATTTCGTCTCTAAGTAATTTTTGGAGCCGAGTTCAAATTCGATTAGTTATCTCGAGTTCTAGAGCAAATGAGTGCGAAAAGCAGAGAAGCAACAAACGCACACACACTTGTTCAATAATAAACGGATGTTTGTAAGCCTACAAGTACACAACGAGCCAATCCGCTTAGCTGGTAACAAGTTTATTATTACTGAAGAAAAAAGTGATGTCCACTTCCACCATAGAAATTCTAACCTGAACGTTGAACATGTTTTGCACTTATCTAGTTGTCGGAAAAATTTTCGGCTGTTACACAATAATACGCAGAAGGTTTGCGAGCGTAAAGATGTGCTCTTTGGATAACGATACTGAGAATACCGGTTGAAGTTATTTGAAAAGATGATGAAGAGAGCCCATCGGTAGCAGCATCTAAGACATCTCTTGAGACTTTCAATGAAAGTTAAGAAGCGGAAATCTACATAGAGAAAAGGACCTAAGGGTAAAAAAAAATCAATTTTCATTTTTTTTGATGTGGACAACATCTGAGCATCTAATGAGATCGATCACATGTCCCAAAAGTGTTCCCTCCCAGAGATATGCGCGTTTTATGAAAGTGAAGTCGACGATTCTAAGCGCAAATAAAAAGGGACCTAATCTTTAAAATGGCTCTCCTAAACAAAACTTGTTTTTAACCTTAGGTCCCTTTCTATTTTGCACGTCACATATAGAAATTATGTTCTGGCAACACTGCAGGTCATCACTCATCCCAGCACTTATGAATCTCCTAATCTTTCATTCTCACTCATTTTCTAGTAGCATATACTACGACGTACCACGATTTCCGAATTTGCATCTGCAATTGTATTTTAACACTTTTATTTTCAATTTAAAATTTCTCACTCGATGTTTACTGTCTAAACTTTTTAACTAAAATTCTAAGAACACGTTTGTGTTCAAGCAATTAAAAACAAGCCAAAAGAAAGTGCATTCATTATTGCACTTTCTGTACAAAGTCCCCTTTTAACTCATGCCCGTACTAATCACATTTAAATCTTAACAAAAACTCAACTTTTTATCAGATCACCTTGAACTTTTTTAAACGATTCCAGACACAATTTTCTTAGAGTACATGTGGCTCTATCCCGGTAACCAGGTAATATTTGTGATGTTCTGTGGATTGTGCTTGCAAACAATAGGTCAATTTGGTGACATTGTCCCTAAGTCTAAAATGGACCTTTCTAAAATAAATTATTATTTTGGCGAAAATTCGACTCCACCCAGCATTCTCTTTCGAGTAGTTAGCGCTACCGGAGTGCCGGATCAAATTCTCAGGCCTGAGTCTGGATGGCGACTTAAAGTCCAAAGTGCTTGCGCGCAAATGATTAGAGAAAAGTGTAGCGCATCGAAATAAGCTTAAAACCAAATCATTTCATAACTTTTTATATTAAAAGTCTTGTCCCTCTGCACGGCAAGTGCGCACGATAGCTTCCCAAGCGCAGATGGAGTGTATATAATTTATAGCCTGGCCGAAGTTGATGGCGTCTTTACTTGATCAAGCTATAATTATATACACTCTATCGATCCATATTTCGATTCCCGGTAAAAACGCCTAAATTTTGAGTAGCCATATGCTTCACTTTTCCGACCATCGATACTTTTAACCGTAAATGTCGCTATTTTAAACCCCTTCGGCCATGAGTCCGACCCTAATCTCGGCCAAAACTTTAAAATAAAACCCTTTTGACCATACGGACCAAAGTAAATAAGCAAGCACTCTAAAATTTTGCATTATGATTACTTGTGGTTTTTAGCTGTTTGGGATTTAAATGAGAGAAATTTGCCGAATGGAAAAAACGTTTACCTTTAAGAAAGATAACTGTTAGGTCACACTAAGGCGTGAGTGTAGCCAGCATTGTCAATTTCGTTTAGTTGTCTGGTTGCATTTTTTCTCACTGGTATTAATGAACATTAATTTCATAATTATAATTAACAAATTTTCTGTTGAATTTAAAATAATTCAATGAACACCCCTAATGTTATTTTATATTTCTCTGTCTCGATATCTATTACATATGTACATTCATATCTGCTGCTGCATATGCGGACATAATAGACATACAACGTTTCATACATATGAATATGACGTTGGCTCTGCTTAGTTAATAGTTTGGAAGTTTACCGCTAATCCTTTGGCTGGTAAATTGTGCCTTTCTTTTTCAATAAACAGAAGTCATCGAATGATCTAAACGAAAACAAGTGACTGTCTTTTCATTTATTTGCGAGCCGGTTATTTCAAAAACGTTTGTTGGATTTTAGAAAATAAAGCAAGAACAGTGGCTCAGTGCGGAATACTATTGATAAGTGATCGTGGTGAGAGAATACTATTGATAAAGTGTGTAGAGTGGAGGTTATTAAGAAATTCGATCCACCTTTACGTTCAACATACTCAAGTCGAACCCTTGAGTTTGGAATTTGGCCCAATCACATATTGGTCATATTCCGGGGTTGTCAAATCAGGCAATCCTCAAACAATAACTTCTCTGGGAAATAGGTAGATTAATTGAGTATTTGCTAAATAAATCAAAACCTTTTTACTAAAAACACAAATAAAAGTACAACAAATTTAAATTTCTAAAAATATAAAAGTTAACAAAATTATGCCAAAAAGGGTTTCTCTGTACTTTAATAGCTCGTTGTCATAAAAAAACAATAAGAGGCAAAAGGCATCTGCTAGAAAAATGCACTGACATGAGTAGAGTTATTTATAGAAATTTTGACTTTCAGCATCAAGTAGACTATATATTTTAGATTTGAAGACAATATATACGGACAAAACAAGAAAAATCCAATGGGATCACCAGCTTCACTAGTAGTAGCTGACATTATTATGGAAGAATTTCTAGACGATTTGTTCGCCAATGTCAAGAAAGACGCAGCAGAGGACATCTTAAGTGCACTAAACACATATAATAGAATACAGTTCACGTGGACGATTTATTCGCCATTATTAAGAAAAAGGATGTGGATGACACTTAAAAAAAAATTATCAATTTTAATAGACAGATTCAGTTTACGATGGAAAAGGAAATAGAGAACAGAATACCATATTTAAAGTCCTAGTTATACACGAAGGAAATAAAATAGAAATAGATTGGTACAAGAAACAAGGCTGACTTCCTAAACGCATGTTGCTTTGTAGTAATACACTAAAGGGTGCTCGTAAACACAATCCTAAAATTTGGACAATGTATTATGTTCCCTTTTGCAACACTGTTGTAGTTAATACGCAAGGAAAAGCAACAAAGGCATCCAAATAATAGTAGATGCAAAGCGAATGCAACACATAACAAAATGGCGATGCTGCATTTTTTCTTATTTATTGATATGAATGATACAATGCATATAAATGTTTCTAAACGATCTCTGGGTTGCAAAGTATTATTATGCAACGTATTCAAAAAGTTAATACACAATGTATCAACTCTGTTTTTGTTCTGTGTTGATACAAAGTAAATATACGTTAAGGAAGCCAGCCCGACATCCTCAGAAAGTTATATCAATTTCTACTCGAAGCACTCTAGACAAACTATCATAAACACAGCGACAAATTTTTAACCAGAGTTTTGACGATAAGTGACAAGGAATTTCACGAAACTAACTAGAAAATAATAAATATTTTATCGATGAATGATTTTCGGATCAAAACCTCCAATGATCTTTTAAGACAACCCAATAAAAAAAGGCATAACCACACCGACACAATAACGCCAAAGATTTATAAGAATAATTCCAGGATTTTCAGAGAGGTTCAAATCACCTTACATACGAGTTTACAATAAGGACGTAATCGAATTAGCACATAAAACATATAACACGACAAATCAATTTTTTACCAGGACAAAGTCCACTTTACCGAATCAAATGCGATGGTGACGAATCTGATATATGCCAAAAGCTATATATCGGATCAACTAAAAACAAATTAAAAACTAGACTTTCATCCCATTAATCGGACCAAAATGTAATTTATAGACCAACTGGGCAGAAGACAGCCTTGCAGACCACAGAGAACAGTCGGACTTTTAATTATTCAATTTAAATGTAATTATCAATGTTATATGTTAAAATAATTTGTGTCAGAATAATTTGCGTGATTCATGTATTTTTGTTAGATCCCCTGAAGGTGACTAACGAAGTTAGTTGCAATATCGCGAACAAAATATAAAATATTAAAAACAATTGTTTTTAAAAAGGATTCCAAGCCGAACGATAAACAAAAAAAAATTTTTGTTGCAATTTTTGGAAGTTTTCATATATGGCAAAAAAAGAGCTGAAAGAGGTGCCAAAATTTTAAAAATATATATTTTTGCAATTGTATATAATTTTATATTTACTATATCTGTTATATTGTAAATCATATTCCAACTACGGTGTTCAGCCTAGAATGTAAACAAAAATGTATGGGTTTTGCTAGGAGCAGTAAACTTTAAAACTTCGCAAAAAATGCAAATTCGCTTTCCTAATGTTGTTCACATAACTTAAACGTTTAAAGCACTGTTGTACAAATACAGAATTTAGTACAAAATAAACAGCCTAAAATATAAGTACTGTAAGAAATTATAAGTCTTAAAAAATATTAATAGGGCATATACAAATTATGTACTGTGAAAAGTACCGAGGTCAAATAAAGGTGCCAGAAAAGCTCCAAAAGCGCCGTTCTGGCAACACTGCAAGTCGTCACCATCCTTCAAGACCAACTTCGTCGTCATCACTCATCCCAGCACTCATGGATCTGCTAATCTTTCATCCTCACTCATTTTCTAGTAGCATGTACTACGACGTACCACAATTTCCGAATTTGTATCTGCAATTGTATTTTAACACTTTCATTTTCAATATAAATTTCTCACTCGCTTTTTACTGTCTAAACTTTTTAACTAAAATTCTAAGAACACGTTTGTGTCCAAGCAATTAAAAACATGCCAAAAGAAAGTGCATTCATTAATGATTTCTTGAAATTTCTGTGCAAAGTCCCCTTTTAACTCATTCCCGTACTAATCACATTTAAACTCAACAAAAACTAAACTTTTTATCGGATCACCTTGAACTTTTTTAAACGATTCCAGACACAATTTTCTTAGAGTACAAGTGGCTCTATAAAAAGTCTTGTCCCTCTGCACGTCAAGTGCGCACGATAGCTTCCCAAGCGCAGATGGAGTTTATATAATTTATAGCCTGAACAAAGTTAATGGCGTCTTTACTTGATCAAGCCATAAATTATATACTTAGTAGGGACATAAATACTGTTACAACATTGAACACACCCATTTCAATAATAGATCTGAACATACCCCGTTAATGTCATATGGGTTTTGAAAGCTAACTAGCGTTAGTCTGTAACGGGATTTTAAAATTGTTTCAACTTTCATCATGGAGTGGTCAGATAACGAGAGCTGTATCGATGCAATAAAGTTTTTCAAGTGTGAAATGAAAAAAGCGATATTTTCAAAAAGCTCCGGCCAGTAGGGATTAGCCGCATGTTCGTCTACCGATGCAAAAAACTGTTTGAGGAGACTGGAGATTTAAAAGACCGACATCGGTACCGCCCACGCTCTGTTCGAACACCGCATGTCATCAAAGCTGTTAAATCAAGAATTCACAGATATCCGCTCCGAAAGCAGAAAATCATGGCCCGTGAGATGAAAATCACGCAAAAGTCCATGAGTCGAATCATTAAAATAGACTTAGGACTTGCGGCTATTAAACGACGCACCGAACATTTATTGATTGCAGCTTAAAAAAAATAGGATTGAAAAATGCAAACGTCTTTTGGTGAATCACGCTGATTACTTGCACAGAAAAATTTTGTTCACCGATGAAAAAATTTTCACCGTTCAGGTAACCAGCAAAATGATAGAGTGTATGTGCGGTCATCTAAGGAAGCATCTGAACTGATCCCAAGGGTGGAAAAGGGTCATCACCCAGCTTCAGTCAAGGTTTGGTGGGGTGTCTCTTACGATGGGGTCACTGACCTGCATTTCTGCGAACAATGAGTCAAAACATCGGCCAAGGTTCATCAAGAAACCGTTTGGGAAGCTGTTGTGAAGCCTCTTAACAATTCCCTGATCCAAAAGCAGCCATGGACTTTCCAGCTGGGTTCTGCGCCGGCCCATAAGGCTAAAACGTCCTAGGCCTGGCTTCGAAACAATTTGCCAGCGTTCATTTCCTCTGAAGAATGGCCCTCAGGCAGTCCAGATTTGAACCCATTGGATAACAAATTGTGGACGGTTTTAGAGGACAAGGTTTGTCACGAAAGATACCCCAACATTGGATTTCTAAAGACTGCTTTGGTTCGATCTGTGGCCAATTTTCCCATGGACGATGTTCGTGCAGCAATTGACGATTGGCAAGTGTGACTTAAGGAGTGTGTAAAGGCAAAAGGCGGACATTTCGAATCAGTAACTTCTTTTTGGGTACAATATACATCAATACTTATTTAAAAAATATTTGGTCCAAAAACATTCAGTACTTTTTATTTTACAGCATAAAACGTGTTTAACAGCATTTATGTCCCTGCTAAGTACACTCTATCGTGAACTGAAGTGTCTCTCTTTGTGAGCCACTGGGTATATGACTCCGACCGCAATTCAGCCAAGTCATCAAAATAACTCTATATTTCGATTCCCGCTACACTTTTCCGACCATCGATACTTTTAGCCATAGCTGTGGCTATTTTAAACCCCTTCGGTCCATGAGTCCGACCCTAATCTCAGCCAAAACTTTAAAATAAACCCTTTTGACCATACGGACCAAAGTAAATTAGCAAGGACTCTAAAATTTTGCATTATGATTACTTGTGGTTTTTAGTTGTTTGGGATTTAAATGAGAGAAATTTGCCGAATGGAAAAAACGTTTACCTTTAAGAAAGATAACTGTTAGGTCACACTAAGGCGTGAGTGTAGCCAGCATTGTTAATTTCTTTTAGTTGTCTGGTTGCATTTTTTCTCACTGGTATTAATGACCATTAATTTCATAATTATAATTAACAAATTTTCTGTTGAATTAAAAATAATTTAATGAACACCCCTAATGTTATTTTCTTTGTATTCTATTTTTCTGTCTCGATATCTATTACATATGTACATTCATATCTGCTGCTGCATATGCGGACATAATAGACACACAACGTTTCATACATATGAATATGACGTTGGCTCTGCTTAGTTAATAGTTTGGAAGTTTACCGCTAATCCTTTGGCTGGTAAATTCTGCTTTCTTTTTCAATAAACAGAAGTCATCGTCATGTCATGTCTTTTCATTTATTTGCGGGTCGGTTATTACACAAACGTTTGTTGGATTTTAGAAAATAAAGCAAGAACTGTGGCTCAGTGCAACATTCGTGGTGAGAGAATACTATTGATAAAGTGTGTAGAGTGGAGGTAATTAAGAAATTCGATCCACCTTTACGTTCAACATACTCAAGTCGAACCCTTGAGTTAGGAATTTGGCCCAATCACATATTGGTCATATTCCGGGGTTGTCAAATCAGCCAATCCTCAAACAATAACTTCTCTGGGAAATAGGTAGATTAATTGAGTATTTGCTAAATAAATCAAAACCTTTTTACTAAAAACACAAATAAAAGTACAACAAATTTAAATTTCTAAAAATATAAAAGTAAACAAAATTATGCCAAAAAGGGGTTCTCTGTACTTTAATAGCTCGTTGCTATAACAACTTCACAAACAAGAGATAATTTTTACCAATTTGTATGCTCTTGAACTACTAACGAAGTCTATTCGACATGTAAAACAATTCATTGTAATATTTAATTGAAGGCCTTTGCTCCATCCTGTATATATATATATATATATATATATATATATATATATATATATATATATATATATATATATATATATATATATATATATATATATATATATATATATATATACATATATATATATATATATATATATATATATATATATATATATATATATATATATATATATATATATATATATATATATATATATATATATATATATATATATATATATATATATATATATATATATATATCAATGAAGGGAAAATAGCGCTGTGCTCATATGCAAAAAAATAAAGCAGTGAAAGTGCTGTCTACACTGCACTACACTTGCGGCGTCGATAAGTAAAGTGAGAAGCGGAAACCGTTTGCCATATTGGACTACAACGACAACAAATCCGGCGTTGATAAAATGGACCAGATGCTTGGCGCGTACACATGCAAGCGATCGACGAAACGCTGGCCACTGGCCATGTTCTATAATATGGCGGACGTCCCCGCATTGGCGGCTTTTACAATTTATAATGAAATGAAGCCGATAAGAAGGAGTGACAGACGGCGTTCATTCCTGTTACTTCTAACGAAACAATTGACCATACCAAATATCGAGGAACGTGCCCTCAATAACCGTATATCCAAGGATACGGAATGCGATGGAAGCATTTGATGTCAGGTTAAAAAAGAACACTTTTAAATTCAAGAAAAGAATATGTATTTATTTTTTTTTTTCATTTCAGATCAGATCAAGACCGGCGGAAGCCGATGCACCGTCGCACAGTGTCGTGAGGGCGGCCAAAAATCAAAAATATCACTGTACTAGTTTTTAAAAGAGGTTGATTTCGTTTTACAAACAACACTTCATTTATGTTAAATCAAAAGTAATTTTAAAAAAATGTTATATTTCCAAAAAGTTATGAGCATTCAAAGTTAATAGTTCTAGTAAAAAAATATCGATATATTACAATTACCCAAATTTAATTCGGTAAGTTAAAATAAAAATTGTCGGTAAAGCAGTATAATTTAGGATTGGATAAACGTGTTAGAATATAATGATATGGCAACTCGCTATTTTGGCTCGTTTGGTGGATCATATGGGGTTTACCGTTACACCGAATGTAAACAAAAAGCGAAAATCGAAGTTTGTTAAAAACATTCAAGTTCAGTGGAGTGTAAAAAAAAAACACCAAAAAACACTTTTTTAATATAATATTTGGGCAAGTGTGTAGAGTATAAAAAATTTAGTTTCGCATCCCCGTTCATCCCCCTTTCATTTATTCTTTAAATTTTCAGTGTCGAGACAGGTGGAAATTCGACAATTTTTTAATATTTGGCTTAGGCATCGTACTCCAAGTGCTGCCCATGGAGAAATAATTGCTTATTTAGAAGAAGAGTTAAAGTTGAAAGAAAATGATTAAAGAAATTCAATTTAAGTACATTATATGGAACATAATTTCTATGTTTCTAAATGATTGTGTTATTTTAGGAACCTAGCACCAGCCGTAGAGGAAGACCTTCGACAGACTTTGATGATTGCTCGGATCGCACCAAAAGGCGAAAAGTGGATGAACTTGTTTCAAATACGAATCCAAACTTACTGCAAAAGGCTGTTCAGAGAATTTCCGATCCAGCAACTCAAACATCTATACCGGTAGATACAGCTTTGGCACTTTTTTTAGATATGGATTTGTCTTTCAGGCAATACCAACTTATGAGAACAGTAGTCAATGCCGCTCACAAAAATTGCTTTCCATCATACTATGCCTTGCAAAATGCGAAGAAAAAATATATTCCAGACTCAGTTTTAGTTTCAGAAACGTCTGTAGAAATTCAATTACAAAATTTTTTGAATATGACTGCGAAAAGTTATTTAGATTTGTATAACATCAAATCAAAAGATGACCTTATTTGCGATATTAACTGGGGGTTTGACGGTAGTTCAGGGCATAGCAATTACAAACAGAAATTTAATGAGCCGGATTCCAACGATGAGTTTCTTTTTATTGTATCATTTGTGCCGTTAAGATTTTTGAATTGGGGTAGTGAAGCAGTAGTATGGAATAATATTAAACATTCTTCCACTAAACATTGTCGACCGATTCGGTTTTATTTACAAAAAGAAAATCCATCCTTAATAAAATCTGTAAAAGACAGTATTCAAGCAGAAATAGATCGATTGGAAACATACACATATGTATCAGGTGACACTAGCTTTAATGTTCATTTCAATATGCATCTAACAATGATAGATGGAGCTGTCTTGAATGTTTTAACAGAAAACAAGAGCAGTTCGTCATGCTTTGCTTGTGGAGCAAAAGCGTCTGAAATGAATTCAGCTGATGTCTTAAAACGAAATGTAAAAAGCGTGGAGTTTTATAAATACGGATTATCAACCTTACATGCTTGGATTAAGTTTTTTGAATGTGTCCTTCACATATCATATAGACTACCACTTCGAATTTGGAAAGTTTGTAAACCAGACGATAAAAACATTGTTAGTGAAAGAAAATATAAAATTCAAGCTCAATTCAAAGAGAAGATGGGACTATTGGTCGATAAAGTTAAGACTGGTTAATGAACATCGAATGATGGTAACACAGCAAGACGATTTTTTAACAATATTCAAATGTCTTCCAAAATAACCGAAGTTGATCCCACCCTTATTCGAAATTTTTCATATATTTTGAAAACACTTTCTAGTGGTGACGAAATCAATGTCAACAATTTTGATCAGCTTCTAAGAGATACATGGTATTTGTACATTGAAAATTACGCTTGGTATTACATGCCAGCCACAGTTCATAAAATTCTTGTTCATGGTATAGAATTCATAAAACATTCAAAATGCCTGTTGGAATGCTGTCGGAGGAAGCTATAGAAGCAACTCATAAAGTTTTTAGAAATACCCGATTAAATCATACCAGAAAAAATAGTCGCGAGTCAACCAATTAAGGATTTAATTGAAAGAATGATTTTGCAGTCTGAACCAAATATTACTATTCATAGAAAAGCAAATAATAAGAAGGCTAAGAATTATAATGAAATAACTCAATTTCTTATCCAAAGTGAATCCAATACTGAGGAATGTTCTGAAACTAATTGCAGAAAAATTTTTGAGTCAGTACGAATCGAGTGATACGGATTATGACAGCTTTAGTGAATAAGGAAAAATATTTAGTTTTATTTATTTAATCATTTCCTTAATATTTTGTTAATCAATAATAATGAATTTGAAAAATATCTGTTTCCTATCTCTTATTAAATATAATAATAGTAATTGGCAAATGAAAAAAAAATATATTTATAATATAGAAAATGATTTTCTTATTTGGTATCAAGGACATATGGGATGTAGACGTATTTTGTAAGATAATTAAATTAAATTAAATATAATAATCAAAAATTCATCAAGGACAAATCAAACCAACTTTGGTTCAATTCCAACAACAATTTTGGAAAATATAATTTTTTGTTGATTTCAGGATATATGGGAGGTGGGCGTGTCCTTTGAGATAATTTCATATAACTCACCACAGTTATCAGTAATATATCAGAGATAAATCGAGCCAAATTTGGTTCAATTCCAAGAACAATTTTGGAAAATATAAGGTTTTTTCATTTCAGGATATATAGGAGGTGGGCGAGTCCTTGGGCCGATTTTCGCAAAAATTCGTTTTTTTCCTTTCCTACTTATAATAATAATGTGTAACAATTTTCATTCTTCTACGATAACTCCTTCTATTTTTGGCCGCCGTTTATATGAAAACACGACACTGTGCGTCGTTTGCGCCTTGGACGAATAGACCGTCATGTCGCCTTTGCCGTTCTGATTAGGTCGGCAGCGGAAAACGAGGGCCTACTGCTATAGCTGCAGCAACGCAGTTTGTGGAGAACACAGCACAGTCGTGCATCTCTGCTACACCTGCGCACAGGGCGTGACAGACGCGGAGCACGCTCAACAACATTAGTTATAAGCATTTTAATTGTGAGCATTTGTAAAATTAAATTATGTTATGAAAAAATGAAATAAAAGAATTTTAGTATGTATTTCTTAGTTATAAACAATAGTTATAATAAACAATAGATATCAGACCACTTACTAATCGAAGGGTTATCTAAGCACATACACAAAAGTGTTTCTTTCTTATTTTATGTAGTCCTAATTTAACCTTTGTACCGGCAAGACATTTCTGTAAATGAAAATTTTCTATTGAATTAAATTCAACAGGTTATAAGCTCAGGAACGGAATGAGTTTGTTTTAAAAAATATGAAATAATTGGAGGAGTTCAAAAAATAACCAGTTTCCAAATAAAAAAAACTGCTCTATTCCAACTACGACGTTTGGTGCATCACAATAAAGAGGATACCAATTTATAGTGAATTTGGGAAAATCGTAAGTGGTTTTTTAAAAATGCATCAATCACAGAAGGTGCCGGTAAGGAAAAATGGGACTCTGATGTGCCGGTACAAAGGTTAAATTAGGACTACATAAAATAAGAAAGAAACACTTTTGTGTATGTGCTTAGATAACCCTTCGATTAGTAAGTGGTCTGATATCTATTGTTTATTATAACTATTGTTTATAACTAAGAAATACATACTAAAATTCTTTTATTTCATTTTTTCATAACATAATTTAATTTTACAAATGCTCACAATTAAAATGCTTATAACTAATGTTGTTGAGCGTGCTCCGCGTCTGTCACGCCCTGTGCGCAGGTGTAGCAGAGATGTATGTATATATATATATATATATATATATATATATATATATATATATATATATATATATATATATATATATATATATATATATATATATATATATATATATATATATATATATATATATATATATATATATATATATATATATATATATATATATATATATATATATATATATATATATATATATATATATATACATACATACATATATATATATATATATATATATATATATATATATATATATATATATATATATATATATATACCTCAAATTCGTAAAGTTATGAGAGATGAGAATTTTATCAACAAGCTCAGTTCCGTTGAAAAATGCGCATGGAAGAGTTTTGTTGCACTATGTGATAACTTTCTTGTTAATCACAGAAGTGCCCAACTATGGCGCGATTTTTGAGTGCGTATGGTGAAATGGGCTGTAACATGTCAATTAAAATTCATTTCCTTCATTTACATCTAGACTTCTTCCCAGAAAACCTTGGCCAGTGTAGTGATGAACAAGACGAAGACTTTTATCAAGAAAAAATTCAATGGAAAAACGTTGATGATGTTCAATTAAAAAGAAAACGGTCAAGCAAACATTTCTAAGTAATTATTGCCAATAATTGTATTTTTTCAAAAAATGTTGTTTTAATAAATCAGTTTCTAACGGATTGTTAAAAATGACAACGAATTGTTCCAGGTATCCAGGTATCAGCTGTATCTAATGGGGCGTTTAAAACGTTTTTCCTGCCTATTAGATTTGTGGGACGACTATCCCATTCACAAAGATAACATGGATATTTTGTGTAACCAACAAATAAAATTGCCATTTATGCAAGTCATAGTTGACGCATCGCAGTATTTGGATTATAAATTCAAACGTTTACTTTGAACTAGTCGCATATGCGATTATTCGAAATTTTTCATATATTTTGAAAACACTTTCTAGTGGTGACGAAATCAATGTCAACAATTTTGATCAGCTTCTAAGAGATACATGGTATTTGTACATTGAAAATTACGCTTGGTATTACATGCCAGCCACAGTTCATAAAATTCTTGTTCATGGTATAGAATTCATAAAACATTCAAAATGCCTGTTGGAATGCTGTCGGAGGAAGCTATAGAAGCAACTCATAAAGTTTTTAGAAATACCCGATTAAATCATACCAGAAAAAATAGTCGCGAGTCAACCAATTAAGGATTTAATTGAAAGAATGATTTTGCAGTCTGAACCAAATATTACTATTCATAGAAAAGCAAATAATAAGAAGGCTAAGAATTATAATGAAATAACTCAATTTCTTATCCAAAGTGAATCCAATACTGAGGAATGTTCTGAAACTAATTGCAGAAAAATTTTTGAGTCAGTACGAATCGAGTGATACGGATTATGACAGCTTTAGTGAATAAGGAAAAATATTTAGTTTTATTTATTTAATCATTTCCTTAATATTTTGTTAATCAATAATAATGAATTTGAAAAATATCTGTTTCCTATCTCTTATTAAATATAATAATAGTAATTGGCAAATGAAAAAAAAATATATTTATAATATAGAAAATGATTTTCTTATTTGGTATCAAGGACATATGGGATGTAGACGTATTTTGTAAGATAATTAAATTAAATTAAATATAATAATCAAAAATTCATCAAGGACAAATCAAACCAACTTTGGTTCAATTCCAACAACAATTTTGGAAAATATAATTTTTTGTTGATTTCAGGATATATGGGAGGTGGGCGTGTCCTTTGAGATAATTTCATATAACTCACCACAGTTATCAGTAATATATCAGAGATAAATCGAGCCAAATTTGGTTCAATTCCAAGAACAATTTTGGAAAATATAAGGTTTTTTCATTTCAGGATATATAGGAGGTGGGCGAGTCCTTGGGCCGATTTTCGCAAAAATTCGTTTTTTTCCTTTCCTACTTATAATAATAATGTGTAACAATTTTCATTCTTCTACGATAACTCCTTCTATTTTTGGCCGCCGTTTATATGAAAACACGACACTGTGCGTCGTTTGCGCCTTGGACGAATAGACCGTCATGTCGCCTTTGCCGTTCTGATTAGGTCGGCAGCGGAAAACGAGGGCCTACTGCTATAGCTGCAGCAACGCAGTTTGTGGAGAACACAGCACAGTCGTGCATCTCTGCTACACCTGCGCACAGGGCGTGACAGACGCGGAGCACGCTCAACAACATTAGTTATAAGCATTTTAATTGTGAGCATTTGTAAAATTAAATTATGTTATGAAAAAATGAAATAAAAGAATTTTAGTATGTATTTCTTAGTTATAAACAATAGTTATAATAAACAATAGATATCAGACCACTTACTAATCGAAGGGTTATCTAAGCACATACACAAAAGTGTTTCTTTCTTATTTTATGTAGTCCTAATTTAACCTTTGTACCGGCAAGACATTTCTGTAAATGAAAATTTTCTATTGAATTAAATTCAACAGGTTATAAGCTCAGGAACGGAATGAGTTTGTTTTAAAAAATATGAAATAATTGGAGGAGTTCAAAAAATAACCAGTTTCCAAATAAAAAAAACTGCTCTATTCCAACTACGACGTTTGGTGCATCACAATAAAGAGGATACCAATTTATAGTGAATTTGGGAAAATCGTAAGTGGTTTTTTAAAAATGCATCAATCACAGAAGGTGCCGGTAAGGAAAAATGGGACTCTGATGTGCCGGTACAAAGGTTAAATTAGGACTACATAAAATAAGAAAGAAACACTTTTGTGTATGTGCTTAGATAACCCTTCGATTAGTAAGTGGTCTGATATCTATTGTTTATTATAACTATTGTTTATAACTAAGAAATACATACTAAAATTCTTTTATTTCATTTTTTCATAACATAATTTAATTTTACAAATGCTCACAATTAAAATGCTTATAACTAATGTTGTTGAGCGTGCTCCGCGTCTGTCACGCCCTGTGCGCAGGTGTAGCAGAGATGTATGTATATATATATATATATATATATATATATATATATATATATATATATATATATATATATATATATATATATATATATATATATATATATATATATATATATATATATATATATATATATATATACATACATATATATATATATATATATATATATATATATATATATATATATATATATATATATATATATATATATATATATATATATATATATATATATATATATATATATATATATATACCTCAAATTCGTAAAGTTATGAGAGATGAGAATTTTATCAACAAGCTCAGTTCCGTTGAAAAATGCGCATGGAAGAGTTTTGTTGCACTATGTGATAACTTTCTTGTTAATCACAGAAGTGCCCAACTATGGCGCGATTTTTGAGTGCGTATGGTGAAATGGGCTGTAACATGTCAATTAAAATTCATTTCCTTCATTTACATCTAGACTTCTTCCCAGAAAACCTTGGCCAGTGTAGTGATGAACAAGACGAAGACTTTTATCAAGAAAAAATTCAATGGAAAAACGTTGATGATGTTCAATTAAAAAGAAAACGGTCAAGCAAACATTTCTAAGTAATTATTGCCAATAATTGTATTTTTTCAAAAAATGTTGTTTTAATAAATCAGTTTCTAACGGATTGTTAAAAATGACAACGAATTGTTCCAGGTATCCAGGTATCAGCTGTATCTAATGGGGCGTTTAAAACGTTTTTCCTGCCTATTAGATTTGTGGGACGACTATCCCATTCACAAAGATAACATGGATATTTTGTGTAACCAACAAATAAAATTGCCATTTATGCAAGTCATAGTTGACGCATCGCAGTATTTGGATTATAAATTCAAACGTTTACTTTGAACTAGTCGCATATGCGATTGGAACAGATGGTTCCAGATTTTTGTTATGCAGTAAAACAGCTTTCAAGCCTAGAAATAGCATTACAAATTGTATACTTAGTAGGAACATAAATACTGTTACACACGTTTAATGCTATATAATAAGAAGTACTGAATGGTTTTGGACCAAATATTTTTTAATATATTTATTGATGTATATTGTATCAACGCCTTTACACACGCCTTAAGTCGCACTGGCCAATCGTCAATAGCTGCACGAACCTCGTCCATTGGAAAATTGGCCACAGCTCGAACCAAAGCAGTCTTAAGAGATCCAATGTTGGGGTATCTTTTGTGACAAACCTTGTCCTCTAAAACCGTCCACAATTTGTAATCCATTGGGTTCAAATCTGGACTGCCTGAGGGCCATTCTTCAAAGGAAATCAACGCTGGCAAATTGTTTTGAAGCCAGGCCTGGGACGTTTTAGCCGTATGGGCAGAATCATGCAAGAAAGTCCATGGCTGGTTTTGGAACAGGGAATTGTTAAGAGGCTTTACAACAGCTTCCAAAACGGTTTCTTGGTAAACTTTGGGCGATGTTTTGACTCCTTGTTCGCAGAAATATAGGTCAGTGACCCCATCGTAAGAGACACCCCACCAAGCCATGACTGAAGCTGGGTGATGACCCTTTTCCTCCCTTGGGTTCAGTTCAAATCCTTACTTAGATGACCGCGCATACACTCTCTCATTTTGCTTGTTAAATTTTTCCTGAACGGTAATTTTTTTTTTATCGGTGAACAAAATTTTACTGTGCAAGTTATCAGCGTGCTTCACCAAAAGACGTTTGCATTTTCAATCCTATTTTTTTAAGCAGCAGTCACTAAATATCCGGTACGTCCTTTGAAAGACCCACGTCTTTTTAATGATTCGACTCATGGACTTTTGCGTGATATTCATCTCACGGGCCATGATTTTCTGTTTTCGGAGCGGATTTCTGTGAATTCTTGATTTAACGGCTTTGATGACATGCGGTGTTCGAACACAGCGTATGCGGCCCGCTGGTGGCGGTCTTTTACATCTTCAGTCTCCTCAAACAGTTTTATGCATCGGTAGACGAACATGCGGATAATCCCTAGTGGCCGGAGGGTATTGATTTCATTTCACACTTGAAAAGCGCTATTACAGCGATACGGTTCTCATTATCTGACCACTCCATGTTGAAAGTTGAAACAATTTTAAAATCCCGTTACAGACTAACGCTATTGAGGTTAGCTTTGAAAACCCATATGACATAACGGGGTATGTTCAGTTCAACTATTGAAATGGATGTGTCAATATTGTAACAGTATTTATGTCCCTACTAAATATAAAAAAAATTAAAATCTATAAAAAATCAACATGTTTGTTGATTGCGTACTTTTACATGAAACGCCAATTAAAGGTCGCCATTCCTCTGTCTTATAATTGTGACTTAATGCCGAAAATAGTTTGGGTACATTAGCGCATATGAGATTACTGCATTTTTTTTAATGTTGCACAGCAATTATCACAAACAAGTTCTGTCTCATACCAGCGACTGAATTTGTAAGAACGATTGAAGTGATAAGAAGTGATAAATCAAACAAAAACTAAAACAATATGTTTACATGACAAACGGGATACTGAGATATTCAATAAAAAAAAACAGTCAAACAAATATTTATCAGTAGTTTCGCCAAAAATTGTATTTTTTCAAAAAAAAAAAAAAAAGTTGAATAACTCAATTAGTTTCTAACGGATTTTAAAAAAATTCACCGAATTGTATTCTTAAGATCACTCTCTTTATTATTAGTTCAAAAATTGTTCGCTTCCTTTTAAAAAATTCTGTGTAAAAACGCATCCAAAGTTAAAACATTACAAAAAATTTAAAAAAAGAGTACAGGAAAAATACACAGATTTTTTCAGTGTGATTTTAAAAGTGTATACACCATTCGAAAGGCCGCAGTTTCTTCTTTCCAAATCAGCATATGCAACTTAAAATCGGTTGATATAAAAACAAGTTACTGTCATATAAGTGCGTTTTTACCCGTAACTCTAGATTTTAGAAGTGTTTGGGAAATTTCAAAACCGGTTTTTTGTTGTACTCAGCAAGATCTACAAGAAAAATAATATCATTTGCCAGGTATTTTTTTTCTGTCACACTGTATAGTTTACCACCCAACGTTTCAAACTAGACGTGAAGGGACGTTAGATAGCGATGTGGTCGTTTTCCACAATTTAACACCGCAATTAAAGTTGCACTGCTTTGATCTCAAAGTTGAGATCCCTAATTGTAGGGTCAGTAAGGTTGGAGAGATGAATGTCATTACGCTAATATGCGAGTATCTCGGGTATCGACCAGCAGAAATATGGCGAGCGGCAGCTGCGTCCGGCTGCGGCCCGGAACTTCTTGTCGGTTATCCGAACATCTGAGGGAATAGGTAGACTACTAAAGCCACCAACCGCAGGCTTTTCTGAAGGCATCCCAGTCAGCCATCTTTTGATTAAGATGCGTACGGCGTTCAAAGATTATGATGACAAATGGTCAGTTGATGGAGAGGATTACAGGAAGATGTTCCGATCCTAACGACATGCCGTGTTACCAAGTAGAGTCGTTGATCAGGCCAGGCGATACCATAGTTCTGTCTGGCGAGCTATGACAATCGTCCATAATCTACGTGGGAGCGTCCTCATTCACTGTGCAGAACGAAGAGCTATCAATTTGCTTTGTCAAAGCATGCCTCTCTGGTAGTTGTATTGGAGAATCCCACAGTTAATGGTGGGCATTAAGAACAAATAGGAACACGCGTCGCAGAGTTACCGAACGGCGGGATATAAACGTTATAAAAATCTATCTCGGCAGTCCCAGACTTGACAGCTTCCTCCATACATTCCATGTGTGCGTCTGTAGAGTCAATCACAGGCGAGATAGGTTTGTGCGGCACAAAGTGCTGTAACCAGATAGCAAGTTCCTCACTTTAACTTCTCGTGCGATGCTAGAGTTGACGTTGTATCCGTCACAACTGAGCGACCATGATGTTTCTCCGACTCATAAATTCTATTACCCCACTGATATTGTTACGTAGACCATTGCAAATAAATTGAAAAATGTATGCACTGTCTGTAATATACGGACCAGGCTTTCCTGCAAGTGCTACCCCTTTAAAAACTAGATCTTATGGCCAAAGTATTGTACCGAACATAATATTGGACAAGGGGGCATAGCTCCGGACAAACAACCGAAAACTTATACCGCTATGACGACTGTAAAGTAGTTGGTATAGAAAGAACACACCCTGATAAAAACAGGTGCAGTTTCCACACCCCTTTGAAGAAATGTTCATATTGGATGTTGTAGGGTAAAATTTAAGTCAAATTATGTCGACTTAATTTGAAAATGTTTTGCGTTATTTTCGTAGAGACGTTTACCAAAACACGCCAACGGGCGAAAATTTGTTTAAAACGGCTCGAATCGTTTTACGGAACAGGACGTAAGTCCCGCCAAATCCTGAGTTCCTATTTCGCCTTTTACTGCCGGATATCCAATTTGTACATGTCTTCGACTTCACGAGATTTATTTGTAAACAATGTAAAATGTTTGATCCGTTCGATGCCCGAGTTAAAAGGTAGGTCCTGCTTAGAGAGAAGATCCCGGTGCGTTCCTTAATTAAATGTCCGTCACGTGCATGTTACTCGTACCAAAAGTGAGAAAATTTGTGGTTGTGACGTTTTTTTTCGAAATAGGTTACTAAGGTAAAGGACATTTCTCCGAAAAATGTTTCATATTGGCGACATGTACTTCTGTGGTTCGAAACAATATTTTCTATTTTTACCCTAATCTTGGTTGCCGTCGAATTACGACTAGTGTATTTTTCGATAACCGTGGTAAAATAAGCAGTATGAATATGTTATGTATGTTATGAATATGTTATCGTTTATAAACGATAATTTTGAATTCTCTACATGGGGAAAATCATGTACATAAATATCGGCCTAAGATACATATGAATTTCATACTATTATTTATTAACCTATAAGTTTTAGTTATGACGCTTTGCATTAGTGAAGCCGATATGTGGTATATGTAATTGGTATCTGAAGTGAATAGTAGCATGTAACAAAATTAAAATTTTTTTAATTTGTATGAATGTACGTAGATACTTGTATATTACAGTTTTTCAACGGAACTGAGCTTGTTGATAAAATTCTTATCTCTGATAACTTTACGAATTTGAGGTCCAATAAATAAACCTGAAATTCATCAGAACTGATAAATGCGATAACAAATATTAGATCTGTGAAGAAATGAATACCTTCTTTAATATTGGGAACACCGCTCTAAGATAGCAAAAAGCTTCACTGTTTACATCAAGTTTTTTTTTCAAATTGTTCCATGTATCCTAACTTTAGATGCAGTGGTGGCAGAACAACTTTATCAGCTGTATCTAATGGGGCGTTTAAAACCTTTTTCCTGCCTATAAGATTTGTGGCACGACTATCCCATTCACAAAGATAACATGGATATTTTGTGTAACCAACAAACAAATTGTCAAAACCTTTAAATCGAACCTCGTCCATTGGAAAATTGGCCACTGCTCGAACCAAAGCAGTCTTAAGAGATCCAATGTTGGGGTATCTATTGTGACAATGTTGGGGTATCTATTGTGTCCTCTAAAACCGTCCACAATTTGTAATCAATTGGGTTCAAATCTGGACTGCCTGAGGGCCATTCTTCAAAGGAAATCAACGCTGGCAAATTGTTTTGAAGCCAGGCCTGGGACGTTTTAGCCGTATGGGCAGAATCATGCTGGAAAGTCCATGGCTGGTTTTGAAACATGGAATTGTTAAGTGGTTTTACAACAGCTTCCAAAACGGTTTCTTGGTAAACTTTGGCCGATGTTTTGACTCCTTGTTCGCAGAAATGTAGGTCAGTGACCCCATCGTAAGAGACACCCCACCAAGCCATGGCTGAAGCTGGGTGATGACCCCTTTTCCTCCCTTGGGTTCAGTTAAGATCCTTACTTAGATGACCGCGCATACACTCTATCATTTTGCTTGTTAAATTTTTCCTGAACGGTAAAAATTTTTTTTTATCGGTGAACAAAATTTTACTGTGCAAGTTATCAGCGTGCTTCACCAAAAGACGTTTGCATTTTTCAATCCTATTTTTTTAAAGCTGCAGTCACTAAATGTCCGGTACGTCGTTTGAAAGCCCCACGTCTTTTTAATGATTCGACTCATGGACTTTTGCATGATATTCATCTCACGGGCCATGATTTTCTGTTTTCGCGTGGGCGGCCCGCCCCGGCAGGTGGCGGTCTTTTACATCTCCAGTCTCCTCAAACAGTTTTATGCATCGGTAGACGAACATGCGGCTAATCCCTAGTGGCCGGAGCGTTTTTAAAATATCGCTTTTTTCATTTCACACTTGAAAAGCGCTATTACAGCGATACGGTTCTCATTATCTGACCACTCCATGATGAAAGTTGAAACAATTTTAAAATCCCGTTACAGACTAAAACTATTGAGGTTAGCTTTCAAAACCCATATGACATTACGAGGTATGTTCAGTTCAACTATTGAAATGGGTGTGTTCAATGTTGTAACAGTATTTATGTCCCTACTAAATATAAAAAATTAAAATCTATTAAAAATCAACATGTTTATTGATTACGTACTTTTACATGAAACGCCATTCCTCTGTCTTATAATTGTGACTTAATAGCCTTTTCACATTTACTGCGTTTCAGCTGAAACGCCGGCGTTTCGCTCTCTTGAAATCATTTTGAAACCATGGTGTTCACATTATGCTTTTTTAAACTACTGTGGTTTCATGTGACATTTCTCATTTCTCTTTTGTGTTTTCTGTACTGAGTGTAAACAAAACAAACAAACAAAGATAAAATAATATCAAAAAATTAATTTAATTTGTACAACATTAGAGTTTATATCATTGTATGATAAAGCAGCGAATGCATTTAAAGAAATAAATGATTATTACATTTATAGTCATAGATCCCATTGCAATAAGTACTTACCACCACAAAGCAAACTAGAAATGTAAACAAACAGATGTTTTTTCCCTCATTTTTCTGACATTTGCTTTGAACCAGCAATGGAAATTTTTTCATTTTACTGCTTTTTTTAACTACTATTGGAGTACAACACTGGGCTCTCTCTCATTTTTACTGTGGTTTCAAACAAACTACAGCAAAAAGAGCATAATGCCTACGTTTTGTTTTGTATGGAAATTTAAGTGTGTTTCGCGGAATTCATCGAAAGAGACTGAAACGCCGGCGTTTCAGCTGAAACGCAGTAAATGTGAAAAGGCTATAATGCCGAAAATAGTTTGGATACATTAGCGCATATGAGATTACAGCCATTTTCGCCAGTCTTAAAACGTTCTTCAAATAACAATGTCCGGTCACTTCTTCTACAGAAAGTTACACGAAAATCTTCTTCCACTAAATTCCACTGTTTTGACAAACTTTAATCGCGAACGAGATCGCAGATGCATTTGAAACAAAATGTCGCTCCGTTGTAGATTTGGTTGGAAAGTACTCTTCTTCCACCAAATTTTTTTTAGCATCAAAACCACATTTGCCAGGTATCGGTGTTGTAACACTTACAACATTTGCGTACTTTACATTTTTGAGTGTTTTAAAAGTGTGCCCTGAAATATTTATTTCACAAAAGTAGCAATCATCTGGTTTATGCCAGAGCTTATGATGCCAAGTCATAGGCGTACAAAAAGGCAAAGAAATTGAAGGTTGAACTTTGTATTTTTTTTTAATGTTGCACAGCAATTATCACAAACAAGTTCTGGCTCATACCAGCGACTGAATTTGTAAGAACGATTGAAGTGATAAGAAGTGATAAATCAAACAAAACAAAAGATAAAAAAGTAAAACAGTATGTTTACATGACAAACGGGATACTGAGATATTCAATAAAAAAAAACGGTCAAACAAATATTTCTCAGTAATTTCGCCAAAAATTGTATTTTTTAAAAAAAAATTGTTTTAAAAAAAGTTGAATAACTCAATCAGTTTCTAACGGATTTTAAAAAATTACACCGAATTGTATTCTTTAGATAACTCTCTTCATTATTAGTTCAAAAATTGTTCGCTTCCTTGTAAAAAATTCTGTGTGAAAACGCATCTAAAGTTAAAACATTACAAAAAATTTAAAAAAAAAGAGTACAGGAAAAATACACAGATTTTTTTCAGTGTGGTTTTAAAAGTGTATACACCATTAGAAAGGCCGCAGTTTCTTCTTTCCAAATCAGCATATCCAACTTGAAATCGGTTTATATACGAACAAGTTACTGGCATATAAGTGCGTAAGATCCGAAAAACCGGTTTTTTTACCCGTAACTCCAGATTTTGGAAGTGTTTGGGAAATTTCAAAACCGGTTTCTTGTTGTACTCAGCATGATCTACAAGAAAAATAATATCATTTGCCAGGTATTTTTTCTCTGTCACACTGTATAATTTACCACCCAACGTTTCAAACTAGACGTGAAGGGACGTTAGATAGCGATTTGGTCGTTTTTCACAATTTAACACCGCAATTAAAGTTGCACTTCTTTGATCTCAAAGTTGAGATCCCTAATTGTAGGGTCAGTAAGGTTGGAGAGATGAATGTCATTACGCTAATATGCGAGTATCTCGGGTATCGACCAGCAGAAATATGACGAGCGGCAGCTGCGTCCGGCTGCGGCCCGGAACTTGTCGGTTATCCGAACATCTGAGGGAATAGGTAGACTACTAAAGCCACCAACCGCAGGCTTTTCTGAAGGCATCCCAGTCAGCCATCTTTTGATTAAGATGCGTACGGCGTTCAAAGATTATAATGACAAATGGTCTGTTGATGGAGAGGATTACAGGAAGATGGTCCGATCCTAACGACATGCCGTGTTACCAAGTAGAGTCGTTGATCAGGCCAGGCGATACCATAGTTCTGTCTGGCGAGCTATGACAATCGTCCATAATCTGCGTGGGAGCGTCCTCATTCACTGTGCAGAACGAAGAGCTATCAGTTTGCTTTGTCAAAGCATGCCTCTCTGGTAGTTGTATTGGAGAATCCCACAGTTAATGGTGGGCATTAAAAACAAATAGGAACACGCGTAGCAGAGTTACCGAACGGCGGGATATAAACGTTATAAAAATCTATCTCGGCAGTCCCAGACTTGATAGCTTCCTCCATACATTCCATGTGTGCGTCTCTAGAGTCAATCACTGGTGAGATAGGTTTGTGCGGCACAAAGTGGTGTAACCGGAATGCAAGTTCCTCTCTTTAACATCTCGTGCGAGGCTAAAGTAGACACGTTGTATCCGGCACAACTGAGCAGGTGGCATTCAGCTTATTTTCTTGGTCGACGATTTTCCTCGATTACGGCTCGAATCTGTAATATTCGGGCAAGGCTTTCCGACAAGTCCCCGTTAAAAAGTAGATCTTATTGTGTATTGTGCCGAACATAATATTGGACAAGGGGCCATAGCTCCGGACAAACAACCGAAAACTTATACCGCTATGAAGACTGTAAAGTAGATGGTATAGAAAGAACACACCCTGATGAAACATGTGCCGGTTCCACTCCCCCTTGAAGAAATGTTCATATTGGACTGTAATCCATGTTGTAGGGTAAAATTTAAGTCAACTTATGTCGACTTAATTTAAAAAAGTTTTGCGATATTTTCGTAGAGACGTTTTCCAAAACACGCCAACGGGCGAACGTTTGTTTAAAACGGCTCGAATCGTTCTACGGAACAGGACGTAAGTCCCGCCAAATCCTGAGTTCCTATTTCGCCTTTTACTGCCGGATATCCAATTCGTACATGTCTTCGACTTCACGAAATTTATCTGTAAACAATGTAAAATGTATGAGCCGTTCGATGCCCGGGTTAAAAGGTAGGTCCTGCTTAGAGAGAAGATCCCGGTGCGTTCCTTAATTAAATGCCCGTCACGTACATGGTACTCGTACCAAAAGTGAAAAATTTTATGGTTGTGACGTTTTTTTCGAAATAGGTTACTAAGGTAAAGGACATTTCTCCGAATTTTAGATATACTCGTACAATTAATTTCAAAAATGTTTCATATTGGCGACTGTGATTCGAAACACTATTATCTATTTTTACCCTGTTGTTTTTTAGCGGCACACACAGTGCCGAGGTGACAGCCCTTGGCCGAAGAATTGCTGCTTCGGGTCAATCCGGTGCATAGAACCGTCGTGGGATTGCTAATCATGGTTGCCGTCGAATTACGACTAGTGAATTTTTCGATAACCGTGGTAAGATAAGCAGTATGAATATGTTATGTACCGCTTTCAAGCACGTTTATAAACGATAATTTTGAATTCTCTCCATGGGGAAAATCATGTAAATATCGGCCTAAGAGACATATGAATTTCATACTATTATTTATTAACCTATAAGTTTTAGTTATAACGCTTTGCATTAGTGAAGCCGATATGTGGTATATGTAATTGGTATCTTAAGCGAATGGTAG
This sequence comes from Hydrotaea diabolus, assembly GCA_963513945.1. NCBI lineage: Eukaryota > Metazoa > Arthropoda > Insecta > Diptera > Muscidae > Hydrotaea > Hydrotaea diabolus. The sequence continues at coordinate 92,949,938 of OY740717.1, read as the reverse complement.
CATGTAACAAAATTGAGATTTTTTAATTTGTATGAATGTACGTAGATACTTGTATATTACAGTTTAAATTAATTTTATGAACGTTGTATAATAAAGTACATACATTCTGATTATATTATAACTTATAAAGAACCTCCAAGACACTCGATTTCATCAAGAAAGTAAGTCATATCACCTTCATTCAGGCAAGAATTCTGTAAAACAACTCTGAAGAAATTTGGCAACTTGTGCAATGGTTGATATGTTACCATCATAGAACCCTTTTTTATCATATCTTCTTTAATTTTCGGCGCAACTTTATGTAGTTTATCGTAGAAGTCATCATTCCTATCCAAACTTCGTAAGCTGGGTGGCACATACCAAAAACATATATTTGTGCATTCTGGTTCGTCCAAAACTAATTCAAATCCAGGTCTCTTTCTAATTTGATTTGTCAAGAATTCTGCCATATGAAAGACTTGATCAACATGCAGTTCCAGTCCTTTGGTTCCTTTTGCCTTCCACATAAACCAGAATTTGAAAACGTCAGCTCTACGCCCACACTGAATGTGTTTATCACCAGTGTCATAGGAGGTGTCATAAAATTTATCCTTCTGAAAAAGATACGTAGCGTTTGTTGAGTGGCACTTTCCGAGGATATCTTTGTGTCTTGTTAAAAAGGTAGAACACTGCTGAGCAGCTGTTAGCATTTTATGAGGATTCCAAGTAACTGAGTCGGCTCTAAAATAAGACAAGTTAAATAATTTTGAATAGCTTGATCCAATTTTCCATATATACATACATGTGAGCATTTACACGACTTACTTCTCGATTCCACTTAAAAGGTGACGATAGGTTTGGCTTATCAAAGCTCCACCACCCCATGCGGCGTCTACATGCATCCACATACCGTACTTGTTGCACAACACAGAGATGCTATGAAGATCATCGAATGCACCTAAAACAGTAGTCCCAGCTGTTGCCGATACCATCAATGGCTCACAATTTTCGTTAATGTGCTTTTGGATATTTTTCTCTAAATCAACAGTGTCAATTTTTCCAATTTTATTAGTTTTTATTAGGCACACATTATTACTTCCCAATCCCATAAACATGGCCAATTTTTGAACAGAATAATGGGAATCTTCCGACGTAAATATTATTTGCCTCTTTGTAGCAAATAGTCCAATTTCCTAATGCAATAATAAAAAGAAATTTGCATTAATAAAGTTACACAATTTACATGAAAAACTAAATTGTCCTTATTTGCATTCGCATATGCGAATTATATATTGATAATACACAAAAAAAAATTTGAAATATTCGCAAAAAAACATGTTCGCTTCCTATTTCGAAAAATAGTATGTTAGGATTCGCTTCCTCTTTCGAAAAAAAACTGCACTCAATAAAGTGAATGGGGAAAAAGATGCTCTACTAAGCAGCGAACATTGAATATTTCAATGATTTCGAAATACTAATGTATATAGTAGTTGCCTTATATATACATTTCTGTGGATTTTATTTCAAATAAAAAAATAAAATGTTTTATCTTATGTCTGGTGCTAAAATCACCTATTCATTTTTAAAAGTAACAAACTTCTAACTATTTTATATAAATATTTTCTGAGTCATTTTTTATGCAACTCTTTCATGTGAACGAACATAGTACCTTCCAAACCTATTTCTGTTAATTATAAGTATATTTCAAATATTTCGTTTAAATAAAAAATTTTGGCCTTGTTCATACAAATTTTTATACCTTTTGTTTATAAGTTTTAATAAGTAGGAAGGTTAACGTTTAATAAATCAACTGCAACACATGTTTAGAATTCAATGCACAGCCAATAGGACTGAAGCTTAATTATTCGCTTTCATGATTTAAAATCAAAACGTCTGTAGTCGAGTGAAACCTGCTACATTATACTACCACCATACGATTTAAACAAAATGTTTGTCAAACGTGCTGTCTAATGCCACACAGAAAATCTTATTGAAATCGGATAATTTTTCCGTTCTTAGGTCGATTGAACAACAAAACGGGGTATGTATGGAGTACTGTCACTTAGCCCGTTGGTAAAAACGAGTCGGTAAGGCTGCTAACGAACTACAGCCCTGTGGCGCCACGTTAAGAACGTATAAGATGGCACGACTATAGCACCGCTTGCGGTAAAATACAACGCTTCAGTCAGCTGCTTCAAGGATAACTATCAAGTATAAGCTACAACAAATTATTAACTAACATTTTTGTTGAGATTCAAGTATTGGACAACTTATTTTTAGACATGAACAAAATTGTCACTTTGTTTTCTATTGCGGTTTTGCTATACGGTCTTGGTTATCGAGGCTTAACCTTAAAAACCATTATTGTTTTCCGGTAAAGTTAGGATGAACATACCTTTGATTTAGGGAACTTGTGGTATCGTGCACAACTTATTGCATATCCATTTGCAACTGATCCTCCAGGGCAAAATATGCCATCACCGAAACCATTATGTGGAAATCCAACAATATGACGCATTTCTAAAAGGACCTCTTCTTCCATAAGTGTGAAAACTGGTGCTACTTCGTACGTATAAACGCTTGGATTTAAAGCGTCTGTTAACCATTGTCCAATTAAAGCGTATGGATCGACCCCAGAATACAACTGATTAATAAAATACGGATGGCCAGTTTTTACGGAGTAGTTTATAGTTTTTTTGAGTAATTCAAATAGTTTCTCGTGAGATTCTGCATGTGCTTGTAATTTGAAATCGAACAGCTCTCTAAGTTCATCTGGTGAATGCCATTCTACTACTTTAGAGGATCGCGTAGTGCCATTGAAGACAGCAGATTTTATTATCTCCTCAATACAAACACGTATAAACGCGACAACACCTTTATTCGGGTGACTGGCGATTAGATGATTATCACCGGTGGTTACTTCAATTTCTTTATTTTCGGTGTCCATTTTATTAGTTGTTTTAGATCCAAAGATTGGCGCAGATAAATCTGTTGATGCTGTGTATTCTTCCGTTGGTATTAGAACACTGTTTGAAGCAGTCACCATGTCATTGACAAAAGTGGTCATTATTGGGGGCAAAGATATTGTCGGTGGAACTTGAGGAAAAAGTAACACATTAGCTTTGTTTGTTTTGGTGCTATGTGCCAATTTCGTAGCGTCAATTACGCCCGACGGCACTTGCTGCTCTTGCTTAAATATAGATTCATTGTAATGACGAGAACCTTGATGCGGATGGTTATGACGATTACAGTGGTGGTGATTACCACTTAGACTTTTGCTGGCAAGCATTTTATTTACCGGAACGATTACGTGCAAATTGCAGTCCAATGCAAGGGACGGTGTTGATTGCTATGCACTTGTGGACCTACTGTATTCACCAACAAATCTTTCGCTTTTATAAATGCCTGTCCGCTGAAGCTGTAACGGTAACCAGTGGTTTTGTTGTGTATGCATAACCAATGCCGACACACATTAAGTACATCATCAAACCTTTAAATGACATAGTGAATAATTTAATCTTCTGTTTGTTAATATTGTTTTTGTGGGAATGCAACACCTGCAATTCGTAAATCCAGCTAAATATGAATCAGTCTTTATTAAAGCATCTCAACACAAACAACCATTTTTTCACATTAACGAAATTGGTTGAGGTAATATTTTTATAATGAACGTTACAAGAGTCGTGCTTATCAATTAATGCAATAATAAAAATAATTACAGAGTTTGTGTAATGCAAGTTATGTTCTTAAAAATACAATCGTAGGTATATGTATATGTACATACATACTCCGCGGTAAACTTAGTAAGGCCTTCTCTTATCGGAGGCTTTTATGGGCCATACAATTGATTCAAAATATAGCGGAAATTAATCTAAACAAGGCAAAAAGACTTATTCGATTAAAAAAGAAAAGAAAGCGCATTTCTATCAAGCATCCGATCCATTAGATCTATAAGTTCGTTAATGTAAAAATTATTAATAATTTCTCAATGAAACTAAAAATTCTAAAATTGCGCATAGTGTCCACATATTGATCAAAAACAATTCTAGTTCCAATTTCACAGAATGTTTTTTTTATTTTTGGGGAAGAGATATTTTTTTTCTTGTAGGAAAGAATCCGTTTGTCAAATTTAATAAGCACCCTCAATATCTTGAAAATCGGTTATAAAAATGGTTTTGCGTACCTTTTTTGCACTTATAAGCTTGTATCTTTGATTATTCGCCCATTTTTAATATCTCACTGGATGTATATGTTCTGTTCCAGAACTATATTTCATAACACTAAAGGGAAAAATTCAAGAAATTTTTCAGAGTAAAAAACTAACAAAACCTCGGAAGGAAAAACTGATAAGACCAGTAAACTGACAACTTCAAAATATATGTTCTTTAACTGTTATGCAATTAACATAAAATAAATTGAAAAAAGTAAATATGCTACGAGAGTTGCTATTTATATTTCGGGTCCTGACAATACTAGTGTTCCCAGATGCATTTTAAAAAAAAAAACTGATAAACACTGACATCACAAATTCTCAAATAACTATTGATACACATTTTGAAGCACTATCTGAAGGCACCGCTTGTTTGTCGTAAAACAAATATAATCCAATACTGATATGGAGAATAATGGGAAGCGAGTTCCTAATTTTTGCAAAAGTAGAGAAAAAAAAAACTTTGCCAATCGTTGCCACTTCTGTCCCGCGTCAAAGACTATTTTCGAATGCAATTGTAATTGCTACTAAAATTCGGAGCCAAGTATCTCCAAAATATTTAAATATAATAATCATTTAAATCAATTGATGCGGACATGTGGTTCCATATATATTAATCAACTGCTTTAAATAATGAGCTTTGTTTTAAAAGTTTTAAAAATCTTAAATATGAATTATGTACAAACTTCTTGAATTCCTGATGTTTATTAGTTTATCACTCTTATTTTTTTTAAATTAAACTAAAAGTCGATCTCAATCTTAACACTTTGAAATTCAAAATAAAATGAAATGTAATGCCAACAGTAAACAAAATCAGCTGTTTCATTGTAATTTTTTACTGGAAGCTGTTCGTTTACTTTTCTTGCAAATTTTAATGAAGAGAGTAAAATTGGCCTTACGCTCTCAAAAGTAGAAACTTGCAAATTTTTACTGGGAAAGTAAACGAACACACTTTATATCTAAGAAATATAAAATCATGTTAAGACAATTTTTTAATGGAAAAGTTAAACTTTTCGATAAAAAAATTTGAACAAGCTTGAAAATGCAATTAAAATAAATTGCTTTAAATCACATAAATTAAAAAAAAAATTGAATAATTCAACAATTTTTTGTGTAATACCCTTTAGGAAATGTCTATAATAAAACTGTACTGATTCACTATTGACTTTGTCAACAGTACAGCACGACAACTTGTTCTACGGACCAGATTGACCTTAAGCAGCAATTCTTCGGCCAAGTGATGTCACCCCGGCACATAGTTGCCGTTACAACAACAACCAATTATACCCCAGTCAATGCCATACACATATTACATGAGCTTGTCATATGGGAGTCCACTAATGACATTGGAACCAGTAATTCACTTCTTTGTCATAATTGTTGTCTACATTGGGAATTTTTAATCAATTGTCACACTATTGACTATTTAGTTCCTATTGGATCATATGGAGACATTGGAACTAGTACATTAAATAGAAAGGGACCTAAGGTTAAAAACCAGTTTTGTCCAGAGATATGCGCGTTCATTTTCATAAAACGCGCATATCTCTGGGAGGGAACACTTTTGCGGCATGAGATCGGTCTCATTCGATGCTCAGTTGTTGTCCACATCAAAAAAAAGTGAAAAGTTGATGAAAAGTTTTGTTCAGGACAGCCATTTTAAAGATTAGGTCCCTTTCTATTCGCGCTTAGAATCGTCGACTTCACTTTCATAAAACGCGCATATCTCTGGAAGGGAACATTTTTGGGGCATGGGATCGGTCTCATTCGATGCTCAGATGTTGTCCACATCAAAAAAAGAAAAAAAAATAAAATTGATTTTTTTTACCCTTAGGTCCCCTTCTCTATGCGCTGTCACATATGTGTTTAAATTCAGTTTGAAGGCGATAGGTTTATGACCAATTAATTTTTTTATTAATTGTACATTTTTTCGGTAAGCATTTCATGTATCTTGTGTATACACATAAGTATAATGAAGTCTTCTTTTCCTGTATTTTAAGCTAAACAGAAAATTGGCATATGAAATTAAAATCACAAAACGAAAAGGATAAAAAAGAAATGGACAAGTTGTACGCCCTTGGAATGAATATTCCACTTTTTGTTTAGAAATAACCTCTCCAATTCATCTGATAAAAAAATACTTATTACGAGAAACTACAAATAGTTTTTTTTACTGTATTTATTTACTATATTTTTTTTTTACATAAAGACCAGGGCACACTGAAGCTTTTTTCACGATGCGTTTTTTTTTTTTGTATTTCCGGTTGTCCAACAACCATTGAAATATATGTTCTGGTTGGAGGGTTTGTTTCCATTCGACCAACATTTCCAAACCTAAGCAATCATTGTATTTTGATGCGCCTTGCTAAACACATGTCTCTCGCCCGACGTATATACTTCATGGCCGTAGATTTTACGAAGGATTTTTCTATCGGAGACTGCCAATACACTTGCATCCGCTTTTGAAATGACCCATGTTTCCGCGCCATAAGAAGCACAGGTGGTATCAGTGTATTGAAACGTGTAATCTTTGTTTTTTCTAGACAGGGCTATGTTTTAAGCTGTTTACCTAGCCCAAATTATATCTATTAACCGGTTTATTTCAGTACTGATATCGCTTCCGAGGTATACAAATTCCTCCTCCGATCTGAAACAATCTCCATTTCCTTTATCGCGGTGCATCTTTAGCTTTAACAGCATTATTTTGTTCTTGCCCTCTTTCACCTTTAGACCCATCATAGACGACTCTTTTTCAATCTTTGAAAAAGCCCCAGTTACATCTCGCTCTGTTCTGCCGACAATGTCGTCTACATACGCGAAATGGTCCTTTCTAGGATTTTCTCATTAAGATGTTAACTAAGTTACACTATAATCTCTCACCCTGTATAATACCTCTTGTCGTAGTGAAAGGTTCGGATAGGTCACTTCTAATTTATCTGAGGATTTGGTGTCACTCAGTGTCATTTTACAATGGCGTACAATTTTGATGGTATCCCATACGCAGACATGGTTTAAATAATTTATATCTTATCGAAGTGTCGAAAACAGCCTTATGGTCGATGAAGAGGTGGTAAGAACCTATTTGCGTCCTTTCCAGCATTTGGCGCAGCGTAAAGTATTAGAAGACTTAGGAGACTTATTCCGCTGTAGTTGGCGCAAACGGTTTTGTCTCCCTTTTTGTGAATCTTCAGCCGCCAATAAGTTGGAAAAATATACTTATATATATTTATTCCCGTCGCTCCAGTGTGGAGCATCGGGCCATTATAAATTCCATTCAATTCGGTTAAAAACAAACAATTTAACTTCATTCCAGGTTTTATTTAATTACGCAATTTCGCTGTCTAGTTGTCTTTTCCATGTATGGGCGAGTCTTTCTCTTCGTCGACTTCCTTGCGGATTCCAGTCTAGTGCGGTTCATGCCAGGTCCTCTTGCGGTTTTCGCAGTGCATGTCCATGCCATTTTCACTTACGTATGAGGATTTCTGATGGAATGGGGGTTGCCCTGTCGCTAGCCATAGATCGTGTTGGATATTGTGGCTGGCCAGAAAATCTTAATTATTCTTCTTAGGCATCTGATGGTAAAGACTTGAAGTGTATTCAGATCGCCAGCTTGTATTCCATGTTTAACAACCATATATCAAAGTTGATTTGACATTGGAGTTAAAAATGTGTGTCTTTGTGATTCAGAAAATGTAAGTGGAATTCCAGACGCGGCTCAAATTTCCATATGTGCGCTTGGCATCATTTATGCGTTGTTTAATATCTGGGCTTGACCCTCCTTTGCTGTCAATAATATTTCTAAGGTAGCAGAAGCTAATCACGTCTTCAATGGGTGAGTCGTTCGTGCGAAACGGTTTATTACTGCTTGCATTTAGCCGCATTGATTCAGCGCTGCTTTCTCAAGCTGTTTGATGTTTGCTGCCATGTCAGAGTTATTATGGGTTAGTAGACAGATGTCCCTTGTTCGAGCTAGTCGCCTTCTTTATTGTTGAATGAAAGTGGTGAAATTACACAACCCTTTCGTACACCAACGGCCGCATATATTTGATCGCTAAATTGGTTTTCATGCAAAACTTAACAGGTATCGTAGCTCCTCTTTGTAGACCTTGTTTTAACGAGATGTTTTTTTGGTGGTGTGCCTTTCCATGCCAGGACAGATGGTTTTCTGGTCCAAGGTGTTGAAAGCCTCTTTGAAATCTATGCTTCCTTTTTGCCGCTTTAGATAACCAATTTCATCCTCGGCGGCTTTTGTTATGGAGTCGTTGCCACTGAGTGCGGATGTCATCGGGAGGAAGGGTTTTTGCAAGGACCAGTTGAGTTAGCTTAGTGGAGTAGGCACCCGCGGCTTGTTGTGTGCCGCTTTTGACGTCTACCTTTCCCTTGTATTTGGTACGTTCAACTTTTGCAGCACTTCACTTTTTATTACTTTCCTTTGTTTGCTGTTCGTCCAACACGCTGGGTGCATGCCGACCCAAGCGTCAATCACAACAGAATCGATTTGGTTTATCTTGTTTCCATTAGGTCACAGCCCTGTAGAAATCGCGAAATCTACTTATTGCCGTTTTCTTGCAGTGGCGATATCAATCAGCCTTATTCCATTATCGGAGGTGTTATCATGGAGGCTGAACTTTCTGATGGTTGGGCCAAAAATACCTTCCTGATAACTTTGGCATTAATATCCCCAGCGCAGCATTTGTTCGTTTGTTCTAGGCGCTCATAAAAAGTATCTTTCGTCTTTTGGACTTATCTGTCTTCGGCGCATGTGCACAAATTAAGCCAATATAAAAAATTTTTCTTTGATGCGGATTGTGGTCTACTGGGGTAGACAATAAATCAGCAAACAAATTGGTGGTTAAAAATATTAATTGCCAATATTTTCTAAGTGCAATAATAGACACGTACATATGTATATTATTTCCTAGAGAAATCCAGGTGTATCTGTTTCAAGTAATAGCACAGATTTTTTTTATATTAATTTTGACACACTTTCACATGAAAAAGCGATTTACCAAACTAAACACAGTATAAATACCAAAAGGAAGAGTAGTTGATATGTACGAATAAAACTCCTCTACTACAAGTTTCAAACCTATTAAAGTCGAATACATGATCTACCAAGCTGACAAAGAGCTGCGATTTTGTTATTTTGAACAGGAAGCATGACTAAGTACAGATGAAAATCCGTTAGGCAATCTGCCCCATCATTTTAATACAGGAACATTTCAATTGTTTAATGGATGACTCTTGTAACATTATTAACCGCTTGGTCAGATATGAAAAAGAAATCGATAGAATAAAAAGACCGATAGAAAATGATATTGTAAAAAACCACAAAAAAAAAATTAATAAAAAAAATGTTCTTCGAATATAAAATATAATAATAATTTGAAAATGATTTCAGGCTTATGGACGGCTATAAGCGTTATTAAAATAAGAAAGTCGGCTCTAGCGCGAATCGAAAATTGAATGCACTCATCATTATTTACCAGAGTAAGCTACATTTTAATAAGTGGACAAACTAAGGTCGGCCGGGCCGAAGCTTATATATGTGGATGCCTGTCCAAAATGAATATTTTAAAAAGGTGCTTGGTCCCGGCATTATTCTATCAGGGTGTCTTGCCATACCAACATCACATGTTTATAACAACTACTTTCGTCATCGGTCCATTACTTTGGCCATAAATCAGATTATTAAAGGGGTGTGGCATCTTCCACTTTGCTTACATGATGTGTTTCGATCCATCATACATTTCATTCAAATAACACCGTTATATCTCCATTAGCTCATGAGATATTGTATTTTTAAGTTCACTCCACTTTGTCAAATCACATCGTAATGTACCTTACACATCTGAGCATCGAATGAGACCGATCCCATGCCCCAAAAGTGTTCCCTCCCAGATATATGCGCGTTTTATGAAAGTGATGGTACACCAAAGATACACTTATTTAAATCTTTAAAATGGCTCTCCTAAACAAACCTGGTTTTTACCCTTAGGTCCCTTTCTATTTTGCGCGTCACATATATCCTGGCTGAACTCAACTTATTGTGAAAATTTCTAAACGATCGAAGATGATAGTAGTAAACATATAAACAAAAACACCGAAAATACTACAAACATATTGATTTTTGAAGATGTTGTCTAATTAATTGTGTGTCCGATTTAGCCTATTTTCAATACCAACCGTTTCGGTCCATCAACACATATCTCTTCAAAATTTCAGCCAATCAGCTTTAATAGGGCGATCTGTAGTTTACTTTCCACAGACAAACAGACGGACATGTTTATATCATAGTAGAATTTTACGACGATTCAGAAAATATATACTTTAGGATTTTCGAAAATATATACTTTAGGATTTCCACACGGAATGACAAAGTAAATACCCTCCAAAACTTTAAAATTAGAGTCTCATGACCTAAAACGTCCAGCAAATATACCCTTTTCGAGGTATTGATCTCGTCCCAACTAACAGTACCCATTTTCACCATTGTCCACAAAAAATTATGATTTGTTAAGCAAATAAAAAAGTACATTTTATCAGAGAAGCGTTTAGTCCCTTAAAATGAAACTATTTTACCCTCGTTTACACTCATACACAGCTTATGAACACAAGCCACGATTCTAGTTTGATTCGTATGACAGCTATCATGCTTTCATCTGACACTCGGACAGAAGGACGCCCGGACATGCCTAGATCGTCTTAAAATTTGACGACGAACAATTATACACTTTATATGGTCTGTGATCAATATTTCGTGGTGTTACAAACGGAATGATAAATTTAATATACTATCCACTTTTCGGTGGAGGGTATACAATATTTTTTTAATTTAACATAGAAAAAACAGTACAATTTGGTATAACACAGTACTTTACGTACTTTTCAGGTTTTTACATAAGTTAATATTTTTGGCGAAAAAACTGTTATTTACGGTTTAAAACAATACTATTGGTAATTCTATACCCTCACCACTTTGTACTTTATATCCATATGATCGAGCTTTGGCATTGTCGGTTACAAGTCGCTTAAACACACACTTCTTAATATGAGAATGACCGGTTAATAAAACGGGAGAGACTTTCGTATAAGGTCTGCATGAGGACTCCTAACGATATGGTCTAATTATACCAAGGTTGGTTACTTACAATTGACTATAATAATTATGAGCAAGATCAGATTAAAACGTGGATTGTACAGAACAAATCTAAAACTAGTAAGTCATGTTATTGTATTTTCTCTTGAACACACAACTTTTTTGAAACTGTTTTTTAAACAAATTCATGCGGTTTAGCAGTTTGTTTTCTCACTCGCCGGCACTACGACACAAATGACTAAGTGGTTCGGACCTGTTTTGAATTACTAAACCGAACCAACTCGAAAGCTTATAAAATCAAACAATTTTTTTAAAACAATTTTGAGACTGCGGCGCGATTTTAAATGTTTACATAAATTAAACTATGTAAACATTTAAAGAGTCGTAAATAAAGATCATGTTAAAAATTAAAAAAACACCAAAATGAAAAATTATATCCTTAAAATGAAAAATTATAAATACAAATTTAGAAGGTATTCTACAGGTTTTCCTACGACACCGTTCCATTAGATAAAAAATTGAAGTTATGTCGAATAATATACCCAAAATAAAATATCTCCGTTGTTAGAAATAACGTCAAATGTGGTCTTAAATAAAAGCGTCAAGTACTCGCTATAATTCTTCATGATAAAATACATACATTCATACATACATTCAAACACACTTTTTCCAGAAACTCAGATTTAAAATATTTCATTACTAATATTCAAATGTTATATTTTACATTTGTCTCGGAGCGACATTTCATGGCCGTAGCAAAAAAGAGTCAACTTCCTAACTGGTTCTATGAGCTGTATTTTTGAGGTTCACGTGCATGAGTTTGAAAAATGTCAATATTTAAATCAACTCGATCAGATAGTTTAAAGACATTTTTTAGTTTTCCAATGCAGATATGGAATATATGTATCTGTTTATTATGTTATTGGAATGTTCCATTTTCTTTTTTATCCTTTTTCAAAGAAATAGTATTCTTCTCATATGATTCGATCCCAAAAACGTAAACTTTATAAGCAAATGTTCTACTCACAAGGCCTCAGACATCGTTCGCTGGCAAATGTAATATAAAAACGTTTATAATATCAAGACAAATTTTTGAACTTCGCATCAAGTAATTCCAAGTTTATTTTTCTTACCGCCTACTTGTTCTTTTCGTAACGGAACAAATGTGGTTTAGTAACAATTCTCAAAAAAACAAAATAAATATGGCCCTGTAGGGCATTAAAAACGAATAAGTTTAACAAAAAAAAATGTCGGCGGCAACCTATATTTTCCGAGTTACGGGACCCTCAATTTCGGACCTACAACTGGATATATCTGCGACATTTGGAATGGAATATGGCGATATTGGTATCGTTGGAAAGCTTATGACAATACCTTCCAAACGGTATATAAATTTTATAAATCATTTAACCCATTGTAGGTTGGGGGGTCATTTTGAATATTTTTGACCCGAGTTTCTGTGAAAAATGGGTCAAAACTCGGAAAATTGCCTATTTTAAGGTAATAATTTCTTCCTAATAGTTTGTTGCCAACACCTTAAGCTTTTATTGGGTACTTTGATTTGGAATATATTGTCATTTTAGTTTTAGTTTTCGCTCAAAATTTTGACAAAATTTTCACAAAAAACTTACATAGATCTTTTTTTCGATATGGAATTATTAGTCTTGCCATTTTCTAACAATATGGCAACATTTGTAGACGAAATTACACGCTGTGGTAGCATTTCTTTTATAACGGAGAAAAGTTTCATTCTAGAAAACTCGTTAGAAACGTAAAGTGTAGTAAAATGAATATAAAACAGTAGGGAATTGCGAAAATTGTTCAGCGATGAAGTCCCTGCTCGAACAATAAATATATTTAGAGACTGAGGCTTAATACCAAAAGATGGGAAATATCTGAGGCTTGTAACACTAGAAAAAGTTGCTTATGGATGGATTTGGAGGTAAGAAATACATAAAAATCATTAAGA